>CM073588.1:83119959-83481524 GCA_037074715.1 Magnolia kwangsiensis
AAAGTCCGTCGCTAAGCTCGTCTTTCTTCATTATCCCTAGTCTGAACGTCGCGGAATTTAGTGACGGACCGAAATCCGTTGCTAAAATGTGATTTTCGACATATTTACGACGGATTTTTGTTCGTCGTAACTACGCGACCGACGAAATCCGTCGCAAATTTTCACTTGGAGAATGAACAGGCAAATTGCCGCCCAAAATGCCATATGGCGCACTTTTCAGTAGCGTTGCGACGGAGTAGGTCCGTCGTAAAAGGATTTTTGCCTAAACATTTTTTTTTCATTTTTTTTTAAGAATATGGTAGAAAATTAAGTTTTTTTTGTAGTCTAATAATTATTTTTTAATAGAATTTCAGTGGTTTAATTGTACATATTTGTATCTAAGATTATTTTTTAACAATTGATTGAATGCATAAAGAAAATTTATTTTGTTTTTATATCAAATGAGTGGAATTTTTATTTTTATTTTTTAATTTAAAACTAATATTTAAATGATTTGTAATATCACATGAAAAAGAATATTGAGAAGTTTAAATAATTTAACAATGTTTGAGAAAAAAAAATAGATTTTGAAAAAATAAAAATCATGATTTAATAAAAATCTATTTTGTGGGAACAAAAAAGAATATTTAATGAAGTTGATAAATTTGAAAAAAAAAAAAAAAGCATTTGATTATGAGAAATAATAATATCCTAAAAAGAAATTAAAAATATTTTTAAAAATATGAAAATTTTCACAATGTTGAAAAATGAAAATATTTTAAAAAGGAAAATGAGAGTTTGAAATTTGAAAAAATAAAATAAAATTGTGAAGTTCAATAAAAATTGACTAGTTCAAATAAAATGCTTTAAAAAAAATGGAGAAGTGAAAAAGAATCGAAATTTTATAAAATAAAATGATATTAAAAAATCAATACTTTATCGAAAAACAAACATTTTGAAACAAAAAATAAATAAGTTGAAAATTTTCGTGATTTTAAAAAATAATTGAAAATGTTCAAAATTCGAAATTAAAAGAAAAAGTTATTTATAAAAACACAGATTTTGAAAAAATATATATATAATTTTAAAATTTTTTTGAAAAGTTGAAAACAACATGATGCTTTTGAAGAAAAAAAAATCGGCGTTTTGGAATTTTTGGGAAAAAAAATTAAAAATTGTGAAAATTTAAGATATTTTGAAAATAAAAATTCAGAATTTGTATTTTAATTTATTTTTTGAAAATTTTTATAATAAAAATGAAATTTTGTTAAAAGTTTTTAATGAAAAATTAACAGTAAAAAAATATACATTTTGAAAAAAAATATAATTTTTAAATGGAAATTGAAATTTATCTGTGAAAAAATCATGAATTTGCAATGTATTTTTGAAAAAAAAAAGGCATTTGATTTCGAGTAAAAAAATAATATCCTGAGAAAGAAAATTAAAAATATTTCAAAAAATGTGAAAATTTTGACGATGTTAGAAAATGAAAATATTTTGCAAAAAGAAAATGAGAGTTTGTATTTTGAAAAATAAAATAAATGCTTTTTTTTTTAAAAATGGAGAAGTTAGAAAGAATTGAAAATTAAACAATATTAAAGAATTGATACTTAAATGAAAAACAAACATTTTGAAACGAATAATATAGAAGTTGAAAAAATTTGTGATTTAAAAAAATAATTTAAAATGTTAAAAATTTGAAATTAAAAGAAAAATTTATTTATAAAAACACTAAGATTTTGAAAAAAATTAAAAATTGAAAAGTTGAAAACAAAATGATGCTTTTGAAGAAAAAATCGACATTTTGGAATTTTTGAGAAAAAAAATTAAAAGGTTAGGAAAATTTTTGAGATTTTGAAAATAAAAATTTAGAATTTGTATTTTAATTTTTTTGAAATATTTTATAATTAAAATTATATTTTGTTAAAAATTTTCAAAGAAAACTTAAGCCTAAAAAAATATACATTTTGAAAAAAAAATGTTATTTTTAAGTGGAAATTGAAATTTATCTGTGAAAAAAATTAAATGTAACCTAATCGGGGTGAGTAAATAGTGAAATTGAGGGTATTGATCTATAAAATACAGTGAATGGACCAACATATAAAATGAGCCAAATATCTTGGTCAAAATTGTGACCCAACTTATTGACCTTGCGAGAACCTAAGAATTAATATTAGTAAATTTAGTGGGCCCCATCATGATATGTGTTAAACATCAACACCGTGCATTTGATGTGTCCCCTTTAGGTTATGAGATATTTCAAAAATCATCCATATACGAAACTTAGGTGGGCCATACCATCTAAAACCATGTGAAGACATCCTAAAAATTATAAGCACTTGGTGAGGCCTACATGAGTTTTGGATGTGGTTGAACTTGGTCTGACCCTTCATCCAAGTGGGGACACACATAATGAGTGGGTTGGATATGTGAATCACATTCAGGCAAGCCCAATATATGATTATGAAAGGAAACCCCTCTCCACTCCATTTAGGTGATTTACTAATTACCCTGAGTAAGCTCTGTGGGGTCTACGATTATTTATTTATTTTATCCACTCCGTTCATCCATGTTAACAGATGATTTAGGGTCTAAAAAACAAAAAGGAAGCATATCCAAATCTCAAGTGGACCACACCATAGGAAATAGTGTGATTGAACCTCTACCATTGAAAAATTCTTAGAGGCCATAAAAGTTTTGGATCAAGCTGATGTTTGTGTTTTCTCTTCATTCATATCTTTTTGATATTATGAACAGGTTGGATGACAAATAAATATTACTGTGGGCCCAAGGAAGGTATCAACGGAGGAAATCATTATTCCACATTGTTTCGTGTGGCATGGTCCACTTGAGTATTAGATTTATCGAAAATTTGGGATCAACCTACACCGTTCATTTATTTTTCGAGATTATTTTAGAGGATTATCCAAAAAATGAATCATATCCAAAGATTAAATGGACCACACCACAAATAAGGGAAATATATTGGCTACTTCCCCTGACACTTGCCAATGGCTGGTGGTTGGTGCCCTGTGGGCCCCACCATGATGTATGTGTTTAATCCATGCCGTCCATCTATTTTTAAAGATCATTTCACGGCATGAGACAAAAAATGAGGTATATCCCAATCTGAAATGGACCACATTACAAGAAACAGTGTTGAATGAGCATCAACCGTTAAAAACATCTCAGGGGCCATAAAAGTTTTGGATCGAGATGATTTTTATTTTTCCGCTTCATCTAGGCTTGTATGACCTAATAAACAGATTGGATGTCAAATAAACAATACAGTGGGCCTTAGGAGGATTTTAATGATGGATATCTAATCACTATTGTTTTCATGTGGTGTGGTCCACCTGAGATTTACATACTTCTCATTTTTGTAATAAATCTCTAAAATGATCTTTAAAAATGGATGAACGTAATGGATGAAATACATACATAATGGTGGGGCCCACAGAGCACCAACCACCCCGTGGCTAGTGTCAGGGGAGTGACGCTGACCATTAAAAACTTCTATTGGCCACAAAAGTTTTAGATAAAGCTGTTATTTGTGTTTTTCTTAATTTATGTATTTTTTTTTAAAAAAACTTTTAAATAGGTTGGATTTCAAAAAAACATTACGATTGGCTTTAGGATAGTTTCAACGGTGGGAATCACTCTCCCCACTATTTTCTGTGGTGAGGTCCACTACAGATTTTTATCTGCCCCATTCTTTGGCTCAAGACTTAAAATGATTTCTCAAAATGGATGGACAGTGTGGATATAACAAATACATCATAGTGGGGCCCGCAGAACCTGGTGACGTAACTTAGAGTGGGGAAGCGGATTGCGTAGTGAGTCACTCACTACGCTTAGCCATACTGAGTAAACTATGTGAGGTCCACCATGATTTGTGTATCTGATGCACTCTGTTCATCCATTTTACCAGATAATTTTAGTGGCTGATCCCAAAACTGAAGCACATATAATGTTTAAATGGACCACACCACAGGAAACATTTGAATTTGAATGTCTACCGTTAAAAAAATCTTGGGGGCCACAGCAAATTTGGATCAAGCTTATATCTGCGTTTTCCCTTTATCCATGTCTTTATGATCTTATGAACAGGTTAGATGATAAATAAACATCACCGTGGGACCTAGAAAAGTTTCAGCGGTGGAAATCTTTATCCCCACTGTTTTCTGTGGTATGATCTACTTGATCTTTGGATATTTTTGTTTCAACCCCTTAAATTAGATGGAAAAATGGATGGACGGTTTAGATAGACCACATACATTCAAGGTGGGCCGAATTGAATGTACATCGTACGATAAGAGCGTACTGAAACTCAATACACAATCTGATTTCGGTATTAGAGAGGGCGTCCAGAGAGACGCCCTAATCTCCTTCCTCTCTCTCGCACCCTCCCTCCTCTGTCTCACGCACCGTCTCCCTCATCTCTCTCTCTGTCTCTCGCACACTCTCTCTCTCCTCTCTCTCTCTCTCTCGCACCCTCTCCCTCCTCACTCTCTATCTCTCTCCTCCTCTCTCTCTGATCTATCCACCCTACTGCGCGTCGCCGAACGCCCTACCCACGCATGCCCTCTCTCTCTCTCTCTCTGAAGCTCAGTTGAAGGCTAGCATTAACAACCATGAGTATCTCTCTCTCAATCTCTCCCAATCTCTCCCAATCTCAAAACGGATTTAGGGATTTGGGGATTTAGCGATTTGGGGATTTAACAATTTGTGGATTTTAAGGATTTGGGGATTTTAGGGCGCATTACTTCACATTGTTGAGGCGGTGCATCCAAACAGCCCTAATCACTGGCCCAAAGTCAGGTTCCACAAGCAACACCCTGGTCCCTAAATCACATTGTTATCTCTCTAATAAAAATGCTACTAGTCATATGTGTTGTGTATGGTATTATGTGCATATATGAATAATGCATGATGTGGGTTTTTCTCATGTGTTGTATGTGGTAGTATGTGGATATACAAATAATACATGATGTGGTTTTTTCTTATGTGTTTCAGAGAATCATAAGCTCATTGACTGTGGGATGTGTTCTGTTTCTTTCATCTGTTCTGCTCCAATCACTAATAATCTGGGTAACCATGATTCTATTATAGATTTCCATTGAACCAAATAACTTCTGATCTGATAAAACAACTAAACACAGTGCACCCGAAAATAAACAATTGTTGCTATTGAAACCTGAAAGCTCAGATTGAATTGGCTTGAATTGAGAGAGATTCAAAATAAAGAAGTCTAGAACAAAGAAACTTCATATGGCAGGCTTTCAGTTTGCATGATTGTGCTAGCCCATGGTTCAGTGATCCAAGCCATTGATATTGTTTGGCCGACTGTTCGTGGCCAATGCATCTAAAATCTCTCACATAAGAAGATGAAATCATGATCCTTCAATAGGTTAAGGATGCTTTTGATGATATTTGGTGCAACCAAAGACCCTGTTAAGAAAGATAATACAACAATAATTCATGCTTCACATTGAAAAAAGGCCAAACAATTTGCTTTTGATGATATTATTGCTGTTCTCAATACTAACTAGCAGTGCCAAACTGGATTGGACTCTACCAAGTCCGAGTTGACTTGGACGAGTCATATATCCACATAATACCATACACAACAATAGCCCTAAATCACTGGCCCAAATGAATTCAAGGAAATTCGAGGAAATCATGTTTGAAGCTGTTTGTTTGTTTTTTTTTTTAAAAAAAAAAAATTTAAGTGTGGGATAAAAAAGAAGAAGAAGCTCTAGTAGATGAAATGTATTTGGGTCATTTCACTCTCTCAAGAAGGTCATTTAGGGACTACAAATTAACTTGGAATTTTTTTACAAATCAGAATTTTCATATGTTGATAGTGTTCATAGACATGCAATAAAAAATAATGCATATGCTACAAATGGAAGTCAAATCAAACCATTGAAATTGTGGGGTCTACTTTATATGGATCCTTGATCAAATATTACACTAGATTGATGTCCTAACTAGTAGACTGAGAGACAGCTAAAGGACATTTGAAATGAAAAAATAAAAAATAAATTATCAATTGTTCTAATTCAACAAACAAATGTCCACAGTCAAAGGTTCTCATTATCAACCAATCTGATTTTAGGATTATGAATTATATAGAGCGGAGTTTGACAAATCAGGTGATTTAATTTGAGTTACATATGTGCTAAGGGTTCTCATTATCAACCAATCTGATTTTAGGATTATGAAATTGATTTTTTGCAATGATGACATGGTGTCGGAGTTTGTCTATAAATCCCATGGTTTATTGGATATGGTATGCCATGTTGGAATGTAAAATTTGAAAAGGTAAATCCTAGGATTTATTTAAAATCACGTTTAGATTGATTCATAAAATTAGCAAAAGCCACCATGGGATTTATATCTATCCTTTTAAAGAAAAAAGGCCAATGGCATCTGCTTTACTTTCATTTGTTTCCCTTTTTTCCGTCCATATACTGGGAATTGATGCACTTGTGGGCAATCAAAGTTTCATCTATAATCTATCTTCTATATACAAAAGCTCCTTGCACCTTGGAGATACATTTCCTAGCACATTTTGGATAGTTTTTTAAGCAAAAGTTTAATGCGTTGTATGGTTATTGACTGATTGTCCTTTGTGTTTCTCTCATTGTAATTGAGCTTTTATTATGTCATCCTTGCAGGTGTCCATGCCTTTGATTTTATCACTTTGGGTTACAAAATGGATTGGCCAGTCAGCATTGTCTTGACTGCAGATGCACTTAAACTATATACTGACATTTTCAGTTTTCTGACTCAAGTTAAGCTGGGTGATGATCTGTTATGATCTCTGATGTTCTATTATGATCTCTGAAACCGTCATGCTTCTTGTTTTTGTTTGTATCCACAGATAACTATAATTTCTTTACTGATATATAGTTTTGGGCTTTTGGTTGGATGTCAGCACATAAGTGCTTGCTGAAATGTGTTTACATCTGAAATTTGTGGTTGACTGAACCAACTCTTCAAAAAAATCTCCACCATCAAACCATAATCTATAGATTGGATGGCTGCAATGGTCTAATCAAGGTGAACTTTGTATGACAACCTTTGAATTAGGGGCAGATGCAACTAGAAGGTTCAGATTAATAGATCGAATTGCCAAGGTTACAGTATAGAATTAGAAGCACTTGTGACTCATAATGGTCCTAAATATGTATGTGTGAATGTTTTGCCTTTGTGGTGGATGGACGCATTCTATCCCAATGTATATAATGAGTGTAACCAGCTGCACCAAGTAGCTGGGTACTATTAAGAGGTTATTTCTCTAATACAAAGTGTTGTGCGAAATGATCCATTTCAAAACACAATAGAAGAAAAGCTAAAGATTTGCTACTAGTGTCCCGCAGTAGAGATGGTGAGAATATTTACCTACAACCATTTACAATTGGACTTCCTTACTAAAGATGGAGGCTCTTAGTATTCTATTTTCAATCTTTCTTCTAAACAAATATTGTTACTGTTCCATCTCAGATTTGAAGAAAAACAGAGAGAAACTCATGTTAGAAAAAACTCTTAAAAAAAAAATTTCTGTTACAGGCTCATTATCTATCATTGTGCTTTCCCCATGCAGAGACCTTAGCTTTAATAGCCTGACTGGTGATATTCCAAGCTCCTTTGAAAGCCTTGCAAGAGTGGATTTCATGTAAGTCTAACATTATCAAATGAAAATTTTTTATTTGAGTCAATGCTTACCCTTGATAACAATGAAGTGGGGATTTTCTTTCTTTCTTTTTCTTTTTCTTTTTTTTTTTCCCCCTCCATTTAGGTATTTAACTAGGAATATGTTGACTAGGCCTATACCTAGATGGATCATAAAGAAATAATAATCTTACTCATCAAACTGATTTCCTTAAATGCAGGTGGTTTTGCACTAAAGAAGCAAATGCTGGATGACAGAAGATTCTGCAAAATGCATCTGAAATTGCAATGCCTCCTGCAAGTATTTTCTCAATGTCTATACACATTGCCTTGGAGAAAAATATGTACAAAAGGTGCTTACCCAATCACAAGGGAAGCACACTAAATAGGAAAACTCCACAAACATCACTACTTGTGGCTGCACCTAGCACATGTGGGACATCTAAGCTAACTGTAAGGTATGACTGATTGTGTAGATGACCTGGTCCAGAAATCAGGTGGATCACTCATCAGGGAGCCACTTGTGTGTGTGAACGTGGGCCATTGGGAAATTGTTTATGAATGTGAAAACCAAAGTAGCCCCTGCATTGTGAATGCTATCCATCCAAGTGGGGCCCAATAGAGCAATGATCCCAGATTTACAAAAAAAAGAAAAAGATGGAGAGAATGCCAATTATGTGTTAGATGCCCCATTTGTTTGGATATCAAACTTAAATAAGTATCTTTTAAGAAAAAGTAATTTATTTCAGCCAATAACCTTCTTTTGAGAGTAACTTGTAACTCTTCAATTGAAATGCTAGCATGCACAATTATCTTTGAGATATCTTGATTTTCTCATTCCCTTTCTCTCAGGTTTTGCATTATGTGACCATCCTTCCATCTTGGACAGAGAAGAAACACAGGGCGTGTTCAGCTACTAGAATTATGTCCATGTTGTCCATATTCATACTAAAGGCATATAGTAGATTCAATTTCCCTTTGAAAAAGCAGCTTCCCATATTTTAGTACTTAAATATGGTTGTGCAAGGTGCCTGTTTGATTAGATGGTCGAGAGAGGTGGTAGCATAGATGGCCATGGTCTCAAGCTATGCTAAGAATGAGGAATTTGGTGAGGCAATTAAGCTTTTTCACATGATGCCGGTTGACGTTGTGAAGCCAGATGAGGTGAGATATATGGACGATGCTTTTGAATTGATGTGTATTTTTATTTTTATTTTTGCTTTTTTTATTTTTTATTTTTTTCTTTCTTTTGACCCAATATATTGATATGGTATCATGTTATATGATTGTTCAATACTTCGACATAACAAACGGCTTCCATTGTGTTTGATTTGTATTTAGTGAATCAAATTTTAGATGTAATGTGAATATTTTCAAAGCGGAATAAATTGCTTTTGGATGTGCATGTAAGGGTGATAGGAACTTAATTCTTATCCTGTTTCATACATGACTAGTTTTAATACATGTATATGCTTCAAATTATGGATGTGATGTGAATATATTTGGATTTTGTTTTCAAATTATAGGATAAGGGTTTTAGTGTGCTGCTATTCTTTTGACATGGTGCCATGTTGTCACAGGAAGTTCATTCTCATGGGCGCCAAGTTGTCACAGGAAGTTCATCCTCATGGGCCTAAGTCACGAACTTGACTAAATTTATGGTAATATTGTACATTATATAGATTTTGCATAAATAAATCAAATTCCATTTTAGGGCATTGTGGAATCATAGATAGAAGTTGGTCTTATCAACTTAACAGAGCTCGAGCTATTAATTCTTCTTCGTTCAGGGCACATTTCTACATGGCTGATGCACTTACACTGGTTTTCGTTGTGTTGCAGTAAGCATTTTGATTCATGTCACTACACCAAAATCATGATTTTGGAACGGAGAGGGATTTGGTTTAAATACATGGAAGCATTCCCCCCAACCTAGGCGTTGTGTTTCCACACCTGCAACAGATTTCTATAGCTATAAACCAATTCACTAGAAGGCTGCCAATTTCATTATCCAATGCTTCAAGTCTCGAATTAGTTGATTTTAGCTCCAACAGTTTTAGTGGACATGTGCCTTTGAATCTAGGAAGTCTTTCGGGTCTCTACCATTTCAATATCAAGAAAAATCAGCTTGGAAGCAAAGAAGGTGATGACCCGAGCTTCCTCAATTCGCTTACCAACCGCACTCGTTTAAAAGCTATAGGTGCAACTACTAATAATCTGGAGGGTGAATTGCCAGCTCCATTGCTAATCTCTTGACACAACTAAAGATTCTATTTTTAGGAGGAAACAACACTAGTTCACTATAAACACTATGAATTCTTTTCTATTATGCCAGTTTTATATTTGTCTTGACCGTTGTATTCAAGCCTCATTCCTAGCTCTTTACATAACTAGTTAGTTTGTCAATTTGCATTGCTTATTTGACTTTATTTTTTATTTTTATTTTGTAATTTTCAAAGATGAGTTGAAATAAGAAGAACCGTTGTGGCAGTGGAGTTGCCAGGATGCAAAATTGGCAAAACATGTAGCCGTCATTTCAGACTCTGTATTTATTCAACTGTATTAGTGGTTTCTGTCATCCATTTTCAATTGTTGGGTGAAATCTGGTTAGATGGATTTCCTTTTCTTGTTCTCTAAATTACAAATAAGCTGCCTTTGTTTCTCATAGCGATGTTGCAACCATTAACTCCATCTTATGATACCTTGTGGTGACTAGGCTTTAGTAGCTATTGATGTGTATTCCTGCAGATTCTTTAATTTATCCAGCCATCTCCTTCGGGGATTGCTTAGTCCGTTGAGCCTTTGACTGAAGCTTTTGTTTCCAATTGTCACAGAACAAATTGAAGAGCTCAGAGATGCTTCCTGAAGAAACAATTTTGTAGTTGCATTATAATAGGACTGATGTTCAGAAATTTGGACAGTAAGCTTGCTGTCATTGCTTTATGCCTGCTTGCAAAGCATACAACTTCGTTGGGTGGGATAATAGATGGATGATATGAAGATGTGTCTTAATTCATCACTGTAAAGTTGTGAATAATTCCTTCTGTCTGTATAGTTTATTTTCATTGAATAGCTGGATTCTGTGTTGTTAACATGTCTTGGTTCATCATTCATGAGTCTGGAGACATAATGCACTTGCTGCACTGGAAAGAAATTGTCAGATATTCACAGGCATGGCATTTGCCCTTAAGTTAAAAATTGTCAGATATTCATAGGCATGCCATTTGCCCTAAAGTTATCTCATTCCTGTAAAAAATCAATTTTAAGTCCCTTCTACAATACATTAGATCATCTTCATTTGAATCAGGTTGGGGTTCCAAATGCAGTTCAAAATCCTGAAACTAATACAAAAGTGGTTTCCACTAACAGCATAGTCTCCAGTCTTTTTACTCAAAGAAACTTTTCTGATGAAGAAGTACAGTCTCTTCATAAAAGCCTGCGTCACAAGAAGAAAGACAACTTAGTTTTACTTTGCTGGCGTCTTGGACACAGTCTGAAGGTCAAATTCCAATGTCTTAAACAGCTTTAATCCTGTTTTCTCCCTCTTAAGTTCTATTTTTGAAGTCTTTTTATCTGTATTCTAGCAGCTTTTGCGGATTATTTTTTATTTTTCATACTTAAGGTCAGTTGGATTCTCCTCTATGTTCACAAATCATGTTTCAAAGTTCTTAAAATCTCTACTACGACATTCTTTCTTCTTTGAAAATTTTTAGCTACCATGTGGCAACAAATGCATGCTAATCTCATGCTCTCTTCTCCTTCCTGTTTTGGAGCAGCATTCTTGATATAATCTTCACCAGCTTGCTAACTTTTCCTCTCTTGTCATTTCTTTTAATTGAAGTTGATAATGCTGGTGAAGCTTTTGCAAAGAAGCTCGACTCAGGGCTCAAAGTCACTTGTCCATGGAGAGGAAATGTGAGTTTGGATTGTTTCATTATTTTTTAGTGTAATATTTTCTGTTCACGGTCTTAGTTTTGTGTTATTGAACAAATAATAGCACTAACCTACACCATAGCTTTATAACTTACAAACGCGACTCAGAGAGATTTTGAGCCGAGTTGCTGGGAAAAACTATTCGTAGTAAAAGGAGGACAGGATGATTTGAACTTTCCACCTTTGTTACAAGGAGCAGTCTTCAGCTAGGAAATAATGCAATTTAAGCTGTCTATTGTTAGACATTCTGTATCACTTATATATATATATATATATATATATATATTGATGTTTTAAATATTACCAACTATTTTCCAGTTAATTACTTTAACTATTAAATAGTCGATTTTAAATGTACAACATCAATTTTCTTTGTTCTCTTTTTCTATGGAAGTTGCAGCATTCATATTGATTTGGTTGTTTCAGTGACACTGTAACCATTGGGTGCTCCTTGATATTCTTTAAATCTTCCTAGGATTGCATAAACTCAGTGAATTTGGTTGTCTGAGAGATTGGCTATTTACTACCCACTTTCAGTTTGCCATCTTTTTGTATATCAACTGTCTTTGCAGAATTTTGTCTGCCATCCCTGTTATCTAAGTTGGAATTCTTTGTCATCCAACATTTATGCGATTATTTTCACAAAAAATTTATGTATTTTTGTCTATCTTTTGTAGGACATTGATTGATAGATTAGGATTTGTAGTAGACCATATCCACTTGCATAGAATGCTGGTAGAAGAACACTTCAACCAAATGGATAGGAACTTATACTTCCTCCTACTTTATTATTGACTACTTTTAATGTAAGTAAATGCTTCAATTGATTTTATAGTCCTTTTCCACAAACAAGCATCCATGAATCAGAAGTTAGGATTGTGTTGCATTTTACAGGATTCACAGGGCTATCTTACAGACGCAGGTGAGGTTTTTGAGATAATGTATATTCATTCACCCTTCTGTAGGTGGTTTTGTTCATGTCTGACCGTCTTAAAACTATAGCTTTCAAAACCATTTGAGTTTGGTTTGCTATTAAACAATGGCTTGTTTTCCAAAGCTTTATATGCACTGTTTGGTTAAATTCTAGAAATATCTGAGCAACTATGTTTGGATTGTTACTAATGCAGCTGGCGAGCATATTTCCTTTGTTTATGAATTCCTTGTTGCATCTACATTCTTGTATATCCAGCCAGGCAAGCTGACTTGTGTTTTAAAGCCCAAGCTTTTTAGTAGTACATCAGAAAACCTTACCAACACTTGTGTTCAACAGCAATGGTAAGATGAAGATTCCAGCATGCCCCCCAAAAACAAGCACGTCAATATCAACAAGCTTTATATTCTTCTTTGGAATATGGATGACATCGATGTTGATTACGATTTGATTTTTATATGGATGCCTATTCAAAAAATGATGTATGTAGAGTTGTTAGTTGACATGAGCTAGTTTTTGGCTGCAGGTAGTTGATTAGGGAGTTCACGGGCTTGGGGTATTTCATTTATTACCTACCTTGTCAATTCCATGTTGAATTGCCTCATTTTTTCTTTGTAAGTGGTGTTCATTTTCTTGTTATTTCTGTTTTGTGGCATGCCTTTCATGACATGAGAAGTGGTGTTCTGACTATCTAGTTTTTCTTTCTTTGCAAATTTGTTACGGTGATGTTATTGCTGTAGGGGATGACGCAACAGATCCTCTAGTATTGTGCATGAATGGCTTGAAACCTAAGTGCATATGATGTGTTTGATACAATGGCATCCATAATTTAAGAGCAAGAGAATCTCTTAGACATCCATAATACTACATCGTTGTCGGCTACCATGGGGATATGGAGACCAAAGCACACTTGATGCTGCATTGATTTAAAATTTTTTTATCTAACCACCTTAGAGTTTACAATATTTCATATCCTAGTATGCATGCTTGTGTTTTATCTAAGTTAATTTTTTTGCTAGGCTTATACCATGGAATTGGAGGCTGAAGTTACAAAACTTAAAGAGGAGAATGATGAATTACAGAAGAAACAGGTATCCATTATTCAATGCATTAGGATCCTTCTCGTTATTAAAATATAGAGCTGTGACCAACATGTACATGTACAACTATACACGCTATAAATAAGTATATGATGGTTATTGTCCCTTCAGAGCTTTGGCATGTGTCGTGCTTAGGACAAGTAAGGGCAATACCAAGCACCCAAAATTTAATATTTTATTTAGTTAATTGGTTTCAGTTGATTAAACTATTCACTTTTCATGGATTTGAGTTGGTTATTTGTAATATATGAAGGGTTGACTAAACTAGTCTTTTCTTGGATTGAATCTGGTTGTTTGTAATATATGCAGGAATGGCTCAAAAGAAGGTTGAACAAGAGAAGATACCAAGTAGCCAATTCAAGGCAAAGCATAGCCAACAGTTGAAGTTCCGGATAATTTCTTTTGTATGGGTCCTAGTTTAGGGGGGGAAGTGTTTAGTTAGGAGGGTTAAAGTCAATTTTTGGAGTGGGCCACTTGGGTCATTTCCTCTTTTATTGAATTGAGTTTTTACCAATTTTGCGAATAGGATTATTATCAAACAATAGTGTGAATTATTTTTTGAATGACTATCATGTGCAAGATTAAAAAAAAAAATAATAATAAGTTCTTGATTTTTTTTTTTTACAGATATTTTAGCGACGGACAAAACCGTTGCTAATTTCTGAACTTTAATAATGGCGCTTACTCATATTAGCGACGGACTTTACCGTCGCTAATGTTTTCAATGAGGACTAATTTTTTGAATATTACAGAGATTTTTATTTTTTACGATGGAATTTATCTGTCGCTATAAAGCGACGGACCTTATCCGTCGCATATTAAACGACGGATTTTATCCGTCGGAAAACTTAAAATGACCTCGTAAACAACGACGGACCATACGACGGACGAAGTCCGTCGTTTATTTGGTTTTACGACAGATTTAGTCCATCGCAAAACAACGATTTTGGCGTAGTGTCAAAAATGCGTAGGGGGAAACGATCTCTTCTTCCCTTGGGATCAAAGCTGATGCAATCAGATTCTTCAAGGAGCTTTTAAAAGCTGAACCAGTCAGTGCCAATTCTGATTTTCTCTAGGTGATTCCTCAGTCCATAAATTAGTCTGATAATGATATGCTGCTGGCTCCTCCATCAATGGAGGAGGTCAAAGCGGTTGCCTTTTCCTTGCCTAAGGACGGAGCTGCCGGCCCTGATGGTTTCTCAGCAGCCTTCTACGTGAGTTGCTGGGATATTGTTGGCACTAATATCCTAAAAGCTGTGGGTGGTTTTTTGGCGGGGACTCCTCTCCCTAAGGCATTCTCTTCAATTCTAATTTGCCTCATCCCCAAATCTCAGTCAGCAACCTCCTTCTCTGATTTCCGGCCAATAAGTCTATGTAACGTTATTTACAAAGTCTTTGCCAAACTCCTTGCTAACCGATTGACTTCCTTCTTACCTAAGCTGATATCGTAGGAACAAGGTGCTTTTATACAAAGAAGATCAATAGAGAAACACATTGCGCTCACCCAAGAGGTCATAAGAGATATTAATAGAAAAGTTCGGGGAGGAAATGTCATTCTAAAAGTCGACCTTGAAATAGCTTACGACAGGGTTAGCTGGGAGTATGTTACTAAAGTCCTTCGAAAATTTAGTTTTAGTCATCAGTGGGTTCAGCTTATGGAAAGTTGTTGGGGGAACAATTGGTTCTCTGTCATGATCAACGGTGAACCAACGGGCTTCTTCAAGTCTTTTAGGGGATTGAGGCAAGGGGACATGCTCTCCCTGGCTCTGTTTCTCATTGTGATGGAGGCATTCTCTTTAAATCTTAACCTTATGCTGGCAAGTGGAGGATGCCAGCCTTTTTCTATGTGTCGAGATTGCCTAGTGCCCTCTCATTTACTCTATGTAAACGATATTCTTCTTTTTACAAACGGCAAGAAGGAGAATCTTCGTCACCTCAATCAGTTTTTGTCCTTATTTCAGGCAGCAACAGGTCAGAAAATCAGTCGCCGTAAAAGTATTTTTCTATGTGCTGATTTGCTATCTCCAGCTAGAATAAGGTCCACGGAGCGATCTCTTAAATTCACACCATCACCTATTTGGCAGCCCCTCGTAGCAAAGGTAGAGGTAGAAGTTCGGCCTTTCAGTTCCTATTAGACAAAGTGGGCAGTCGGATTTCCGGATGGGCCGGAAGATTGATATCGCAAGCTGGTAGAATCACGTTGATTCATCATGTTTTGGGAAGCCTCCCTATTCATCTCATGTTAGCTATGCACATCCCGCGCCAGGTTCTCGACAAAATCAAAAAAAAACTTTTCAAATTTCTTTTGGGGTTGGGCTGAGGGGAAGAGGAAACTTTACTGGCTGGCATGGAACAAGATCGCGAGGCCCATCAAAGAAGGAGGGCTGGGGATTCGAAGATTGAACGAAGTTATGGATGCTCACTAGCTAAAACTTGCTTGGGTAGTCAAATATGGTGAGCCATCAAGTCCTTGGGGGAAGCTCATGCGTTTCAAGCATCACAGGGATCTCCTCTCCTCCCCCTCCCAGTCTCCTTCCCCAAACCCTTCTTCGTTGTGGAAAAGAGTCAGGAATTTCCTTCCCCTTTTGGAGACCGTCCAAAGGGGAATAGGCCATGGAGAGATGAATTTTTGGTCAGAGAACTGGATGGGCAGGGGACCACTTTCATTGCTTGGTTAACAGCTCGATCCCTACTGAACTTGGAGATCTTCAAGTGAAAGATGTTCTTGGCTATTTAGGCCCCCTTCCTCCCTCCAGAGTGTTGTCCTTCCTTCGTCAATAGCTGCTCGATGAAATTTTCAATGGCGGTTTCTCCATAGCAGACAAAAATTCAGATTGTGTTTGGCCCCTTGAACCATCTAGCGGATTCTCCCTGCGGTCTGCCTGAAATTTGTTGCGTTCCTCTTCATCGCCTCCTCATTGGGTCAGCTAGCTATGGCACACTTCTCTCCCTCCTAAATTCTCCATTTTCTTATGGAGAGTTCTTCACTTTACAACCCCGGTCGACAGCCATGTTCAAGCCAAAGGCATTGCATTAGCCTCGAAGATGATTCTGCCAGACTGCAAACAGAATCTACTGAGCACCTTTTCCTCTTCGGGAGCCATACCACAGTCCTTTGGGCATTGTTCAGTTTGTTGTGTGGCATCCCTCCCCTGCTCCAATCCTTTGTTGCAAGTAAGCTGGCACATTGGATAAACATAGTGGCTCCCGGTGCAACGCCAAACTTAGCCAGGTTCATCTTACCGATCCTCATCCTCTGGGAACTCTGGTGATCCAGAAATAGGGCAGTGTTCGACAACTCCCCCATGAATATCAGGGGATTGGTAGCCCATGTTAGATGGTGGGCTAACTTGACTATCGGTGCAGAGATCATGGACAGTCTAGATTGGCCTCGAAGGCATATTCCTATGCAGTTGGCTTTCCCTCGGAAGCGTCCCCTCTCAGTCCTGGTGAAATGGAGAAAGTCGTCCCCTGGTTGGGTGAAATTAAACGTGATGGCTCAACGTTAAGTAATCCAGGTCCCTCAGGTGGGGGTAGAATTTGTAGAAATGATAGTGGAGCCTTTTTATTTGCCTTCCATGTGGCCTACAGGATAGGTTCCAACAATTTGGCGGAGCTTCGCGCTATTCATGATGGTATGGTGCTCTATTTGGAGAAAGGCATGGATATGATTATTGTCGAGTCAGACTCTCGTCTGGTGATTGATAGTCGCTCAAACCAGACTATCTGTCCTTGGAAATGGAAACTGTGGATTGCTAGAATTAATCGTTTATGCCGTCTGGGACACTTCTCATTCTCTCACACTTTCAGAGAAGGTAACAGCCCAGCGGATGCCATGGCTCATCAAGGAAGTTCCCTCCAACAATCTGCGATCCACCTTAATCCCAGGTCCCTTCCTGCTCAAGTCCGTGGGTTGATCGTCTTGGACAAGGTGGGGCTAGGAATGATCAGATCTTGTAATTAGTTTTCTGGCCTTTTTCTGGCCTTTGTTTTTACATGGACGGTTGTCCTTTTACGATAGGTCCTCTCTCACTTTTTAGTTAGGGAGGGGGCCCAAAATAGCCTTCTGTGCAGTGCTCTGTAAAGGTTCTCATCTTCAGTAATGAAATATTTTTTTGCCAAAAAAAAAAACCCCACCTCCCTAATGGCGCCAAGGTAACTTTATCTAAAACCACTCTACCCTGAATCTCATGGGGGAGATCCCGCATTGATGTGTAGAGATGACTAACTTGGGTCCTGCTGCCTTCCCTGGCAGGGCCATCGGCCAGGCCATTGCCCTCTCTCAAAATGTGGGAAAATTGAAAGGAGTCGTACCTATTGATGCTAGCAATGCGGGCAGTCTAGTGAATCCATTTCCAGCCCACCCGAGAGACACGGTTAATCAACTCCACTACCAACTTGGAGTCCGATTTGACTATGACTTGCCGAAGGCCCATGCTAACATAGATGGAGAGGCCCTCATAAACTGCCGTGAATTCCACATTATTATTAGTTCCGTGCCCATATCCATTTGAGAAAGTGAAGATCATGCTACCATCTTCCCTCCTACAAATGTTGCCGCCTCCCGATAACCCTGGGTTGTGCATAGTTGAACCATCAGCATTAAGATTGACCCAGTTAGTATCCGGCCTGCCCCATTTGATCATTTCGAAGAGCTTAGTTGGAGGGGGAGTCTGGGGGATACCCAAGTTCCTGAGAAGAAGTCGATCCAACCAAGAATTGGAGATTGCGAGAGAGTCTCCTTTGAAAGCCCAACCCTGCCACCATTTGGTTCGAGATATAACAGCCCCAACACCAACAATCTTGTCATCAAATTTGGCAGAGTTTCTAGCCTTCCAGATTTCCCAAAGCAGGAAACATGGAGTCAGCCCATGAAAACGGACGCTGGGGACACCTTCAAGCAACGCCCCTTACCATTGGGACAGCCTATCTTCAATGGATTGGTTGGATGCAATGTTGAAACAAAATAGGTTGTTGAAATGACGTCAAACCGTATCAGCTAGATAGCCCAAAGCGAACACATGATCCAGCGATTTAGAGGAAGGACACTTGTTGTGGGGAAGAGCAGTAGACGCTATGGGAAGAAAGAATAGCTCCCTTCTTCTGCACTCTGTCATCGACTGGAAGAGCGTCTGCCATGAGCCTCCAGAGGAAGATGGATATCTTTGGAGGGACTTGCTGATGCCACACCCACCTAGACCAACCTCTTCTAACTTCGCTATTCCTGAAAGCGGTCCACGCTGATTTCATTGAGAAATTACCTGATAGAGTGAGGGGCCATATACAATGATCATCCTCCTCGGTGGTGTAAAAACCTCCTTCGAATATGAGCTGGATGGCCTCCTGAGTAAGGAAAGAAATCTGGGATGGAGGAGTGAGGCAGGGGGCCTTGATTTCCTAGGAAGTCGCTAACCTTCAAATGGGCAAGCCTTTGGGATTTCCTTGGTTGTGCTGTTCAAAAGGGGGCCGAGACCAGTCCAGTCCTCATCCCAGAGTTTGGGATCCCCTTTACCAATCAGCCAGCGCACTTTAGAGGACAAGAAAGGAAGCAGAGATAGAACGCTTTTCCAGAGGGGCGAAGCCGCGGCCTGGCGCGACTAGCTGGCCACTGAGCTGGGATTAGAGAGGTGGTCTCCGTATTTAGCCTTCATGACATTGATAGATAGGTGCCTAGCTACACCGCAACTTTTCATGCCATACCATCCAACATCCCACCTGTATAGGAGATCCGTTCCATGCAAAGGTGGGCCCCACAATGAAGATTGACAGAAATTAGTGGGTCTAACTCAACATAGAAGTGTGGACAACATAGTGTATCAGCCTCATTTTTTCAGAAAGGGCTATTGAAATAACAACATGATTCATATTATTCTTATCTTAAATTACATAGCATCAATTAAAATAACAACATAGATTCATTTTATTCTTACCTTGGAGAGTGGCAACCCAAACATACAACAACAGGCAGTTACACATACATTAATCCAAACCGTCCGACTCATAGGCCTAACAGTAGATAGTCAGCAAGCCAAAATCCCACTGGATACATGATCAATCTGGCGACTTTGAGGAGGCTGGACCATCCAATTTATTTGATTTTTGGCATTTACCTTATATATATTGTCTTCCATGATATGAACGGATTGAATTTTTATTGTGCTTATCCCATGTGTATAATGGCTGAGTGCATGAGTACGGATGCACATTCTCTGCCAGCATATCAAATCACTCCGTTATTGATCTTAAAATAGTCCAAGGCCCGTTCCCCACCTGGTCCTTGTGAATAGAAATATGTGGGGTAATCTTGCGCCGACTGTATATAGGTGGATTTTCATCCGAGGTCAGCTCCTTTATTGGGCCATACATCCTATTTGATGGAGGGAGATTATTGAAGAATCAAGCGACGGAAACACTGGGCCCCACAATGTTGGCTCGCGCTCTATGCTTAATGCTCTTAAACCTGTCATTAGACATAATCTGCAGGGAAATAATAATTCAGAATGATAAAGATCAGCTATGGTTATTTACATCATGGTTCACCAATTCAAATAGGTGGGACCCACGATTCAGTGATCCTGACCATTGATCTGATGGCCGATGGTGGATGGGCAATGGTCCAAAGTCATCCAAATGTAAACACTTTATACTCTTGATGTATGGCCTACAAATATAATAATGGAAGAGAAAATATTGGAAGCTTTTTCTTAAAAACTGGTCCTTGAATCCATAAGGTTAGAAATATCTCAGAAACAAAAAATAAATTTAATATAATTGATAAGAAGTATTCCTAATGGTATATCTAATGGCCTTATAAAAGTAAAACAAACGGCCTACACTCTAATTGATTTGAAATAACGGCACTTTTCCATATTAGTAAAATTTATTAAAAATAGAAAAAAAGATTAATCCTAACAAAACTTATAAACAACTTTTAGATGAGTAAAATAAATGTTCTAGACCATAACTACACCGTTAAAATGCTTTTAAAAAGGTGAAAACTAATTTACTAAAATATTAAGTTTTAATTAAAAATCATGATTTAACCTATAAAATAATTGAACTTGGTAATGCCATTTAGGTATAATGAAACTTGTGTCATTGGCCACGGCATAAAGTTCATCTATAGCTTTCCGGTGGTACATTATATGCATGAAACAAATAACAGGTCGACGTAAAATTATTACTATGAAAAGTTACAATGTGTGTTCATGCCATTTTTGCCCTATTAATGCCCATTTCATTTGAATTTGTGAGATCATAGCCCTCTATTTTGGCATTCTCTACCTGCCCTATGCCCTAGGTCATATAAAGCTAAGAGAGGATACAACCATTCAAAAAGGGCCAAAGACTGGATGACCAAGATTAATCATGGATGTTTCGGACATCTCAATCCATAATGGGACTTATCGGATTAATGGTCGGGATGGATGAACAATGGCACCGATGACATTCAGGTGAATGAGTGAACTATTAGGAAAGAAGAAATGTGGAGGCAATTGTTGAAAGATGTGCCAACAAGAAACAAACGTTCTATGGCCTATCTTCAAAATTTAGTTTTGGACAAGGTGTGGCCATCTTGTCTGATTAGGTCATATTCTCCTCGAGAGATCATTTATTTTATACAATTAATATTCTCTCTAAGTTTGTGATCAAAGACTTGAAATGAGAATTATTCACCACATGTAATCCTCCAAAATGTATGGTGATATATTGGGAATATGTAACCTACTTTAAGATATGCAGTGACACATGTAGCACGTGAGGTACTTAACATTATATAGCAATACACATGGCACATGCATCACATGTATAACTTTGCATGCATTGCAAATGCAGCATATGAAGGGAATTTAAAATTTGCATATAACATATTTGTGTCAATTGAAATGAATGGTGGTACACATGTTTACTACAAGAGAATACTCCGTTGGGGTTTTAAGTTTTTAAGAACAAGAACAGTATGAGTCAAAATTCTTTGATAATTTATGCTGATTTATTTATTTATTTATTTTTTAATTTCCATAAAAAGAGTGAAAAACAAATAAAAAACAAGTCTTTTTTAGACTAGGCTTTTCTTGCTACCAAATAACCCCAAGATCCGAACTATCCATCTAGTGGGGTAACCCATGAAAATTCCCTAACAAGAAGACTTAAGAATTAAAATGGTCCAACCATCAGCTGTGCTACCTCCACACATCAAACATACAACTTTGGTCCCTTTTTTTTCCTGAACATGTGGCCCCACCTGATAAATCATCATACTAAGCATTTCTCAAGAAAGGAACTAAAAAATTATAAAGGAACATGGAACCGTATATTCCTGTAGAAGATCTCCAATGTTAACTACAAGGGCCCCAGGCACAGAGGCCACATCAACCCAGCATTGCTGATGAAGGACTTGGAGGGCACCAATATGGTCTTGTAGAAGAATGGTGAGAAATACAAGATCTGTATGGCTTTTAGCACCCTGGTCACATCTGGCTGAGGGCATGATGGATAGTAATTGCATATCATGACTTGGGTTTTCATGCATTCAATGTCTTTGAGATAGGTGGACCTAAGGCCCAAAGCCTTTGAGAGAAGCTCAAACAGTCTCTCACTATGCCAAAACAGTGAAAAAAGGACGGCTGAAAACCGTCTCAAATCAAAATAAAGCACAATTTTGAACCGTCGCATGGGCTGTCCTTTTTTGCGGCGTCGTATTACTTAAAGGATGGTCATGAACCGTCATTGCTGAAGGACATTTAAAAGACGGTTATGGAATGTCAATAAATATAGACGCTAAAACGACGGCTATGGACCGTCTATTACGAAGGACGGTCATGGACCGTCCTTAAAAAAGACTATTATGAGCGGTCTCTGATGAACCTTAAAAGGACGGTCATGGATCATCCTTAAAAAGGACTGTTATGAGCCGTCTCTAATGAACCTTAAAAGGACGATTATGTACCGTCTCAGATTTGAATATTTAGAAAAACATGGACGGCCTAAAGCCGTCAAAAAATTTCTTGCATTAATTTTTTTTTTAAAAAAAAGAAAAAATCAGCAACAATTTTCTTTTTGCATCTTTCATCAAATAAAAAAATATTCAACTAACAAAACATTATAATTCAGAATCATGAAGAATTACAGAAACTTTATTCACTTTTTTTTTTTCCAAAAAAGTGGGCACACTTTTTTAAAATAAAACTGATCATTAAAATAAAACTAATGTAAGAAAATAATACAAAAAAAGTGTTTCAATTCAAGTTAATAAAAACATCAACAAAAATTGAAGCTTCTTAAAAAGGGGCATGCGTTAAAGGGATACATCCTTGATTCCCATGCATGAGAGTCAAATGATGATGAGAACAAGAATCGCAGCATAAGGGCCCATAAATACGGCAATGTTATCCTACAAAGGAATATTATAGCATTAGATGTTAATGCACTTGATCAGCCTGCACATAAAGTTTCAATTAGAGTTACAGTTTAGTAAAGGTTTGCAGTGTTATGCATGGATGATAAGGAAGCTTAAAAGAACTCAAAAACTAAGCCCTTTTTTTTTTCATTGCAACAGATTATGTACAATCTTATTGAAACTAAGCAATGAATTAAAAGAAAGTTTAAAAAAATATAAAAAAAATAATAGGTTAAGGTTAGGTTTAGGTTTAGGTTTTAGGTTTAAGTTATAGGTTATAAGTTTAGGTTAGAGGTTAAAGGTTTAGGTTATAGGTTTTGGTTTAGGTTTAGGTTAAGGTTTAGGTTTAGGTTATAAGTTATAGGTTATAGGTTATAACTTTTGAGAATTGAGAATAGGTTAAGGTTTAGGTTTAGGAAATCGGGTTCGAGTTTGAAATCGGGTTTAGGTTTGGGTTTTCAAGTTTTGGTTTAAGTTTAGGTTAAGGAGTTGAGATTAGGATTAGGTGTAAGTTTAGGTTTAGGGATTTGAGAATACATTTAAGTTTTAGGTTTAAGTTTAGGTTTAGATTATAGGTTTAGGTTGTAGGTTTAGGTTTAGGTTATAGGTTTAGGTTATAAGTGTAGGTTATAGGTTTAGGTTTAGGTTAGGTTATAGGTTAAGGTTTTGGGAATTGAGTTTAGGTTATAGGTTATAGGTTTGGGTTATAGGTTATACGTTATAGGTTAAGGTTTAGGTTTAGGTTAAGGCTTAGGTTTAGGTTATAGGTTTTGGGATTTGAGAATAGGTTTAGGTTATAAGTTTATGTTAATGTTGTAGGTTATAGGTTTAGGTTTAGGTTTAGGGATTTGAGAATAGGTTTAGGTTTAGATTTTATGTTTAGGTTACAGGTTTAGGTTTAGGTTATAGGTTTAGGTTTAGGTTAGGTTATAGGTTAAGGTTTAGGGAATTGAGAATAGGTTAAGGTTTACGTTTAGGAAATCAGGTTCGGGTTCGGGTTCGGATTTTCAAGTTTAGGTTTAGGTTAAGGAGTTGTGATTAGGATTAGGTGTAGGTTTAGGTTTAGGGATTAGGGATTTAAGAATACATTTAGGTTTTAGGTTTAGGTTAAGGTTATAGGTTTAGTTTTAGGTTTAGGTTTAGGTTTAAGTTATAGGTTATAGCTTTAGGGAATTGAGAATAGTTTAAGGTTTAGGTTTAGGAAATTGGGTTCGGGATCGGGTTTAGGTTTGGGTTTAGGTTTCAAGTTTTAGGTTATAGGTTAAGGTTTAAGGTTATAGGTTTAGGTTTGGGTTCAAGTTTTAGGTTATAAGTTTAGGTTATAGGTTAAAGGTTTAGGTTTAGGTTATAGGTTTAGGGATTTGAGAATAGGTTTAAGTTATAGGTTTTGGTTTAGGCTGGTTATAGGTTATAGGTTTAGTTTAAGGTTATAGGTTAAGGTTATAGGTTAAGGTTATAGGTTATAGGTTTACGTTTAGGAATTCGGGTTCAGGTTCGAGTTTGAGTTATATATTTGGGTTAAGGTGTAGGTTTAAGTTAAGTGAATTAAGTTTAGGTTATAGGTTTAGGTTTAGGTTTAGGCTAAGGGGTTTAGGGATTCAGATTCAGGTCTGAGAACGGGTTTAGGTTTACGTTAGGAACTTGAGATTAGGATTAGGTGTAAGTTTAGGCTTAGGGATTTGAGATTAGGATTAGGTGTAGGTTTAGCTTTAGGGATTTGAGAATACGTTTAGGTTTTAGGTTTTAGGTTAAAGGTTTAGGTTAAGGTTTAGGTTTAGATTTAGGTTATAGATTTAGGGAATTGAGAATAGGTTAAGGTTTATGTTTAAGAAATCGGGTACGGGTTCGAGATCGGGTTTATGTTTGGGTTTTCAAGTTTAGGTTTAGGTTAAGGAGTTGAGATTAGGATTAGGTGTAGGTTTAGGTTTAAGGATTTGAGAATACATTTAGATTTTAGGTTTAGGTTTCAGGTTTTGGTTATAGGTTAAGGTTTAGGTTATAGGTTTAGGTTTAGGTTATAGGTTTAGGTTAAGGTTATAGGTTTAGGTTTGGGTTTAGGTTATAGGTTATAGGTTTAGGTAATAAGTATAGGTTTAGGTTAGGGTGTAGGTTAAGGTTTAGGGAATTGAGTTTAGGTTATAGGTTATAGGTTTTTGGTTAAGATTTAGGTTATAGTTATAGGTTTTGGGATTTGAGAATAGGTTTAGGTTTAGGAATTCGTGTTCGGGCTCGGGTTCAGGTTTATGTTCGGGTTAAGTTTATAGGTTATAGGTTTTGGGATTTGAGAATAGGTTTAGGTTATAAGTATAGGTTTAGGTTAGGGTGTAGGTTAAGGTTTAGGGAATTGAGTTTAGGTTATAGGTTTTAGGTTTTTGGTTTATAGGTTTTGGGATTTGACAATAGGTTTAGGTTATAAGTATAGGTTGAAATAGCGGTGAAGACCGCTTTAGTCGTCGAAGTAGGAATATGTCAATATGTCCTAGAGGGGGGTGAATAGGACTTTTTAAAGTTTTATGATGTATTTAAAATTCTATTACACTAATCCTATCTGATATACAATTATCAGGATTACTCAAATGTAACTCTACTGGCTTCCAAGCCTTACAGAGGATCCAATCACAAACTGTTCGACAGATAAACAAATTGCATACAAGACTGTGATGGATAAGATTGTGTGTGTATATGAGGTGTGATCTTAGACAATCAAATATAAAAACATGTAAGGAATATCACATAATGAAAAACAATAACAAACTCAAACACAGTCATTTTTATAGTGGTTCGACTACTTGTCTACTCTACTCCCGGCTATCACACTTAACCCTTGAGTGTACCAGATTTCACTAAGGAGATTTTTCAAGGTTTACCTTAAACCTAAGGTTTTAAATCAAGTTCAGCTTCAACCTTTACATAGAGGTTTCTACTCGGTTCACCTCTAACCCTAGAGTTTTACTGGTGCACTCCTAACCAGATATTTATGCCCACACAGAGCAAGGGTCCACACAACGCACCCGGATGTTTATACTCTCCATAGAGCAAGGGTCCACACAACGCACCCATAGCGTATACTCCCGCCAGAGGCCTCCTATGAGGACTTCAAAGGGTGAACAACACTTAAGACCCAATCCTAAAAAGGAATGATCACAAGTATCCTTTGGACTCTAGGTACTTACAGATAAGTTGATGAGTCCCATTTAGCACGGTGATGAAGATCTCCTTCTTGTTGTTGAAGAGTCTTCAACTCCCTTAATCCGCAACATAAAAGATATACCAATGCTTGGCTTCGGGTTGGGTCAGGGTTAGGACGAAAATCTACTCTCTTAGAATTTTTCTATAAGGAAGATAGAGTGATTCCCATCATCTATTCATTCAAGGCATCCCAGCTTAATGATATGCTGTTAAGATAGTTTCTGAAGGATCCTTAAATGCGGAAGTTCATTTTTCAATCCACTCTATTGAATGTCAATGAATGAGAGTGGATTGGAAGATGAACTCCCGTGAGAGAAAGGGCTTTGGGTATATGATCTAGAGGAAAAACACACAAAAGCACTCTCTTCTTTCTCTACCAGCAATATGGACAAGTCTCTCTTTATATAGGCAAAAAAATTCCAACGAAAAACGGTCATATTTATGACAGAGTTTGATATCATCAAGTAGGGTCGATATCATCAAGCGTATACTCTCGATGGGATTGACTATCCGCTCGATAACACAAACTCAAATGTCATACGCTTTTGAAACCTTTTGCCAGATGGTCGATGGGATTGATACAGGTGTCGATGTTATCGGATTTCAAACTCCGATTCCATCGATACTGGGATCGATCTATCACATTTGAAAAATGAGAGAGACTAGCCGAAATATTTCAAGTTTTATAGGATATGATCGAGGGTCAACCGATGTCATCGGAATTTGAATATCGATGATATCGAGGCCACGTCGATGGATTGATAAATTGTATAGATTTACCTATAATCACGCTGGATAGTTTTTGGCTAGTCTCAATCCAATCGACCAGGGCTCGATAGTATCGACATACGAATATCGATTTCCTCGAGTGGCCCCTGATCAAAGTTAAGAACATTCTGAAATATTTTGCTGGAAGAAATATGCGCCTACTATCGATATGATCGATGGACTTCTGATATAATCGATATTTGAATTTAGATTGAATCAGAACAGTCATCAATATATCGAAGCTTATAGTAGTTTTCTTTAGAAAAACAGGGACGCCAGAAATCTGCCTGTCGATATTATCAACCCACTACTGATGAGCTCAATTTTTAAATATCGATGATATCGATGTTGTATCGATATGTCGATAAATCCGTCCAGATGAATATGCGGTTATTGGACACTTTTAGTCCTCTTATCGATAGTATCGATCAAGAGTCGAGGACATAGATAGCGTTGGTCAATCATCTTGAAAGGTGTATCGATACAATCGACAGGGCAAGCAAACTTAGAAATTTTCTGCTGTTGAAAAAGTTCACTTACCCAAAAACTCTTATGTGTTCTAAGTTGATTTTAAGGGTTTTAATCACCCAATGTTTTGGGACATGGGATGTGAGGCTATGATTTACTTATGGCGTGCTTTCACACATCCGGTTGAGGTAGACGCTTGAATTGTTCTTCCTGTTAGGCTCTATAGTTCGACTAAATCAACTCACATGGTAATTAACAAACCAGGGCACTAGTAGGTGCACTTTCAATCTCCCCTTTTATCAATTACGTGACAAAATACTCAAAACACCCTAGGAAAATATCTAAATATATACATCCTAAATTGTGTGTACATGTGTTTACATAATTTTACAAATTCTAATATATTCATGTACACAACCAGAATTTGCTCTCCCTTACTGTAAAACTCCTTTTTCTTGGTGCAGCTACTCCCCCTTACACCTGCAACATATAAGAGCCCAAATATCTAATTTTCCACACGAGGTGTTTTTAACTTTTCTCCCCCTTTTTGTCAGTCATTAGCAAAGGCATAACAAGTGATATTGACTGAAGATTTTAAGCAGATAGGAGAACTTCAGATAGAGATGTATAAAGATGAGATCATTGTAAACCATACATCAATTAAGGAAAAAGGTAAATAGATAATTCAATCAGCACAGTCATTTCATAAGCAAGAAGATAGGAGGATGACAACAAAATGAGAATTGAGTTCAGCCATCTCATCAAAAAGATATACTGCCCAAGACAGCAGTAGTATAATCATCACAACATTAGATGCACTTGAAATCCAAGAAGAACTACACTTGCTTAGTGTCCCTAAGAATGGTGATGTGTGAACAAATCCACCACTTGCTGAGTGGTTTGCTGGAGAATGTCGACTTTATCTTTAATTGCAGTAAGACGTCGTTTGCAGAGGTGCAACCGGTCCTCCAGCCCTACCATCCCATTTAGCAGATGAAGTTCGAGGTGATAACATTGACGATTTGTAATTGACTCAGGGCTTAACAATGGCGTTGGATTAGATCTTGCATGTATAGGCCGATTGGATGGTGAAGCATGTGGAACAGTCCTTGCAATGGAAGCACTTGGCCTAGATAAGGAAGGACAAAACTGTTGTGCTGCTAGCGCTGCATCGCCGTTAAACCATTCTTTAGGATATATTACATCAGAGGTGGTAGGTAGGCCCGCATGATGTGCTAGTTTGCATATGAGTACAGGGAAGAGCAGTGTCTCCCTATCATTACCTTGAATTACACGAATGATTTGCTTGAGGAGAAGAGTTGGCAGACAGACTTGATTTTCTTGAAATATATTGTAGAGCATATTGATTACAAAAGGAGGAAGATGATCCCCTTTGATATCGCAGGGATATACATTATACCCAAGAATGCTATGAAGAATTTTGAACGTGGGGCCTAGATAGTTGACATGAAGCAGATTTTCATCATTCCGCGGAACGGTCGTACCTTGATAGAGTGCATGAGTTACTTCTCCCCATACACCCAAACCGTTAAGATTTCTGTTAGTCATTGGAGTTCGAGTGACCTCTAGATCAAGAAGATGAGCCAAGGTGATTGGAGTGATTAGTTTTGAGTAGTGCGTGAGGTTAATCCGAATGCTAGATGGATCATCACTAATGACATGGCAGTGATTGAAAAATTTGTAAATCACCCCTAGTTGATATGATCCTCCAAGATTGAGGTTATTATGCCAACCGATTACTTCCAAAAGTAAATCCACACCAAACGATTCTATTGCACTATTAAGCACAATACGTTCAACGATAGCAGATGGATGTCCTTTCATAGGTTGATGCCTGCTGGATTCCGATGGTACATTCTTAGATTTTAGAGGATGGAGAGACGACTTTCCTTTTCCCTTGATCATGGTGAGGAGATGAAATACTGGAAAGAAAGTATTCAGAGAGAAAAAAAAATAGGAATTCACATGAGTTCTTCTCTTAATATAGCACCCTTATTGATCATATCGATCAGTTATCGATAGCATCGTTATGTCTTCCATCAAGAGTTGTGCGGATGGAAATCAGGAAGACAATTGAATGCAGTCTGACTGTGGGAAGGAATTTATAGTTGAAGCATCGTATTTCCCACAACTGATCGATATACTATTTCAATGGCATCGATGATGAAATTGAAGGTAGTATGGATAGTATCGCTGTTATGAACATTTTGACATTTGATCACTTAGTAGTGTGGCCAGGAATATCTCAGACTTTAAATGTATCTATGTGAGCCATTGTTCCTGAGATACTTATCAACGAGAGCATATGCCAATGGATGTTTGAAGATCATAGAACCTATTGGTGTCAAGAGGCTTTTTGAGAATATCAGCAAGCTGTTTTTCGGTAGTTACATAATCCAATATAATGATCTTTTCTTCAACAAGTTCTCGGATGAAATGATGATAGATGTCAATATGCTTGGTTTGAGAGTACTAAACAGGATTTTTCGAGATGTTTATAGTACTTGTATTGTCAAAGAAAAGACTCATTGTAGGCTATGCAATCCCATAGTCCAACAGCATTTGTTTCATCCACAGGAGTTGTGCACAACAGCTACCTGCAGCTATATATCCAGCCTCTGTAGTAGATAACGAGATTGAATTTTTCTTTTTACTCTGTCAGGAGACCAAACAGTTACCAATATAGAAACATCCCCCACTTGTATGATTTTCGATTATCTAAATTTCCAGCCCAATCTGCATCAGAATAACCAGCAATGATGGTGGATGTTTCATATGAACAAAGGTGGTAGTCCCAACTACATATTTGATAATCCTTTTAACAGCTGTTAGATGGGATTCCTTAGGATCTACCTAATATCGAGCACATACTCCCACACTAAAGAATATATCTGGACGACTAACTGTGAGATACAGTAAACTTCCAATCATGCTTCGATAAAGATGTTGGTCCACACTTTTGCCATTAATATCTTTGGAGAGTTTAAGAGTGGTACTCATAGGCGTGTGATAGGTATGACCTGACTCAAGCCTAAATCTTTTCACCAAATCTCTTTCATACTTGGTCTGGTTTATGAAAATGCCATCAGGTAGTTGCTTGACTTGCAGCCCTAAAAAAAAGTTTAATTCACCAACCATACTCATTTCAAACTCTGATTTCATGAGGTTAACGAATTTGTGTGCCTCATCTCCACATGTTGATCCAAATACTATGTCATCCACATAGATTTGTGCAATAAGCAAGGAGTTTTTTGTTCTTTGAGTAAACAGTGTCTTATTTACACTTCCTCTGTAAAAATCATGATCTAACAGAAATTTTGTTAGCCGTTCATACCATGCACGAGGTGCTTGTTCGAGACCATACAGAGCTTTATCCAGACGATAAACATAATGAGGGAACTTATGATCTGAAAATTCTTTAGGTTGTTCTACATAAACTTCTTCAGCAAGATCCCCATTAAGAAATGCACTTTTAACATCCATCTGAAACAATTTAAATTTTAATGCGCAAGCAAGGGACATGAGAATTCTAATAGATTCGAGACGAGCAACAAGAGCAAATGTCTCATCAAAATCAATCCCTTCTATCTATGAGTATCCTTAGGCAACTAACCTCGCTTTATTTCTGATTACATTTCCTGACTCATCGGATTTATTCTTGAAAATCCATTTGGTTCCAATGACATTTGTGTCAATTGGTCTAAGAACCAATTTCTATACCTCATTTCTTTGGAATTGTTGAAGTTCTTCTTGCATGACATTTATCCAGTGTTCATCTTGAAGAGCTTCCATAACATTTTTAGGTTCAATTTTTGAGGTAAAGTAGAAATGACTGTAAATATTTTCTATCTGTCATCGAGTTCTTACTCCATCATTTGGATCTCCAATGATTTGTTCCTGTGGGTGATTCTTCACGATGGGTATTTCAGAAGATGGTCTAGGTTCATTTGGTGCTGGGGTTTTGTTCTCCGATTTCTCTAGAATGCATGAGTCTGCATCATCTTCTAATTCATTTGCAGGGTTTTCTTCATCATGAAGATGATCATCGATTACCACATTGACTGTCTTTTGAATAGTGAGGGTTCTTAGATTGTATACTCTATACGCGCGCGACTATTCATGGCATACCCCACAAAAATACCTTCATCACTTTTAGGCTCAAATTTTCCTAGATGATCTCTATCTCTCAAAATATAACATTTTCTCCCAAAGACTCAAAAATATTTCACACTAGGTGCCTTTTCATACCATAGTTCATATGGAGTTTTATTCAGACCTGCTCTAAGATATACTTTATTTATGATGTAGCAGGAAATATTGATAGCTTCTGCCCAAAAAATTTTTGCCATATCCTTTCCATTTAGCATGACTGACCCCATTTCTTGCAGCACACAATTTTTCATTTCATCGACTCCATTTTACTGTGAGGTTTTTGGGGCTGAGAATTCATGATGAATTCCTTTCTCATTGCAGTATTTTTAAAATTTTTCATTTTCAAATTTCCCACCATGATCACTTCTAATACGATTAATGCCATATCCTTTTTCATTTTGAAGTCGTTTGGCTAGGATTGCAAATTCTTCAAAAGCATCTGATTTTTCGTGAAGGAATACAACCCAAGTAAATCTGGTGTAGTCATCGACTATAACAAGGAAGTACATGTTCCTTCCATGGCTTTCCACTTTGGTTGGGCCAATCAGATCCATATGCAACAAGTCTAATGGTTTTATTGTTGCTATAGTGGTTGTCTTTTTATGTCATGTTTTTATCTGTTTTCCTTTTAGATATTCTCCACACACAACTTTTTCTTCTTTTCTAATCTTGGGAAGACCTCTAACCAGATTTTTTGAGCTGAGCTTAGTTAAATTTCTGTAGTGAACATGTCCCAATCTTTGATGCCATAATTTGGATTCATTTTTCATAGCCATATTACACTTTATAGTCATCACATCCTTATTTGCATTCTCTGTGATATAACAGTTATCACTAATGCGTAATCCGTTTATGAGGGATTTTCCTGTGCCATCTAAAATTCTACACACAGTTTTTGAGAAGGTGACAAGATGTTCCTTGTCAAAAATTTGAGAAATACTAAGAAGATTATGTTTCAGACCTTCTACACAGAGGACATGTTTGATTTTTGGAAGGCCTGGCACAACTATTGTTCCTTGTCCAATAATTTGGCTGAACTGCCATCTCCAAATGTGACCGATCCTCCATCAAAGTTTGAGTACTCACAGAAATAGGTTTGATCACCAGTCATGTGTCTGGAGCATCCACTATCAAGATACCATTTTGAACTATTGCCAGCTTTCAGAGCAGTATGAATTACAAAGCAATTGTTATGATCTGTCACATCTTCTGGGACCTTCTTGAACATTATTTCTTCTTCGGTCAAGATCACTCTCTAGGTGGTGAAGCCCTTAAAGAGAGACCCACTTTGATACCAATTGAAATAGTGATGAAGACTGCTTGAGTCAAAGTAGGAATATGTCAATATGTCCTAGAGGGGGGTGAATAGGACTTTTTAAAGTTTTATGATGTATTTAAAATTCTATTGTACTAATCCTATCAGATATACAATTATCAGGATTACTCAAATGTAACTCTACTGGCTTCCAAGCCTTGTAGAGGATCCAACCACAAACTATTTGACAGATAAATAAGTTGCATACAAGATTCTGATGGATAAGACTATGTGTGTATATGAGGTGTGATCTTAGACAAATAAATATAAAAGTATGTAAGGAATATCATACAATGAAAAATAATAACAAACTCAAACACAGTTATTTTTATATTGGTTCAACTACTTGTCTACTTCACTCCCGGCTGTCGTACTCAACCCTTGAGTGTACCGGATTTCACTAAGGAGGTTTCCCAGGGTTCACCTCAAATCTAAGGTTTTAAATCAGGTTTACCTTCAACCTTTACATGGAAGTTTCTACTCGGTTCACCTCTAACCCTGGAGTTTTACTGGTACACTCCTAACCAGATGTTTATGCCCACATAGAGCAAGGGTCCACACAATGCACCTGGATGTTTATGTTCTCCATAGAGTAAGGGTCCACACAATGCACCCACAGCGTACACTCCCACCGGAGGCCTCATATGAGGACTTCAAAGGGTGAGCAACACTTAAGACCCAATCCTAGAAAGGAATGATCACAAGTGTCCTCTGGACTCTAGGTACTTACGGATAAGTTGATGAGTCTCATTTAACATAGTGATGAAGATCTCCTTCTTGTTGTTCAAGAGTGTTCAGCTCCCTTGATCCGCAACACAAAAGATATACCAGTGCTTGGCTTCAGGTTGGGTCAGGGTTAGGATGAAAATCTACTCTCTTAAAATTTTTCTATAAGGAAGATAGAGTGATTCCCATCATCTATTCATTCAAGGCATCCCAGCTTAATGATATGCTATTAAGATAGTTGCTGAAGGATTCTTGAATGTGGAAGTTTATTTCCCAATCCACTCTATTGAATGTCAATGAATGAGAGTGGATTGGAAGATGAACTCCCGTGAGAGAAAGGGCTCTGGGTATATGATCTAGAGGTAAAACACACAAAAGCACTCTCTTCTTTCTCTACCAGCAATATGGACAAGTCTCTCTTTATATAGGCAAAAAGATTCTAACGGATATAAAACGGTCATATTTATGACAAAGTTCGATATCATCGAGCAGGGTCAATATCATCAAGTGTATACTCTCGATCGGATTGACTATTCGCTCGATAACACAAACTCAAATGTCATACGCTTTTGAAACCTTTTGCCAGCTGGTCGATGGGATCGATATAGGTGTCGATGTCATCAAATTTTGAACTCCGATTCCATTGATACTGGGATCGATCTATTGACATTTGAAAAATGAGAGAGATTAGCTGAAATATTTCAGGTTTTATAGGATATGATCGAGGGTCAATCGATATCATCAGAATTTGAATATCGATGATATCGAGGCCGCGTCGATGGATCGATAAATCATATAGATTTACCTATAATCACGCTGGACAGTCTGTGGCCAGTCTCGATCTAATCGACCAGGGCTCAATAGCATCGACATAAGAATATCGATTTCCTCGAGTGGCCTCCGATCAAAGTTAAGAACATCCTGAAATATTTTGCTGAAAGAAATACGCGCCTACTATCGATATAATCGATGGACTTCCGATATGATCGATATTTGAATTCGGATTGAACTGGAACAGTCATCGATATATCGAAGCTCATAATAGTGTTCTTTAGAAAAACAGGGGTGCCGAAAATCTGCCAGTCGATATTGTCGACCCACTTCCGATGGGCTCGATTTTTAAATATCGATGATATCGATGGTTGTATCGTTATATCGATAAATCCGTCCAGATGAGTATGTGGTTGCTAGAAACTTTTAGTCCTCTTATCGATAGTATCAATCAAGAGTCAAGGACATCAACAGTGCTGGTCGATTATATTGAAAGGTGTATCGATACAATCGACAAGGCATGCAAACTTAGAGATTTTCTGTTGTTTGAAAAGGTTTACTTACCTAAGAACCCTTATGTGTTCTAAGTTGATTTTAAGGGTTTTAATCACCTGGTGTTTTGAGACATGGGATGTGAGGCTATGATTTACTTATGACGAGCTTTCACACATCCGGTTGAGGTAGACGCTTAAATTATTCTTCCTGTTAGGCTTTGTAGTTTGACTGACTCAACTCACATGGTAATTGACAAACCAGGGCACTAGTAGGTGCACTTTCATAGGTTTAGGTTAGGTTGTAGGTTAAGGTTTAAGGAATTGAGTTTAGGTTATAGGTTTAGGTTAAGGTTTAGGTTGTAGTTATAGGTTTTGGGATTTGAGAATAGGTTTAGGTTATAGAGGTTTAGGTTTAGGTTATAAGTTAGTGGTTAGGGTTTAGGTTAGGTTTTAAGTTTAGGTCAAGGTTATAGGTTTAGGTTATAAGTGTAGGTTATAGGTTTAGGTTTAGGTTTAGGTTAGGTTATAGGTTAAGGTTTAGGGAATTGAGAATAGGTGTATGTTTAGGTTTAGGAAATCGGGTTCAGGTTCGTGTTTAGGTTTGGGTTTTCAAGTTTAGGTTTAAGCTTAGGTTAAGGAGTTGAGATTAAGATTAGGTGTTGGTTTAGGTTTAGGGATTTGAGAATACATTTAGGTTTTAGGTTTAGGTTTAGGTTATAGGTTTAGGTTATAACCCAATGTTGGCATCTCGTCTAGAGGTAATCCAGGTAGTGTAGGAGGTGGTGGTGTATGCAGAGGGGAGGCAGGCGATTTCCTTTTTGCATTTACTATAGGTTATGGGATCGGATCTAACACAGTTGCAGAATTACGTGCAGTATATAATTGCCTTTCTCTTGGGATTCAAAGAGGTTATTGCCAGATCATTTTAGAATCAGATTCTAGGTTAGTGGTTGATTGGCTCAATGGGGAGGCAAAGCCGGGTTAGAAATGGAAGATGTGGCTATATAGAATTAATCAGTTACAGTGAAGGGGTCGCTTCAGATTTGTGTATGTGGTGCGGGAGGGGAATTCACAAGAAGATTGTATGGCCCGAATAGGGAGTGCCTCTCAGTCTTATGCTTGCTTTGATTGTCTGGTTGTGCTTCCTAAGAAGGTTAGAGGGTCTATCTTTTTGGACAAGGTCGGTTTAGGAGCTATCAAGATGATTTGATCCTCCTGCTGTTAATTTTGTAATTATCATGTAGTTGTCATGGATGGTCCCCTATTTTATGTAAAGGGGTACATCTGATGTATGGGTGATGTTTTTTTTAGGAATGGAAAAAAAGGAGAGTTACACGGTAATTAAAAAAAAAGCATCAGCTGCCATTTTCCTGTGAAATAGTATCATACCATTACGAAAATGGAATTCAAAACCAGGTGGAGGGAAAGAGGAAAAAATAAAGACTAGAAAATATTGCAATTAAATTGGCTACAAGAAACTTTTTTTTTTTTTTTTTTAAAGGTTATAGGTTTAGGTTTAGGTTATAAGTGTAGGTTATATGTTTAGGTTTAGGTTAGGTTATAGGTTACAGGTTTAGGTTATAAGTGTAGGTTATAAGTTTAGATTTAGGTTTAGGTTATAGGTTTTGGGATTTGAGAATAGGTTTAAGTTAAGGTTATAAGTTTAAGTTATAGGTTTAGGTTAATGTTATAGGTTTAAGTTTAGGTTTAGGTTATAAGTTTTGGGATTTGAGAATAGTTTTAGGTTATAAGTATAGGTTGAGGTTAGTGTGTAGGTTAAGGTTTAGGGAATTGAGTTTAGGTTATAGGTTATAGGTTTTTGGTTAAGGTTTAGATTATAGGTTATAGGTTTTTGGTTAAGGTTTAGGTTACAGTTATAGATTTTGGGATTTGAGAATAGGTTTAGGTTATAATATAAGTTTAGGTTTAGGAATTTGGGTTCGGGTTTATGTTCAGGTTTAGGTTATAGGTTTCGGTTTAGGTTATTGGTTATAGGTTTTGGGATTTGAGAATAGGTTTAGGTTAGGGTGTAGGTTAAGGTTTAGGGAATTGAGTTTAGGTTATAGGTTTAGCTTATAGGTTATATGTTTTTGGTTAAGGTTTAGGTTTAGGTTATAGGTTTTGGGATTTGAGAATAGGTTTAGGTTATAAGTGTAGGTTTAGGTTAGGGTGTAGGTTAAGGTTTAGGGAATTGAGTTTAGGTTATAGGTTTAAGTTATAGGTTATAGGTTTTTAGTTAAGGTTTAGGTTATAGTTTTAGGTTTTGGGATTTGAGAATAGGTTTAGGTTATAAGTATAGGTTTAGGTTTATGAATTCAGGTTCAGGTTCGAGTTCAGGTTTATGTTCAGGTTTAGGTTATAGGTTTCGGTTTAGGTTATAGGTTATAGGTTTAGGTTATAGGTTTTGGGATTTGAGAATAGGCTTAGGTTATAAGTATAGGTTTAGGTTAGTGTGTAGGTTAAGGTTTAGGGAATTGAGTTTAGGTTATAGGTTATAGGTTTTTGGTTAAGATTTAGGTTTAGGTGATAGGTTTTGGGATTTGAGAATAGGTTTCAGTTATAAGTATAGGTTTAGGTTAGGGTGTAGGTTAAGGTTTAGGAAATTGAGTTTAGGTTATAGGTTTAGGTTATAATTTATAGGTTTTTGGTTAAGGTTTAGGTTATAGTTATAGGTTTTGGAATTTGAGAATAGGTTTAGGTTATAAGTATAGGTTTAGGTTTAGGAATTCATGTTTGGGTTCGGGTTTATATTCGGGTTTAGGTTATAGGTTTCGGTTTAGGTTATAGGTTATTGGTTTAGGTTATAGCTTTTGGGATTTGAGAATAGGTTTAAGTTATAAGTATAGGTTTAGGTTAGGGTACAGGTTAAGGTTTACGAAATTGAGTTTAGGTTATGAAAGTTCCCTTACAAGTGCCCTGGTTTGTCAATTAGCATGAGTGTTGGGTCAGTCAAACTGCGAAGCCTCATACGAAGATCAATTCAAGCATCTGCCTCAACTGGATGTGTAGAAGCTCACCATAGGTAAAATCTAAGCCTCACATCCCATGTTCCAAAACACTAGGTGAATAAAACCCTTAAAATAAGTTAGAACACTATAGGGTTTATAAGTGAGAAAACTTTTCAAAAACAGAAAATTTTTAAGTTTTTCTTGCTTTGTTGATTTTATCGATACACATATCGATATGATCGACATGAGCTGTTGATGTCCTCGAAAGCTCAATCGATTTTATCAGAATGAGGACAAAAGTGTTCAGCAACCACATACACATCTGGATGGAATTATCGATGTATCGATATACATATCGATATCATCGATATTTGAATCTTGAGTTCATCAAATGTGACTCGATAATATCGACAGGCAATTATCCAGTGCCCCTGTTTTTATTTAAGAAAACCATATATGCATCAATGTATCGAATCCTTCTCTTAATACCATCAAAGTTCAAAATCTCGATGATATCGGCAGGGTCTCGATGATATCGGTCATGGGCGCGAAGTTGTCCAACAACATTTTTTTAGGTGGTTTTTCAATTCTGATTGGGGGTCACTCGATAGAATAGATATTCAAATATCAATGATATCCAAGCCGGATCAATTACATCGAGAATGGACATAAACTGTCCAGCAAGCTCATTGATAAAATCCTTGGATTTATCGATGCATCGACACGACCTTCGATATCATCGACATTCAAATTTCGATGATATCAAGTATCTCTCGATCATATCTGATGACCTGAAAAATATTAAGCAAGTCTCTTTCATTTTCAAAATGTCGAGGAATTGATCCTCGTATCAATAATATCGGAGTTCGAAATCCGTTGGCATCGAGACGAGTCTCGATTCCCTCGACCAGCTGGCAAGAGATTTTCAAAAGTGCATGACATTGAGTTTATGTCATCGAGGGGACCATCAATACAATCGAGAGTATACGTTCGATGATATCGAACTCTGTTATAAATGTGACCTTTTTATATCCCTTGAAACCTTTTTCCTATTTAAAGAGAGGTTGGCTTTAGTTGTTGATAGAGAAAGAAGAGAGTGCTTTTGAGTGTTTAACCTTAAATCATTTACCCAAAGCCCTTTCTCTCAAGGGAGTTCATTCTCCAATCGACCCTCATCATTGATATTTAATAGAGTGGATTGGGGAATGAACTTCCACATTCAAGGATCCTCCAACTACTACCTTAATGGAAAATCATCAAGCTGGGATGCCTTGAATGCATAGATGATTGGAATCGCTCTATTTTTCTAATAAAAAAACTTTTAGAGAGTAGGATTCCATCATAACCTTGGCCTAACTCGCCGTTATATATTGGTACATCATTTGAGTTGCGGATCAAGGGAGTAGAAGATTCTTCATCAACAAGGAGGAGATCTTCGTCAACGTGCTAAATGGGACTCATCAACTTATCTGTAAGTATCTAGAGTTCAGAGGACCCTTTGATCATTCCTTTGTAAGATTGGGTCTAAGGTGTTTCTAACCCTTGCAAGTCTTCAAGGAGGCCTCCGGTGGGAGTGTACATTGTAGGTGCGTTGTGTGGACCCTTACTCTGCAGAGAGCATAAACATCTGGTTGAAGGTAAACCAGTCAAAACCTTAAGTTTGAGGTGAGCCGTGTGAAACCTTAGGTTAGAGGTAAACTGAGTAAAGCATCCATTAGGGTCTTATGCAAGATCCTTGGCCAGTGTGCCTAAAAGTGGGTGCATTGTATAGACCCTTGTTCTGTGCAGAGCATAAACATCTGGTTGAAGGTGAACCAGTCAAAACCTTAGGTTTGAGGTGAACCATGTGAAACTTCGGGTTAGAGTTAAACCGCGTAAAACTTCCATTAGGGTCTTATAAAAGATCCTTGGCTAGTGTGCTTAAAAGTGGGTGTGATGTGTTGACCCTTGCAAGTGAGAGCATAAACAGTCGGCCTCACTATAGGTTGTAAGGTTGAAGGTGAACCACTCTGAAACCTCCTTAGTGAAATCCAGTACACTCAAGGGTTGAGTGCGGTTACCAAGAGTGGAGTATATAAGTAGTCGAACCATTATAAAAATGACTGTGTTTACGATTACTATTCTTTTAGATGTGTGATTTACTTCAAAACTTTCATATCTATATATCTAAGATCACACCTTACACACATACACAATCATATTCATCATAAACTAGGTTACATATTGTTATTCCTTGAATAGTTTGTGATTAGATCCTCTACTGGGCTTGGAGGCCAGTGGAGTTATTTTTGAGTAATCCTGATAACTGCATATAGATAGGATTAGTGAAATAGGATTTTTAAAAAAACTGTAAAAACTTTAAAAAGTCCTATTCACCCCCCTTTAGGACATATTGGCATATTCCTACTTCAACTCAAGTGGTCTTCACTGCTATTTCAATTGGTATCAGAGTGGGTCTCTCTTTTAAGGGCTTCACCGCCTAGAGAGTGATCTTGATTGAAGTTTGGAATATGGCCAAAGGAGAGGGCTCATTAGTTACTAGACCTCCAGTATTTGATGGTTCAAATTACGCATACTGGAAGGCTAAGATGCACTACTTTCTGAGATCTTTGGATCATGATGTCTGGGATATAGTTGAAAGTGGATATGTGCCACCATCTGAACAAATCATACTTGATAGTGGCACAACCATCACAAAACCCAAATCCAAAGAAAAATGGATGACATTCGACATGGAAAAAAAGACCGCTAAAGCTAAAGCTATGAACGCCATCTACTGTGTCGTGTCCCAAGATATATTCAATCAAATAAGTATGTGTGGGACATCCAAGGAAGCATGGGATATATTGAAAACAACTCATGAAGGCACAAGCACTGTGAAGAGGTCCAAACTATAACTTCTGACTTCATAGTTCGAAAGTCTCAGAATGGAAGAGCATGAGACATTTATGGAGTTTTTCATAAAGTTAAATATCATCTGCAACTCCATAGGTGGATTGAGAGAGAAAGTTCCGGTACAAAAAATTTGTAGAAGAATTCTAAGATCCCTATCGGAACGATTTAATCCCAAGGTAACAACAATTGAGGAGTGTAAGAACATAGACGAGATGAAAGTAGAAGAACCGGTAGGTTCCCTACAAACTTTCGAACTACACTTCAAACAAACTCAAAAATCCAAAACAACTATCCTAAAAACTTCAAAGAAGATAATAAATGAGGATAGTGGAAGTGGAAAGGAAGATGAAGATGAGGACGTGGACTTGCTGGCACAAACATTCAAAAGAATCGCGGCCGTCCCTCTAGAGGTAGAAAGATGGATGACAAATTTTCTGCAGGAAAATTTGGTAAAAGGACCAAAGAGCCACAATGTTATGCCTATCAAGAGTATGGACATTTATCTATTGATTGCTCTAATAGAAAAACTAAGGGCAAGGCAATGGCCTCCACATGGGATGATACAAAGGAGTCAAACTCAAAAAATAGTGACTCAACAAGCGATGGAGATAAAAAATCCTTGAAAATCCTTATGATCTCCACCACTCCAATCATTCCCATGGAATCTGAAAACAAGGAAGAACAGTAAGCCACTGAATCATTTCCATCTGATAATGAAGAAACTGGAGAATAAGAAGAAATAAAAAAAGATAAACTACAAGATGCTTATAATCAACTCTATATTCATAGTATCCACATACTTAAAAGACTTGGAATGTCTAAAAACAAGAAGGAATTGCTTCAAAAAGACTTCGACAAAACCTTGGAAATTAAAACACATTTAATCAATGATTTGCAGCAATATCACTCAAACAATGATAAGTTAGAAAGAGCCAATCTATCCCTAAAAATGAAATCTTCAAAGCTTATGAAACAAGTTGAATTATTACAAGATGAAAATGAGCAACTCAAGAATGAAAATCACAAACTCCGTTTTGACTTAGAGAAATCCAGAAAATTTGCTGAAATAAACTACAAATTTTCTCAGAGTGGTGAAAAGTCAGAAAAGTTGTTATGGATGGGAAGACAAGGAAGGGACGAGTGGTCTGGGGTACGATAAAACTAAAAGGAAAACTAGAAATGTTGCCCCAACCACTAAAAGATCTACTGCTTCAGGTAGCAATATGAGAACTTCTCCAGTTTGCACTTATGTGGTGATTTGTGTCATTATAAGTTTAAATGCTTAACACCTAGACGGACTTCATATAACTCTGGTCAAAATCACATTGGTAAATTCAAACCAATCAGAGAAACACAGAATGTCAAAAGTTCACCTAGGAGAAACACTCATCCTTCACCACCTAAAATGAAAGACATGATAAGGGAAACATTAGATCATATGGGTAAGATAGACATGAATATTAAATCTACCACAATAATGAAATCCATCTTTAAATAGGTCGTAAAAGAAAAACTGAATTGTCTGATGACTAATTTTCATATACCTTGAAATATCAAGCAGAAAAGGACAAGTCTAGGTCATGCATCTAGACCTGGATATTTGAAGAAATGATGCAATTTTTGTTGAGCTTAAATGATGTATCTGAGATTTCTCATCTCAATCCTTTTTGTATATAAACATGTTAAATGTTTATAATTTTATCTTGTACAATGTCTGTACAAAAATTTTGTTGTATACTGTTGATTCATAGATACACTAAAGGTATGTATGAAAAGATTGTCTGAATGCTGTAAATTAAAAATGTCTATCTTTGAAATACCTATCGATACATCAAGTGATCAGTTCGAGTGCATCGACCGAGTATCGATATCATCGAAAATCTCTCAAGAAACTAAATCGTTGGGATGTTTGAACTTCCCGCTAATCTTGATTGAAAATATCACAATGGATGGCACAAAGTCATTGAGACGATAATTGATAACATCGACGGCTCCTGCTGAATTAAAGATAGATGATCGGAAAAAGAGACTCATCAGTTCACTACCAGAAAAAGGGACAAAGGCTACGGATTAAATCCGTAGCACGACCGTCGTCGTAGGTGGCGAATCAATAGATCTAAAACCTATGGCTACGGATTTAATCCGTGGCTATAACTTACAATAGCCACGGATATAATCTGTAGCAAATATTTCTATAGCCAAAAGCACCTACAGCTACGGATATTATTGGTAGCTAAAAGTAGTGTTGGATCCGTAGCAATATGCCGAATTTTATAAGAGCTACGGTTTTCAGAGTCAAAGCTATGGTTAATATCCGTAGCTATTTCCTACATTAAAAAAATTTATAATCATTCGTTCAATTACCACGTGCATAATCATTCATTCATTCTTCCAATTACCACTTGCATGATCATTCATTCATTCATTCAATTATAATCTTCATTTCATTCCATGGCCTTATGACAAAGGGATTGCTTTGTATTTAAAAAAAAAAAAAAAATCAAAATCAAAACTATTTGTACAGGGGGAAATGATGCAACAACCTGGTAGATGGTTATATATCTCAAGTTCTTTTCAACTAAGTCTCACTCATCCATGATTTAGAAAAAAGAAAAAAGATAAGTTCATCTGAATTGGTATTTATTCAACAAATAGCAGCAGCTGAAAAAAGGGGCTGATCATTCACTTTTGCCATTTTATTGTATAGCAACAAAGTTGCGGATGACTTCCATGGCCAGCTAGTGAGTAATCTTGTTCTGCAGCTTTGCAAGTTCATCCATGGCTTCGTATGTGTCTTTGTCAACAAAAAGCTTTAGATTAAATCGTGTCGGTGCCTTTGCTATGCCCTCCCACTTCTTAACTGTCTTTCAATCTGTCAAAGCCCTGCATAGGACAGGAAGAAACTTAATGTATGCTTACTTTGCTGGTATAGAATCTATAGTTATACTGATACATGAATTAGTAACATTTCCTTGTGTCAATTGAACACCACCCATTTCAATGTCAGTTATAGTTTCATACATAATAAACTATCTATTTTTCTTATTTCTTCTTTCTGATAGGTGCATCTATTTTGTAAAAGAAGATCAAAATCAAATACCATATTTGTCAGATCTTAAACAAGATAAAAATTTAGTAAAAGATACCAACATACCTCAAAGTAAATTTGTTATTGCAGTTAAACTTTTCCTACTTTATAGAGGATTTTCTAGTATATTCGGTGTATCTATCTATTTCAGCCTTTAAGGTCTGCACTCGTGCTAGTTGGAGATCGTGATTCTCTCTTACTTGATGCAACTCTCCTCTAAGGCAACCACATCATTCTTTAATATTTCCTTTGACTTACAACAACTAGTTATTTCCTTGTTGTGGAAATAGTAGCTGTCATCTCCTGAATCAGTTCAAGCTTTCATATATCCAAGCTAAAGCTAAACATTCAAAATGCAAGATATACAAACCAAAGCTAAATATGGTAATTAGAGAGAGAGAGAGTAACAAGTCACTAATGTAATGAAAGTTAATTCAGCTTATGCTCCATCTATAGTGGGGCCTACCATTTGAAAGGTCTGATTTTGCATTTACCTCTAATTCAATGGCCCCACCGTAACAAAGCATAATACAAACAAGAGAGTTATTTGATACTCTGGCTGCCTTCTAATGCTTGATACGCAGGAGCACAGAAATTTTGGTTCATGGACATATATTCGAACGGTTTAATTTTAATTACTTGCATGCCACGTATGCAATTTCTAAGTGCCCGTGTATCATTATTACCCTCTGCCAGAGTATCAGACTATTTCCCTATGGTCTCGCCATTTAATAATCCATCTGAAGTTGGTTGTCTTAACAAACAATACAGTTCACAGGTCAACGTACCTGATTAGATCCAGTCTGTTCATCAGTGACCCACTCAGCCCATCAAGTGACCAAACACATCTAGCAAATCCAGACCATTAGAGATCCTTCTAAACTATCCATATTCTACATACAATGCAATCCACACCTGATAAGTGGACCGTCCTGATTTCTGGGCTACCATTTTTCAAAGTGGGGGCCTTGCTGAACATATGATCAAGATCTCATATTAAAGTGTGGCCCACTAAAACAATCCAATCAGGTCAGTCCTCTAAATGGAAGTTTAGGTTCTTAGAAAATTATTTCGGCTTCCTAAACGGACGCCATATCATTTTATGGTAGGAGGCTAAAAATGAGATAGATAAAAGTTGCAGGTGGACCACATTACAAGAAATAGTAGTAATAGAATGACCAACATTAAAAAGTTCTTGTGGGGTTATGAAAATTTTGGATCAAACTAATGATTTTCTTTTCCCTTCATCTAGGTCTGTGTGACTTAATCAACAGATTTCATGGCAAATAAATATCATGATAGCCCTAGGAAGATTTTAATGGTGGTATTCAATCACCACTGTTTTCTTATGGCGTGATCCATATGAGACTTAAATATGCTTTATTTTTGGGCTTACCCTTAAAATAAAGATGCAAAAATGAATGGATGGCGGGGATGAAACACATATATCATGATCATGGTGGGAGCCATAGGTCACCGTCGACGTTGTTACTGTCATAGTATGGAATCCTCTGAAAAGGAGAAAAGGAGTACATGTGCATGTTACTATAGGGAGTGAAAAAAAGGGAGCAAAAAAGAAAATGAGAGACACAAAAAATCCATGTTACTTGAGACCCAACTTCCAATAGAAACTAATAAAATACAAATAACCCATGTCATTTGAGGGAGCTCATCACTTGTAAAGGAAACATGAATCATAATAAAGGGCAATAAAAGATTTAAAAAAAAAATGAAAGAAGTATAAACTTACAGTCTAATAAGTGAAGAGCCTTGTGTTTTTGTCACCATAAAGATATGGGCTGACCTGTTTTTGCATTGTTAACGCATTAGGAAATGGATTTGGGTCTGCATTGTTAAGCAACATCGGCCAGAGAATGAACTTACCAATTTCATAAAAACTAGACTTTATTGCTGCCACTCTCTCCCTCGATTTCCCCACTCTCACCTCTCCGTCTCTCTCTCTTAAAGCAAAAAAAGAAGAAAAAAAAATCTCTTTTATCTTTTTTCAACCCATCTTCCATTTTCTTCTTAATCATATTCCATATAAAAAATAATAATAATAAAGAACAGATTTTTTAGATAATCAATGCATCGAAAGCTAGAAACAATAGTTGATTTCTACTTTCTAGAGAATTTTGCAACAAAAGATGAATTCAATAGACAAATGAACAATTGCAAAAGATCCGGCCAAGGGTCCACATTCAATAGACAAAAGTCACCAAACAGGCACTTCGGAAAATCTTCTCTTTATCCATGAGATTCCCACCACCTCTCTTCTCAACATTTCTTCAAACAAGCACTGTGCATCATCCATCTTCCCACAACTTGTGTATAGTTCAACTTGTGTATACTCAGTTACCACTAGCATTCCTATGGTAATTATGCGGAGTTTAAAAAGTAACTCATACTCCTCATTTGTGGCACTAATGTATGGGTTTCTACATCAAATGGTGAATCCATTGGAAATGTGCATAATTAAATTCACACTGATAGAGCAATCCCAACCAATGAGAACCAAATACCCAAAACAAACAATAGGGGCCTTAAGTACAATTCCACATACAACAAGGAATAACCCAAGGAAATAAGCAAAAGTAATATTAAAGTAGCGCCAGAACAAGACACTACCAAAAAAATGGGCAAAGGCTATGGATTTAATCCGCCTTCAAGGTTTTTGAAGAGTCCCCAACCAAGGTAGGATGCGTCAAATCAATGGTCTAAATACTTGGATGAAGACCATCCATCCACCGAACTTGAAAACTCATGTCCCAAAAATAGAAACCAATGCTTCTCTACTTAAAAGGATACCTGGATTGATAATGGGTTCAGTTGTAAGGGTCTGCCCTGCTTTCATCACATCGACTGCTGCATTTCCTGCTATGGGTCAAGGAAACAACTACCATAGCTAATAGCGGAAGTTGACAAGTGAGTGAAGAAGATATTAAGAAAACTACATGACCCACACATATATGATCATGCCTAAGATGAATTCGGCATTGTTCATGGGTTGATTGGTCAGTAACATAATGAAATACAAAGTCACGTCTCCAAAAGTTTATTACTATTTTTGGAAAGGATACTTGCATAATGGGGAATATTTGGAGCACAATGAAACAGCTCCCCAATGCTCCCATAAAATTGTTTTGACCAGTCCAATTTGTTCAACATGAGAATCTCACATATATACAAGTACACACAGCAACGTTACAATTTGGGCTCAGTAACGTAGGCCGCTGATCTGCTGGGTTAAATGGATGGGCCACACTAGTATCTTCCCTAGCAGATGCTCCTCTTCATCCAATGCAAATGGATGCTAGCAAGTTCCAACCACTAGCTAGAATATGGGACCATCTGAAGAGGAAGATCTTTGTGGTAGGCATCTCCCATCCATTGGATCACCAAAAGGTGTCCACTGCACAGTTCAACGGCTTGAGTAAATGCTCGATTCTCCTGAATATTGTATAATTGCTATAGAGAAAAACAAACTCACCTAGCCATCCATGTAGATAAGGCACTACTGGCAGACTCATCACTCGTGAAATTCACAAACCCAAATCCCCTCTACCTCCCAATGTCTCTATCGGTGATAACCTTTGCTGCATCACAACCAAGGACAACCAGATACAAGGTTTATAGGCATGCAGAATTCCTTGTTGTCATTAGGCCGTGGTCATAAGCCATCCTACTACAACAAGTTTGTGTTAAAATTTAAATTTGCAAGTACAGAATGTTACATAATTCAATATTGTGAGAGATCTTCCAAATAAAAAAGACAGATGATGGCATCGAGTTAAACTTATTACCTTATTGCTTTGAGAAAATGATGGAACATCTCAAGAATCAAAGCATCAAATTTGAGGTCCATTCAGCATCATACACACAAACGTTGACCTTCGCGTCCATCAATTCCTTCCACTCGAAGAATTACACCTACTATCCTGTTTAACCAGCCTACGAATTCTAGAGGAATGTGTTCAAACGTGCCATAAGTCTTATATAGACAACACACTACTTATAGAAAGCACCTTACAAAGTCTTCTCAAACTATCATCGCATGCTTGTATAGACAACACACTACTTATAGAAAGCACCTTATAAAGTCTTCTCAAACTATCATCGCATGCTTGTATAGATTGACAACACACTACTTGTAGGAAACACTTTACAAATGTGCTTTCATGGATTCTGAGTCAGGGCACATCCACGGCCACCAAACAGATGGTCCACATCATAGTATAGATGACCATGTGAATGATGGAGACAAAAGTCCACAATTGATAGATAGAAAATAACCTCAGGGAAAAAAATTCGAATGAAGTACAGTTTCAGATCTGTTCCGACCTGACAAAATCCATTACAAGAGATGCTGCAAGATGGAGACATACTTTAATAATTGATTTGGCAATATTATAGTCATGTTTACCCTTATCATCTATAAGTAACAAACTTGAGTCAAATATGTTAGGACAACAATATTGGAAACATATGAGTGAGCCACCTAGCCATTACATGCCACTTATGGTAGACTAAAGATGATGATTTATTTGCATATTGAAAGAATCCTCACCGTGGGCTATCTTGGTGTTCGTCTAAGAAATCTAACATCAACCTTTGACTTACATTTTTCCCACTAAATTCTTTCCCTGCATAGTTTAATCCATAATCATGATCATCTCATGTGCCAATAAATATTCAGTAACAAAAATCAAAACAGATAGAGATCAAGGACATATGTAAATCACAGGACTAAATCTAACTTCAACTCTGCTTTCTTTCAGAAATATAGCAGGATCCTCTAGCATCTTCATGTAATGATATGCAATTCTACACCCACAGCAAAACACATGGCACAAATGTACATTTAGTTGGAAATCCTTCCATGGGGCCCTCCTGCAAAGGGGCTATTTGCTGGTCCCATAATTGTTGCTTGCTAGTGGAACATGTCTTCAGCAATAAGACCTATAATCATATAAAATATCCAATTCAGAAAAGTTGAAACAACAATATAGATTTTGAGGAAAAGAAACATCAGAAAAGGAAAAAGGAGAAAAAAATGGCACAAACCAGCATTGCCACCAAATGAAACAGTTATGAAACATGATAAACCACTTCTAGCTATCAGGCCACCAAATGAATTTAAATCAAATCAAACACCACAAATAAACATACTCCTATACAAGTCATTAATATCAAGTAAAAAATCTATTTTCTCTTATATTGAATGAAGGAAAAATGAGTTAATAGAAATTAGACAACCTTCAAATGGGCAGCAGGCAGCAGGCAGCAACCTTGTCCTTTTCAGTAACACTCTAGTTCACTCCACAACATAATGCAGTGCCAGTCTCAACCCATTGAATCTCTTCAGCATTCCAAACAATAGAGATCTCAACAACCTTGGTTGTCATTCACATATGCATTTCAAATATTAAAAAAGAGCTTCCAAAATATATGAGATGTGAATTTCAATTACCTGACACCAAATACAGTAACTGGTTTCTCACCAAAGAGAAGGGTCTTGGAGTCCTTCACCTTGAGATCACGATCTTCTATTGCCCATGGACACTATCATACTTAAACATGTAAGTTTACATGCACCACAAGATAGTAACAAATGGCACCTTCACATACACACACACATGTTTATATGAACCCCACATTTGATTGATGGTTCATATTAAAATATTGCAATAGCTAATATTGGCAATCCTTCCATGGGGCCCACCTTTTCCCATGTCTCTCAACTTTCAAGATATACTTCCATTGGAGATTCAGGGCTGGACAATACTTGTTAATCATATTTGAAGAGGTATGATCATTGATATGTATTTTTCTATCATGTAGGCCTCATCTTTGATTGCTCGCACATCCCAATATCATTTTCTCTAAACAATCAAAGCCATCTGATTCATGATCAAGAAATTAGATGATTTCAACTGATTGTATTGACAAAGATCTTATCCTTAATCTCAACCATCCATTGGTGAGATCCACCTTGAAGTTTAGTTTTTCATCTTTGTCGGTATCTCTTTCCCTGATAAGCAAAAAAGACAACAATCAACAATAAAATGGGCCAAGGTTTATGTGGAATCTACTTTTGTACCAACGTAGTGGGAACCAACTAGTTACAAAATTCACACAAAAGAAATAGACAAAGGATACACCTTCTAGGAAAAAACACAAGCTTTAACACCTTATTCAGCCATGAGATTTGTAGAAAGTGAATATACATTTGAGACAAGCATTTAAAGACTTCTTTCAAAACAAAACAGGAACCTTATTCTTGAATCTTGATATCAGAAATCCATAGTTAATGCAAGAAAGAACCCTTATGCTTAAGAACCTCTATGCTAGGAAGACAACTAGTTGTGAAGAAGGTGACCCATCTTATGAGTGGAACAACCTGATTTTTTAACCATGTGACCTTGTGGGGCCCACATTTTCAAGAACATAGATGTCCTACACATGTTCCACATTGGCACCAGAGATGGATTGTACATTAAGCTAAACTACAACTGATTGTAGGAGATCATTTGCACTTATAGATTCCAGATATATTTAATTAATGTTTGAGACAACATCAAACTTCTCACACAACTGAATTACATTAAAACCAAATTATCCCGTCTATCTTTCTAAATGAATTCCACAAACATCTCAGTACAGTTCATGATTTCCACACAACAGAATTTGCTAAAACAACAGAAAAAGGGAAAAATGATTGCAATACAACAATATGTAAGAACAAATTCATACAAACTTACATTATCATACTTTAAACTATAAACTATAAAATTTATATTAAAAAAAAAACTTCAAATCGACAATGACAAAATCGAAACGAGAATTTACAAAAAGTAAAGAGATTAGTGCTCCATTTCTCCTTGATCGACAAAGGTTTTTCAATTTCCAACACCATTTCAGCCATTAAAGAGCTTATGAAGAATCGTATCTTAAATTGCAACTTCCAACAACAGAGAGATTGAAAATCCCCACAAAAGCTTTTTTAAAAAATGAATGTAGAATTAAGAAGTTTAGGGGAGAGAGAGAGAGAGAGAGAGAGAGAGAGAGAGAGAGAGAGAGAGAGGATTTAAGATCGGAGAGATTTAGATTTTCCTAAAATGAAAGAATAGGGTTTTGCGAATTGGGGTTTTGGAGAGAGATTCAGAGAGAAAAAGGGGATTCTGGTAGATGATTCGAGAGGATACAATATTCTTGAGAGAGATATGGAGAGACCTTACATCACGGTTCTTTTTGGGCATAGATTGGGTACCCACCAGCATTTTTATTTTTTATTTTTATGAGAAGATGGTAGTGATTGAATTGTCCAGAGATATAAAGCTTCTAAGAATGCAACCGTTTTAACTTGTAATGAGTTGGAAAGCTAAAAAACCCCCAAAAAAAAGAGAAACATAGCATGTTGTGCCATCATCATCAGTTAAAATTCCTCATGGAAAAAGAGTAGAAACCCTAATAAAACCCAAGTAAAACTGGAGAAATAAAGTCTCTCACTTGAGAGGAATGAACCTCGAAGAATGGGTGGCACCAATACCGGGCCTTCCATGCTTCAACAGCTTGTAGGAGATGGAGAACTCTACCAAGTAATGACTGATAATCTCAGGCTTGATTTCAACCTGGTTGAAGGTCTTCCCATTGTATACCCCGATGATGCTTCTAATCATTTCAGGCACTATGATCATGTTGCGAAGGTGGGTCCTAATTGGCTCAGGCTTCTCTCCAGGTGGAGCCTCTCGTTTCGCCTTACGCAGTTTCTTGATTAAAACCATCGGCTTCCATTTCAGACTATGTTTAAACCTTCTACGGGCCCGAGCATGGAATAGCTTAACCAGCTCATCGGTAGACATGTCGAGCAGCGCATCCAAATTCACGCCTCTGAAGCTGAACTTCTTGAAAGTCATCCTCCTCTTTGGCTGCCCTAGCGCCACGTCAACATCCACATCTGCCATGGCTAGAATGTAAGGGTGTAGATTGGAACCCTAGTTCCTCTTGAGATGAAGGACTGGAGCGCAAGGGAGGGAGAGGCAATGGTTGCAGCTGGGTACCCACCAGCATGGCGCTATAGAGAGAGAGGGAGGGAGGAGGAGGAGATGAAGGGATTTTTTTTAGAGAGAGAGAGAGGGAGTGGGAGATGAAAGGGTTTTTTTGGGCACGAGCGCAGCTCTATTTTGAGTGCACGCCCTTTTCGGGCGTGGATTGATTCCCACCAGATGAAGTTACATATGGGCGGTCTTGTCAGGGCTCTGTGGGGCCCACCATGATACATGTGGCTTATCCATGCCGTCCATTCATTTTGATACCTAATTATAGTACATGACCCCAAAAAGGAGTTATATTGAAGGCCGAAATGGACTACACCATAAGAAGCACATGTGATTTAATCTCCACTATTTCCTACCATGTGGTCCGTTTAAGCCTTCGATCTACCTCATTTTTTATGTTCATGCCCTGAAATGATATGTCAAAACAGATGGAAGGTTTAGATGGAATACATATATTGCGGTGGGCCCCATAGAGTCCCTTAAGGGACCGTCAGTTCTAATTGCGCAAGGAAAGTTTAGTAATCTATTAGCTACGGTTTAAACACGTAGCAAAATAGCTACGGTTTATAACCGTAGCAAAAGGCTCACTTAGTCCGTAGCCTTTACCTTTTTTTGGGTAGTGGTTCATCTCAAAATGGGATTACATTTCTCAGAATAGCTTCTCTCTCAAACAAACATATTTAAAAATCTAGTTCTTCCACAACAACCTTCAATGAAGAACAAGGATGGAAAGAATGAAGCAACTGGCTCACTGTTCAACTTGAATCTGTAGCAAAATGGTCAGTTCAGAGGAAGAGTATTACATCATTTGGGATCATCAATCTCTTAGAACTGATCGGTTAGGGGAATATCATGAATCTTAGAGGAGGATTTCAGCATAATCTGGTACATCAGTTCCTAAGTTTCATCTACCATGTTGAAAATACTCCATCAATCATCTCAGTTGCTATCACAAATTGAACCGAATACATCACTCCTAGACTGATAAGCAGGCTAATTAGGGTAGAGGTCACAAGGATACCTGTATCAGAATAAAATCTGAATGGTCTTGGTGTATGGGGTGAAGTCACTCGGGTGCTGTGTGATGGTGCTACTATACCAAGAAATGCAAAAAATATACTTCATGTTAAGTATCTCAGTTCTGTATACAAAATTCTTCACAGCATTTTTAGCACAAATGTCTATCCCTGTGAACTCTCTGGCAACATGCTTTCTCCTTACATGCTAAATGTCTTGTATGATATTCATCTCGGTATCCATGTCTGCCTCCCCACTTTTATTTTACAACAATTGACTCGGGTATCTTCAGATGAATTCATCACTATAATTCCATTCGCATGCCTTGTGACCAACCTTTCATGACACTTTAAGCTGCTTCCTACCAACAATCTTCCACACCCGCATATTTGGTTTAATCAAGAAAACATCTACTATATCATGGCCAGTACACCTCGTGGAGAAACCAATTCAAGCTCAGACAAAGAATATTCTGTACGCAGCCCCGTCTCTTGCGAAAACATTCAGGTTGTCATCAATCGAAATGTTATATAAGATCTGATTGACAGACAATCCCACATGATGAAACAGCTGGATAAGTGTGACGTCCGTCTTCTGGAGATCAAAACCATGCTAGAAACTCTACAGCATGATACACAGCAAATTCTGGATAACCTGGTAGCACTGTAGTGGTTGTTGATTATCTATAGAATGTCAAATGCATCACTGACCTAGATCCTCACTGAAACGCTGAGAGCGTTAATACCTTTTAGAATGCTCTTTGCTCATGCATAGGTGTGATGCATTACTAAAGTTTTTGTTGTATAAAAACTCATTAAGTATAGAAGATTCAGTCTCTTGATGGTTTTGTTGGATTTTGTACTGACTAATGTTCTACTACTGTCTGGGGCAGTATGAGTGTTAGATATTTTGTTAAATGTGGCTGAATGTAATTCTCATCTTTTCTGCTAATCTGATATATGGCCCCCTGGTTTATTCAGTGTCTGAGATGGAATGCATGTGATGTCCTTTTACTGGTTATCTATTGTTTTAATTAATCTGATATGCATTCATATCTTCTGAAAATGATGTATGCTTTAAACTGATCTAATCCTTTTACATCTATATCTGTTAGCTCTCCCACGCCTTTAAACTTTAGTCAATATCAATTGTTATATATTTGTTAATGACTGACAAAAAGGGGGAGAATAGTTCAAACACTCCAAATGGAAATTTGTATATCTGCTTGAATGGTGTTGTAGGTGTTAGGGGGAGCACCTGCACCAAGATAGGGAGAGTTTACAGTTAGGGGGAGCAGATACTGGGTTGTGTACATGGTTCACTAAAATTTCTAAAATTGTGTAAAATGTATGTACACACAATTTAGGATGTGTCTGTCTAGATACTATCCTTGGGTGTTCTAATATTTTGTCACGTAATTGACAAAGGGGGAGATTGAAAGTGCCCTTGCAAGTGCCCTGATTTGTCAATTAGCATGAGTGTTGGGTTAGTCAAACTATAGAGTCTCATACGAAGATCAATTCAAGCATCTACCTCAACCGGATGTGTGGAAGCTCACCATAGGTAAAATCTAAGCTTCACATCTCATGTCCTAAAGCACCAGGTGAATAAAATCCTTAAAACAAGTTAGAACACTAGGGTTTATAAGTGAGAAAACTTTTCAAAAATAGAAAATTTCTAAGTTTTTTCTTACTTTGTCGATTTTATCGATACACGTATCGATATGATCGACCTACACTTTCATGTCCCCGAAAGCTCAATCGATTCTATCGGAATGAGGAAAAAAGTGTTCAGCAACCACATACACATCTGAACGGAATTATCGATGTATCGATATACATATCGATATCATTAATATTTGAATCTCGAGTCCATCAAAGGTGACTCGATAATATCGACAGGTAGTTATCCGGTGCCCCTCTTTTTACTTAAGAAAATCATATGCATCGATATATCAAATCCTTCTCTCGATACCATTGGAGTTCAAAATCTCAATGATATCGGCAGGGTCTCGATGATATCGGTCATGGGCGCGAAGTTGTCCAACAACATTTTTTAGGTGATTTTTTAATTCTGATTGGGGGTCACTCGATAGAATCGATATTCAAATATCGATGATATTGAGGCCGAATCGATTGCATCGAGAATGGACATAAACTATCCAGTAAGCTCACTGATAAAATCCTTGAATTTATTGATGCATCGACATAACCTTCGATATCATCAAAATTCAAATTTCGATGATATCGAGCATCCCTCGATCATATCTGATGACCTGAAAAATATCAAGCAAGTCTCTTTCATTTTCAAAATGTCGATGAATCGATCCTCATATCGATAATATCGAAGTTCAAAATCCGATGGCATCAATACGAGTCTCGATTCCCTCGACCAGCTGACAAGAGGTTTTTAAAAGCGTATGACATTGAGTTTGTGTCATAGAGCGGACCATCGATACAATCGAGAGTATACGCTCGATGATATCGACCCTGCTCGATGATATCAAACTTTGTCATAAATGTGACTGTTTTATATCCGTTGGAACCTTTTGCCGACTTAAAGAGAGCTTGGCTTTAGTTGCTGGTAGAGAAAGAAGAGAGTGCTTTTGAGTGTTTAACCTTAGATCATTTACCCAAAGCCCTTTCTCTCAAGGGAGTTCATTCTCCAATCCACCCTCATCTTTGATATTCAATAGAGTGGATTGGGGAATGAACTTCTGCATTCAAGGATCCTTCAGCTACTACCTTAATAGAAAATCATTAAGCTGGGATGCCTTGAATGCATAGATGATTAGAATTTCTCTATCTTCCTAATAGAAAAACTTTTAAAGAGTAGGATTCCATCATAACCTTGACCCAACCTGTCACCATATATTGGTACATCATTTGAGTTGCGGATTAAGGGAGCAGAAGATTCTTCGTCGACGAGGAGGAGAACTTCATCAACATGCTGAATGGGACTCATCAACTTATCTATAAGTATCTAGAGTCTAGAGGACCCTTTGATCATTCCTTTGTAGGATTAGGTCTAAGGTGTTTCTCACCCTTGCAAGTCCTCAAGGAGGTCTCTGGTGGGAGTGTACGTGGTAGGTACGTTGTGTGGACCCTTGCTCTGTAGATAGCATAAACATCTGGTTGAAGGTGAACTAGTCAAAACCTTAGGTTTGAGGTGAACCGTGTGAAACCTCAGTTTAGAGGTAAACCGCGCAAAACCTCCTTTAAGGTCTTATGGAAGATCCTTAGCTAATGTGCATAAAAGTGGGTGCGTTGTGTAGACCCTTACTCTGTGGAGAGCATAAACATTTGGTTGAAGGTGAACCGGTTAAAACCTTAGGTTTGAGGCGAACCGTGTGAAACCTCGGGTTAGAGGTAAATCACGTAAAACCTCTGTTAGGGTCTTATTAGAGATTCTTAGCTAGTATGATTAAAATTGGGTGCGATGTATTGACCCTTGCTTGTGAGAACATAAACAATTGGCCTCAGTGTAGGTTGTAAAGGTTGAAGGTGAACCTGATTTAAAACCTTAGGTTTGAGGTGAACTGCTATGAAACCTCCTTAGTGAAATCCAGTACACTCAAGGGTTGAGTGCGGTTACTAAGAGTGGATTAGACAAGTAGTCGAACTACTATAAAAATGACTATGTTTACGATTGTTATTCTTTTGGATGTGTGATTTACTTCAATACTTTCATATCTTTATATCTGAGATCACACCTTACACACATACATAATCATATCCATCATAAACTAGGTTACATATTGTTATTCCTTAAATAGTTTGTGATTGGATCCTCTACTGGGCTTGGAGGCTAGTAAAGTTATTTTTGCGTAATCCTAATAACTGCATATAGATAGGATTAGTGAAATATGATTTTTAAATAGACTATAAAAATTTTAAAAAGTCCTATTCAACCCCCTCTAGGACATATTGGCATATTTCGATTTCAAATCAAGCGGTCTTCACCACGATTTCAAGTGGTAGGTTTAGGTTATAGGTTATAGGTTTTGGGTTAAGGTTTAGGTTTAGGTTATAGGTTTTAGGATTTGAGAATAGGTTAAAGTTATAAGTATAGGTTTAGGTTAGGTTGTAGGTTAAAGTTTAGGGAATTAAGTTTAGGTTATAGGTTATAGGCTTAGGTTAAGGTTACGTTGTAGTTATAAGTTTTAGGATTTGAGAATAGGTTGGTTATAGGTTAAGGGTGTGGTCCCTGCATATAGAGATATAAACGTGGTCTGTCCAAATGGCTAGGCCACTTCAATGTTGTTCATAAGAAATGGACAGTTTCATCAAAGTCATAACAACGGTTCCTACCGTCCAAGGACCCCCGCTCAACATCTGGATAGCTTCGACACACATCTGGATATACTCTAACAAATTCGAGCTAATACATAAATACGGCCTGTCCAAATGGTTAGGCCACTCTATTGTTGTCCATAAGAAATGGACAGCTTCATCATAGTCATAACAGTGGTTCTCACCTTCTAGAGACCCCCCCTCAAAATCCGGATAGCTCTGACGCACATTCAGGTCTGCTCCAATAAATTTGAGCTAATACATAAACACGGCCTGTCCAAATGGTCAGGCCACTCCAATGCTGTTCATAGGAAATGGATGTTTTATCATGGTCATAATAGCAGTTCCCACCGTCTAGGGATCCCTGCTCAACATTCGGATAGCTCCGACGCACATCCGGGTTTGCTCATTTAAATAAAATGGATTATCAAGATCATTTAAATAAAATCAGGTCCAATCAACAATCTAACCTGGAGGATTCTATTAGTATTGTTGACGGTACCTCGAACCTTTGTTTAAATCCAAGTTGTAATCTGTGGCCACTGATGTTGTTTGTCTTTCTGTGAAGTTGGCGATGATTTTTGCATCAAACTTGGCGAAAGTAGCCCTAATGATAAAGAACATTACTTTCCATGAATTCATTCTCTCTCTCTCTTAATTTTTTAACTTTCCATTACAATAATAACTATATGAAATCATGGCGTTTTCTCAAGATAGAAGTCCAATCCATCCCAACTTGTGCACCTGTTAGGACATGCAATTCAAACAACATCCTGCAACACATTTAAATGCCTAATCAGTCTCACTCCAGTCTTATATATTGAATGCCTAATGTACAGTCTCTTGAATTGGTGCAAACCATACCTGAATATGTGACAACAACCATCAACAAAGTCATATATTACAAGTAGCTACTACTGTTTAACAAACAAAGTAGTTTCTCTTAAACAAGCATAATAGGATGCCTCACAACCAAAACATTAATAAATAAATTAATGAATGACAACGGTCATAGCACATACCATGGAGTTCCATCTCTACAAGTTCCAGTAGATCTGGATCATCAACAACATCAACCTTATTCAGAAAGCACACAAGTGATGGCACCCCTACCTAAATCAATGCAAAAAAAAAAAAAAAAAAAAAAAAAAAAAAAACCAAGAAGAAGGTGGAGCACACATTTTTGATTTACCAAAGAGAATAACATCTTACATTGGAATATTTTTATCTTTTTAGCTTCTTAAAGCATGGGTTTTTGATTTGCTAGAGAGAATAACATCTTACATTAGAATATTTTTATCTTATTAGCTTCTTAAAGCATGGGTTTTTGATTTGCCAAAGAGAATAACATCTTACATTGGAAGTGATATCCAATATCATGTGTTAAGGGCCTAATAAACACATTAGCTAATAAAACATGCTTTGTTTATTGTCAGGCTATTTATGAGCATGTTGCATTCTTCTCCAAGTCATTTTATTGGGTCAATCTATTTATGAGCATGTTGCATTCTTCTCCAAGAATTATGGAAATCAAATGGGAAAACAATCAATCAATAAGAAAGATTTGTGGAAACTACCAAAAATTGCAATAATAAAAGCTGATAAAGTCAAGCTAAATCTGTAGCCTTAGAGGAAATGACCAATTACACAATTGATGCATTCATAATCAATATTTGTCCAATCGAAAAAGAGGAAATGACCAATTACACAATTGATGCATTCATAATCAATATTTGTCCAATCGGAAAAGAGGAAATGACCAATTATAATGATGTTTTCTATAATTCATAACAAGCATGTACCCTCAAATTGCAAATGTGTTTCCTTTTGTGTTTACCAAGAAGTAACATAAGTAACATATCACATAAAAACTGTAACATATTTAGGCTTGTGGGTTGGACCCCTAGTTTGGCTGGATTGTTTTCATGTTGACAAGTAAGCCAGTCATGTTCATCTAAGGTCATTTGAGCATTGGTGGGATGGGCACTTGGTTGATGGCTCTGTTCCAGTCGAGGCTGAGCCTAATTCTTGAAGTCGTCAGGGGTTGGAGCTTATCCCTGGACTTTCAGTCACCTGGATAGGGTTGGACCTTAACACCTAATCCACACCAAATGGATGGCCCCTCCAGGAAGAACACATGGTGCAAAAATAAGGCAGCTCCACTCATCAATTGATCACGCTTTTCTTTTCTTTACCAGTTGTTTATACTCTGTTGATTTCATGGAACTTTGGTTTTTCCTAGAAACTATTATTGATCTCTCTTCCTGTGTTCCCGTTCATTCTTCTAGAAAAAAAATATAGAAATTACAAAATAGAAAAATAGAAATTGCACGAAATACCCTAACTGATTCTGAAATTGCATGCAATCAAAATCATAACATAAAAATAGAAAAATAATTTACTAGAAATTACGAAAAATAAAAATAAAATACCCTAACCGATTCTGAAATTACATGTAATCAAACTATCGTGAAATAAACAAAATCAACAAAATATATCTCAAAAAAGAGCCATGAAGTTCATATAAATTATAGAAAATGCTAGTATCTTCGTTTAAATTTATATTTAAAAAACAAAGAGAGATGAAAAAGAAAGAACATTTTCAAAAATCAAAACCAGGAAAAAACCATTTCAAATCCTCATTAGGAAAAAACCCTAAAAATAGATCTGAAATTATGAAAAAGGGAGAGAAAAGCTCGAAGAAAGCCAACCTTTTTCTCATTGGCAGCATCCAACGTTGAGGCGAGATCCGATTTCTCTTCCAGAATCGGACCATCCTACAATGGGATCGTCTTCCCGAAGAGCTTGATTGCCAGCTCTGAAGATGATGCTGGAGATGATGAGTCGTTGCTATAGACAATGCACTGAGAGGGATAGGTAGATCGAGAGAGAGATAGAGAGGAAGAGGGAGAGGGAGAGGAGGGGGAGAGGTAGAGAGAGAGAGAGAGAGAGAGAGAGAGAGAGAGAGAGAGAGAGAGAGAGAGAGAGAGGGATGGAAACGGAGATGGAGGTAGATCGATAAGGATAGGGAGATCGAGAGAGATAGCAGGAGATGAAGATTAGGGTTTTGGGGGATTTGGGCACGCTTACAGGGAGAGGGAGATCGAGAGAGTAAGAGGGAGATAGGGTTGGGGATTTAGGGTGAAATTTACACCCCGGGAAGAGAGAAACAAAGAGAGAGGAGAGGGTGAGAAAGAGAGAGGTTAGACCGTCATCAGAAGGAGGGCGACACACGGCCTCCCGGCTAGGGCTGTCTGGGACTGGGACGGCCAGGGAGAGAGAGAGAGAGAGAGAGAGAGAGAGAGAGAGAGGGCAGAGGGCAGGGGTGAGAGAAAGAAAGAGAGAGGGTAGAGGGATTGGGCGCGACTCTTTTTTGAGCGCGTGCCCAATTTTGGGTGGGACCATGGACGGTGCTCTGTGGGCCCTACCATGATGTATGTGTTTCATCCATTCCGTTCATCCATTTTTAAAGATCATTTTAGAGCTTTATGCTAAAAATTAGAGGGATATAAATCTCAGGTGGTCTACACCACATGAGAACAATAGTGATTGGATATCCACCATTAAAATCCTCCTAAGGCCCACTGTACTATTTATTTGACATCTAATCTATTGATTTGGTCGTACAGGACCAGATGAAGGGAAAAAAGAAAAATCAGCTTGATCCAAAACTTTTATGGCTACCAAAATGTTTTTAATGGTCGACGCTCATTTAGCACTATTTCCTGTAATGTGATCAACTTGAGATTTGCATATATCTCATTTTTATAAAATTATCTATAAAAATATATGGACGGCATGGATGAAACACATACATCATGGTGGGGGCTACAGAGCACCGACCACCAGCCATTGGCAAGTGTCAGGGGGAGTAGTCAATCCGTTCCCAAGCGTACTGAATAAATCCTATGCTCCATCCATCCATTTTAACATATAATTTTATTACATAAGCTCAAAAATGAAGCCTATAAAAATCTAAAGTGGACCACATCATAGGAAATAGTATAAACTGAATGTCTACCATTGAAAAATTTTGGAAGGTCACTGAAGTTTCAGATCAAGTTGATATTTTACTTTTCCCTTCATCCATGTATTTGTGATATATTGAAAAGGTTGGATGAAAAATAAAAATCACTATAGGCCATAGGAAGATTTCAACAGTGGAAATCATTATTCCCACTGTTTCCTGTGGTATGGTCCACTTGAGCTTTGGATATGCTTTAATTTTGGGCTCAACCACTAAAATGATATGGAAAAATGGATTGACAGACATTCACTGTGTCATTGTTAACTGGATACGGTAGGTTAGGATGCAATGTGCGTTGAAACCCTTTTGGGGGTAAGAAAAGTTTCGGATCAATATGAAATTTTTTTTTCCTATTCATCCAAGTATTTGGACCACACCACATGAAATGGAGTTGATTGGATATCCAACATTAAAAACTTCTTGTGATTGAGCCAAAGTATGAGGCAAATTTAAAGTTCGAGTGGACCCCATCACGAAAAAACAGTGGGGATTGAATGCCTACCATTAAAACCTTACTTTGGGCCGTAGAAGTTTTCAACCAAGCTAATATATATGTTTTCCCTTATTCCATGTCTGTGTTAACTTATAAACAGGTTAGATCTCAAATAAACATCACGGCCGACCCTAAGAAGGTTTCAATAGTGGGTGTCACTATCCCACTCTTTTCTATGGTGGGTCCACTTGAACTTTGGATCTGCCCTGTTAATCAGATGCATCATTCCATGGTGGGCCACGACCTTAAAAATAAAGTCAATCCATAACTTGGGTGGGCCACACCACATACTATAGTTGAGGGGGTTACCCTCCCATTAAAACATTCATAATCATTTATTGGGCCGACCTAGATGTGGTTCATAGATCCAGCCCATTCATTATGTGCGACCTACTTGGATGAGGAGATCAAACTAAGTTTCATACACATATAAAACTCATGTGGGCCCTACCAAATGCTTTTATATGTTTTAAGGATGTCTTCACATAGTTTTAGATGCTATGGCCCACCTGAGTTTCGTATATGATTGATTTTTGGACTTAAAGGGGACACATCAAATGGTTGTTGATTGCCTATAAGATAGCTAAGGGTCGTCTCTAATGCAGACGGTCATTGACAGTCTCAAATGACTGCTATAAGACTGGTAATGGCCGTCTCTAATGCAGATAGTCTTTGGCTGTCTCAAATGACTGCATACAAGACAGTTAAAGATCATCTTTTATTCCAGACGGTCAATAGCTATCTTTTCTCCGTAGTTAATGATGGATTTTGACCGTAAATGAAAAGACAATTTTCCTTCGTATTAAGGACGGTCAAGAGCCATCTGAAATTTTAAAGACAGTTTACGGTCGTCTCTAAACTGTCTTTAAACCAAGGAATTTTGCAGACGGTCCACAGCCGTCTCAAAATTTGTCTTTTTTTTTTTTTCCATTTTTCACACAGTGTCCCCAAGCTTTTTGGTGTGCTTTATGAACTCTAAGAATGCATCCCTGGCAAATGCAGGATGTGGGATTTTTCTTAATAAAAGGGAGGAGTATTTTTTACTCCGGCCAAGTGTGATGGTTGATACGCAGGTACTCAGGAATTGTATTGTGGCATATGTTAATTCAATTTTAACCATACAAATCAGTGTTGTGCAACACACTAACAACGCAGTGAACCGAGATCCAATCTCTGGTCTCACCCACAAATGATAAATAAAAAGAAATATAATCTACAAGTAGAATCAAAGCATACCAAATAAACCACAAGACAAGATATACGTGTAAAAACTCCAAAAAAGAGTAAAAAAACAACGGGTGCAAACTTCCACTATGAAGAAAACGAGATTACAAGTAATGTATTAACCTTTTTCCTTGGATGTATAGAAAAAACCCTTTGCCCATACTTTAGAATAACTCTCATTATATTAGAAAAGCCCTAGGGACCCATATTTATGGTTTAGGCAACTTCCCTTTCGCACCTCTGCGAAAAGCGACTCAAAAATTCGCAGTCTATGTAAAATCCAAAAACAAATCTGCCTAACCTCGACTGGTTGAGCAGATCCTTGACTGGTCAAGCATGGGCCTCAACCGGTCGAGCACCTCGGAACCAAAAACCTGATGCTCGCTACACTTTAAGTCGAGCCAATCCTCAACAGGTCAAGTGGGCCACTCAACTGGTCGAGCGGCCTTGTCTAGATGTGGCTCCACATCTTAACAATCTCTCACTTGGAGATACATCAACATAAACCTTCATTTTCTGTATCCGGAGTGCACTACCTCCCCGTCTTCAAGCTTGAAGACCAATCAAAGCTGAACAGAGCTTCAGCTTCTCCCGTGTGACCGCCTTGGTCAATATTTCGGCATGATTCTCACTTGTATGAATCTTCTCTACAGCAATTAATCCATCTTCCAGTAACGAACATTTGAAGTGATATCTGATGTCAATATGCTTGGTCCTTGAATAAAAGGCTGAATTCTTAGCCAAGTGTATTGCACTCTGACTGTCACTGTACAGCTTGCATTCTACTTGCTTCTTACCCAACTCTTCCATGAAACCTTACATCCACACCATCTCCTTGGACGCTTCTGTAGCTGTAACATATTCTACTTCCGTCGAACTGATAGATACTATCTTTTATAACTAAGAGACCCAACTGACTGTAGCAATACCCAGAGTAAAGACATAAGCTGTAATGTTTCTTCTGCTGTCGATATCTCCTATCAAATCTGAATCTACGTAGCCTTGTAGCTTAATTTTTGATCCACCATAGCACAACCATATATCCATAGTACCTACCAGGTATCTGAGGATCTACTTCAAAGCTTCCCAATATTCCTTCCTGGGGTTATTTATGAACCTGTGAACATCTCCCACTGCTTGATCAATGTCTAGCCTCATGCTCACTATAACATACATGAGACTCCCAATAGCTGACCCGTATGGGAATTTAGCCATATAATCCCGTTCCTCTTACATTTGTGTACCTTGTTCCTTAAAAAGCTTCAAGTGGTTGGCTAATGGAGTGTTAACCGGCTTAGCACCTCCCATATTGAATCGATTAAGTATCTTAACTATATACTTTGCCTGTGAGAAAATTAGTTTCTTATTTTTCTTGTCAGGCTTTATCCTCATGCCTAAGATTTGTTTTGCAGCTCTTAAATCCTTCAAGGAAAATTCTACAGGCAGTTGCCTTTTGAGATCTGAGATGTCCTTCATGCTTGAACCGTCCACAAGCATATCATTAACATACAGAAGAAGGATGATGTACGACGTATCAAACTTCTTCAAATAGCAACAGTGGTCTACATGACATCTCCTAAAATTGTTTCCTGATATGAAACAGTCAAACTTCTTGTACCACTGCCTTGGGGCCTGCTTCAAGTCATATAGACTTTTCTTCAATCTACACACCTTGCTCTCCTTTCCTAGTGCCACGTATCCTGTCGGTTGATGCATATATATCTCTTCTTCAAGGTCCCCATGAAGAAAGGCTATCTTAACATCTAGTTGTTCTAGATGTAAGTCCTCTGTAGCTATTATACTTAAGATCATGCGAATCATAGACATTTTCACAACTGGTGAAAATATTTCAGTGAACTCGATACCTGCCTTTTGTTGGAACCCTTTCACAACCAATCTAGCCTTATACCATTTCAAACCATCATTCTCCTCCTTCAGTCTGTAAACCCACTTGTTATGAAGAGCTTTCTTACCCTTAGGTAGAGTGACTAGATTTCATGTACGATTAGACTTAAGAGAGTCCATCTCATCATCAACGGCCTGCTCCCACTTAACTCGTGTATCTGATTGTAATACCTCTTCAAAACACTCTGGTTCACCATTATCTGTCAGTGGTAGACAATGTAAGGAGGGTGAGTATCAGACCGTGGATCTCCTCTCTTGAGTAGACTTCCTCACAACTGGTGTTCGTGGCTCTGCCTCATAATACTCCTGTGCATGATCATCCTGTGACGTTCTAACACTCGTGTCCCGTAACTCTTCTAACTTTACGAATTCTTTCTCCTCAACCTTATTTTCCTGCACACTGTCCTTATACATCACTTTGCTTCTTATGATTTTCATATTTTCTGTATCCCAAAACTTGTAGCCAAAATCATGTTGTTAGTATCTTATAAACACGCACCTTCTGGACTTCGCATGCAGCTTGTTTCTGTGCTCTACATCAATGCGAGTGTATGAAGTGTAACTAAACACTCTGGGATGTGCAAGGTTCACTTCTTTCCTAGTCCACATTTCTTCTAGTAGCCCACCATCCAATGGTTCTGAGGGACATCTATTCATGAGATATGCGGCAGTATTCACAGCATCAGCCCAAAACGTCTTCGGCAACCCTTCATGTAGTCTCATGCTCTTGGCGCGCTCAAGGATGGTCCTGCTAATGCGCTTAGCCACACCATTCTGTTGTGGTGTCCCTGGAATCCTTTTCTGATATTTAATTCCATTTGCTGCACAATACTTAAATTTTTTTATCACAGTACTCTCCCTCATTATTAGATCTGAGACATTTTACTATTTTACCTGTCTCGTTTTCTTTTCACTTCTTAAATACATTAAATTTGTGTTTTAAGAAATAAACCCACAGTTTTCGACTAGCATCATCAATAAAGGAAACAAAATAATGTGAACCACCAAGAGATGATACATGTGCCAGTCCCCACACATTAGTGTGTACAAGCTCCAACAGATGCATCTTTGGAGTGCGTCTTGTCTTCTTGAAACTTACCTTCTTCTGCATGTCATACATGCAGTCCTCACAGAATTCAAAGTCAATAAACTTCATCCCTGATAGCTTCCCTTTTGACAATAGCATTTTCATCCATTTTCCACTCATATGTCTCAACCTCTGATGTCATAACTGCCCATTCACTTCAGTTGATGTGACTGCGAGTGAACTATATGATCCTGAGGTCACGTACAAAGTACATTCCTTCTTTCATTGAGATATCATTAAGGCACATTTTGTGATCTTCAAGGAATCACTAGTGAAGGTTGTCACATATCTGGTATCGGCCAACTGCCCCACTGAGATCAAGTTCTGTTTCAAACTTGGTACATGTCTGACATCCTTCAATTTAAAAGTCATTCCATCTTTCTGATTTATGTGAACGTCTCCCTTTCCAATAATACTGCACGGCTCATCATCACCCAGGTAGACTCCCGAAGTCGCCTGACTCATAATCACATAGAACTTCCTTAAATGAAGTGGCATGAAACGAAGCACCCGAGTCTATAATCCAAGACTCATTCCTCACATCAAGAGATAAGATCAACGCCTCTGTGTCACTCTTCTCAGATAGATTCACTGAATCCTTCCCACCTTAAGAGCTTCCTTCTTATTTCTTAAGCGCTCTGTAATTACGCTTCATATGCCCCTTCTTGCTACAATGCTAACACCTGTCTGTCTTTCAGTCCCTTGGACTTCTTTCTTGACTTAAAACGTCTGTGTTTATTGCCTCATTTGTTTAACGATCTTCCTCTTCCTTCAACGTTTAGAGCATTCCTTGAATCCCTTGAAACTCCTAATGCCTTTCTTCTAGATTCTTCACTGAGAATTAGACCGGCCACATTATCAAATTTCAGCTTTGTTGACCTTGAAGAATTGCTCACGACAATCACCAAACCATCTCAACTGTCTGGCAAATTGGACAAGATCAATAACGCCTTGACCTCGTCCTCAAAAATAATGCCAATGGATTCCAACTGGCTCGTGACTGCATTAAACTCGTTTAGATGTTTAGTTATGCTCCCACCATCTGACATCTTCAAGTTGAATATCTGTTTCATGAGATGAACCTTGCTAGACGCTGAGGGTTTTTCATACATCGTCACTAGGGCTTCCATTAATTCTTTTGTGGTTTTTACCTTAAATATATTGAAGGCGACACTCTTAGACAAAGAGAGTCGGATTGTTCCTAAAGCCATTCGATCCAATAAAAACTATTCATCATCTGTCATCTTCTCTAGTTTCTTCTCTTTTCCTCCTAGAGGAATATAAAGGTCGTTCTGATACAGATAATCGTCCATCTATATCTTCCAGAAGGTAAAGTTTGAATCCTTAAACTTCTCAATTCTAGTCTTTCCTTCTTTTGTCATTGCTACCAATAGAACTGTAATGCCTTGAAATTTTAGGGTCATGCATATACTCGACTCCCAATTTCACTAAATTGTAATTAATCAGGTTTTAAGGCACAACGTGGAATTACTTGAAACATGAAGCACAACCACAACTAGTCTACTAAACTAAAAGAGGCCAAATATATATACAAGTCCAAAATAATATAAATGGGTCACACAAGGCGTTGCCCATCAAAATTATAAAAGAATATGTCTAAAAAGAATGATGAGCTGAGTCCAACACCTAGCAATCCAAAATCCATCTATTAAGCCGACGGGGAACCCATACATAAGCTGGAAGTAGGACAACACGTCCTCCTACTCGAGACTCGTGCCGCCAGGCTCCTTATACTATGCATCACCTGTATCTACAGGAGAGTTTGGTTGGTATTTTAAAATACCGTCCCAGATTTGGAGTGATCAACTCAGTGAGTGTTATTAATCTTAAGTTACAATAGGTATCAATTATATTATGAATTTAATGAAAGACAAACATCCATAAATCCTTAACTAATCTTGTCAATGCATATGGATAATAATGATATGATGCATGACCTCGCCACAATACTCCCTCGAGTGATTCTGTTTAACGATCGCATATGACCAACACTCCCTCATCACGACCTCAACTGCAGAGTTACTAACCTAAATAGTGTAATGCGGCCATGTTCGTGTTAGCCGAGTTTTTTAATTAAGTCCATTCAAACAGCAGATTGGGGAAACTAGTACACCCTGTGATGTCAATGCCCTAAAATGGTTGCGAGGCCAAGGCCCCCAACATGTGAGGCCAAGACCCTGCGATCCTTGATCCCGTCGGGTTTTCCCATCCCTGACTTCAAGCACATGGGGAGTGTTAAGATGTGGGATCACTCGTAGTCACTACGGTGAGGCTCATCACCCTAGTGTAAGTCGAAAGCTTGGACATAGTGTTCCATTCCACCATGCCCAGCTCTCGAGTCAGTGGATCGGTTTCAAATGGTTATTGATGGGCTCCAATGGTTGAAGGGTGTTCCAGGTTCCATACAGGTGTGAGAAAATAAGGTTAACAAACATGATTGGTCAGTACGTGGGTTAGACCTTTCGAGTCCAGGCGTGTATAAGACGGACGACATCAGGTACATACGACCCATGTAGTCCAACTACTGTCGCTCATCCGTGCTCGCCCGAATCCACCGGCCTAGCCTCAAGGCAATCCTACCAATGGGACCACCTTCTCTCACCTCAGTTTTCTGACCAATCTAGGGATTTTATGGTATTCAATAGCACTTCAACAAATTAGGAATTATCATCATATATGAGTGATGTCGTGTAATTATGCATTGAACGTACAAATTTAGAATTTTCTATAAGTGTAACTACTAACAATACTACGAAATAAATGTGCATGTGTGTTGCGTGGGTTAGTGAGGAAACCAAGAATTTCATATATCTCATAGCACAAAAGTATACAAAGGTTAATGCATCACAAATTCTATAAGGAAAACATTGTACGAGAATTAATCAAGACATGAACATGAAATAATCAAATACATACCTAATCATGTGAGAGACAACAAACATTTCATAGCATTCCATGTTAATTAAGAGGACCAAAGGTAAGGTCTTTCTTAGGTTTTCTCTAGATTATCCAATACATCACCTAATCAAGCATAATCATTAGGTTCATACTAAAATTGGTGTTAGGCCACCTAAGAATAATAGTCCGCACCTATGGATTGTTGAGATCTCGGGGACGACCTAGGAATGTAGATTTTTGGGGTTGATCGGCCGGAATCCCTGAGGCAAGCAATTGCATGTTAGAACTACATGCAAATTCCCTCTCAACAAAAGAGTTTCAAGATAAAGGGGATGAGGGATTTACCTATATAACCAACGGAAGTGGTTCTTGCGGTTGAGGTAGAGGGTTTCCTTGGAGAAGAGGTAGGGAGTTGCAAGATTGAACTCCTTAGGGCCCAACCTCGATCTAAGGTCCACCTTCTCTCTCACCTTCACTCTCTTTCTCCTCTCTTTACTCCATTTTCTCCCTCTCTCTACTCCCCTTGGTGGTTATAGTAATGGTGGGAGTTCTGAGAGAAGGATCGAGGGCTTTATTGCCCAGACTTGGGCTAATTGGCCTTAAGTTTCAACAAATTCCCACAATGGCCTTATGGGGGCCCCTATTAGCTTCAAGGTGGCCCTATCACCCCTTAAGCCACCAAATTTGGTGTGTAGGTGATCCAGGGCCCGATGAGGGGCTATGCAAAATTTGAAGACAATCAGACACGGGGTTTCCTCGCACGGCTCCGATCGTTAAATGGCTCTACGAGGTCCATACTGGTTGTTAGGACAGTTCTAGTGGCCCTCTGCCCATAAAACTTATAGAATAGGTGCTCTATGTCCCGATGAATGGCCATGTAAAATTTGAGAACGATCGGATTTAGGGTTTGACCATACAGGTCTGATTTGCGATCAACGGTCACCATCCCATGATTGGGTCCCAGATTTTGTGGATGGGCGTAGAAAAATACATTAGACCTCCATCGTAAATGTAGAAGAAATTTGATAGCTAGAAAGCCTGGTATCTTAGTTTCATTTACAAGTGCCAAATTTCAATTTTGGCCTTGGGTGGGTTGTATTGGGCAAGCGCCACTGGGACGGCATGGATAATTAATTCCTAGGTGTCTAATGAGTCCGTGATCCACGTTGGACCACAAGCCCAGTGAGATCTTCGGTTCCCTAAATTTTTATATTTTTCTGACCTTCCTAGGCTGATGCATGGCCCGTACGGGTTGTTGCTAAGTGCAAACGGGGTATCTGGCTTGACGACCCACACTTGGTCTGATCATGACCAGACTGGTCTACTCTAATGGGCTAATCCTAGGTTAATTTACTTGTGGTACCCTACCATGAGTAGTTCAAACGAACAGTGTCCTACAGAAAATCCTACGTGGACGACTCAAGACGTTTTACTTGGACAGGACATTACAATCTACCCCCCTTATAAATAAATTTCACCCTCAAAATTTGTACTTATTTGTATTGCTGAAGTGGGCTTGAGTTGTGCTTGTGGACTTCTGCTTTTGTCTCCAAAGTGTCCTCTTATTCATCGTGGTGGGTACATAATACCTTGACCAATGGGATAACCTTGTTGCGTAGGACTTTCTCCTTCATATCCAGTATTCGAGTGGATCGAAGAATATATGTGGCATTTTCTTTGAACTCCACATGTTCCCACTTAATAATATACAAAGGATCGGGGACGTACTTCTTCAACATTGATACATGGAAGACGTTGTGCACTTCGGTGAGCGATGTAGGTAGGGCAAAGTGATAAGCAACTGAACCTACGCAATCCAAAATCTGGAAGGGCTCGATGAATCATTGCATGAGCTTTCCCTTCTTGCTGAAGCATACAACACCCTTCATTGGGGAGATTTTGAGAAATACGTGGTCCCCAGCTTCAAATTCCAAGTCCCTCCATCTAGTGTTGGCATAGCTCTTCTGCCTGCTTTGGGCTGTCAAGAGACGGCACTGGATAATCCCAATTTTCACAGTTATAATTTGTACCAAGTCTGACCTTAGCAAACTTTTCTCGTCAATTTCCTCCCAACAATGTGGGGCTCGGCACGGACACCCATACAAAGTCTCATAAGGCGCCATACCGATGCTAGCCTGGAAGCTACTTTTATAAGTATGGGAGGTAGTCATCCCAACTCTCCTGAAAATTCAATACAGAAGCCCACAACATGTCTTCCAATATTTGATTCACCTGCTCGGTTTGCCCATCTATCTGTAGGTGGAAGGAGGTGCTAAACTTCAGCTTCACTCACATAGCTTCTTGGATGCGGGTCTAGAAGATCGACGTGAATCGAGTGTCCTGGTCTGACACAATTTCCAATGGGATGCCATGAAGTTGTACAATCTCTTTGATATATAGTTTGGATAGATCATCAGCAGAGTTAGAAGTCTTTATCGACAGAAAGTGGGCTAATTTGGTTAACCGGTCCATAATCACCCATATTGAGTCATGCCCCTTCCTAGTCTTGGGCAAACTGAAAATAAAATCCATTGATATGAAGTCCCATTTCCATTTTGCTATGGGCATGGGTTGTAAAAGGCCTGGTGGTCGGCGGTGCTCGGCTTTGACCTGTTAACAAGTCAGGCATCAGGACACATACTCTGTTATTTCCTTCTACATGTTGTCCCACCAATAGTTTCACCTCAGATCCTGGTACATCTTGGTACAAACAGGATGCATCGCCAACTTGAAGTTGTGAGCGGCATTTAGGACTTCTTCTCGTAGTCCCTGAAGATTTGGGACACAAAGGCGGCCTCAGTACCATAATCCCCCATCAGTACCGACTCTCCACTTGGACTCCACATCATTTTTTGTTCTTTCTCTCATCTTTCCCAATAGCTCATCACACTCCTAGGCTTCAATGATTTTACTATTAATCATTGGCTGGGCCTGCATGTGCGCTATGACCTCGTATGGTTCCTCCACAGTTAGCTTCATGTTGAAGACCCGTATAAATTCCCCCATGTCCCACTCTCTCACCATTAGTGGGGCCGCAAATTCAAGTGCTCTTTTGCAGCTCAAGGTGTCCACCACCAAATTGGCCTTACCAAGGTGATACGAGACATCAAACTTGAAGTCCGTTAACATCTCCATCCAGCGATGTTGTCTCATGTTCAGATTCCTTTGAGTGAAGATATAGTTGAGGCACTTATGGTCGTAGAAGAGCTCAAATTCTTCATTATAGAAATAGTGTCTCCATATCTTTAGCGCAAATGCTACTGCCGCAATCTCGAGGTCATGTCTAGGGTAGTTTTCCTCATGCTTAGTTGTCGAGACGTGTAAACGATTACCCTGTCTTTTTGCATGAGTATGCATCAGTATAGACGGTGTACTTGACCCCCTGCTCGGGTAACACGAGTACAGGTGCTGACGTCAGTTTATCTTTTAACTCTTAGAAGGCCGCCTCCGCCTTCTCATTTTAGGCAAATTTAAGGTCCTTCCCTGTAAGCTAAGATAGCGGTCGAGCTATTTTTTAAAAGTCTCTAATGAATCTTCAATAATAGCCAGCGAGACCGAGGAAACTTCTCACTTCCGTAATCGACTTTGGTTGCTTCCAATCTTACAAGACTGCCACCTTGGTGAGATCTACAGATATTCCTTCTTTGGACACTACATGTCCCAAAAATTTGATCTCCTCCTTCCAGAAGTCACATTTCCTAAATTGCGCAAACAGTTGATTCTTCTTAAGGGTCTCAAGGACTGCTCTTAAATGTTCTTCATACTCTTCACGGCTCTTTGAATAAATCAATATGTCATCAATGAATACGATGATGAATCTATATAAGAACGGCCTGAAGACTCTATTCATGAGATCCTTGAATATTGCTAGAGCAATGGTGAGCCCGAACAACATAACTAGGAATTCATAATGGCCAAAGCAGGTTCTGAAGGCTGTTTTCTGTATATCCTCGTCCCTAACTCGCAGCTGATGGTACCCTGATTGAAGATCAATTTTTTTAAAGCATTGAGCACCCCTCAGCTGATCGAACAAGTCATCAATTCTGGGCAATGGGTATTTGTTCTAAACCATCACTTGGTTCAATCTCCTGTAATCTATGCACAATCGCAATGTGTTGTCCTTCTTCTTCTCAAATAGGACTGGGGCTCCCCATGACGACACGCTGGGTCGGATGAAGCTTGATTTTAATAATTTGCCAATTTGTGACCTTAGCTCTTCCATCTCACATGGGGGCATGCGGCTAGTTGGTAAGGAAATGGGTGTGACACCCGGAGTCAGATCGATCGTGAAGTCTATCTCACGTCGAGGAGGAAGTCCAGGTATGGTTTTAAACACATTAATGAAATCTTCGACCACGGGAATGCATGTGAGTAAGGGTCCATCATAACCCTCCTCCAATGAAGCATAATATAAAATTCTTCATTCGTGGCTGACCCGGACTAGGAATGTGAAGGGAACGTCATCTCCCTCGTATATTTTCACTGTCATTTTTTCAAAATCGATTTCTGACTTCATTACCGTCAACTAGTCCATCCCCAAGATGACGTCGTAATGAAAGATCTTGATAACTATCAAGTCCACGAATACCACCTTGCATCCCAAGTCTATGGGACAATCATGACATATCTTGGTTGCTTCTGAGAAAGCACCGGCGGCGGCAATGATCTTTACTCCTACGAAGGGGGTAGGGCATAACCCTAGATGCTTGACAGTTGCATGTGATATGAGAGAAGTAGTGGACCCAGTGTCCACCAAAAGAAATATGGAGGTACCTTGTATGTGGGCTGTCACCTCGAAGGCCGTAGGAGTGAGGATGACTGCATCCTGGCCCTCAGCCACTAATGCATGTACCTTGCCTGCAGTGGAAAGTTTGGTCACTGCATGGGCCATTGTGGCAGCCTAACTTGAGGTGCAGGTGGACGGCGGAACTGCTAGCTTGGCCCCATCGTCCGAAGAGGAGGAACCTACAAGGCCTACTATAGGGGTCTAGTGATGCGCTATGGGGGTGTGAAGCCGAGGTCCCTCATCTTTGTAAAATAGTACGACTCAGAGTGACCTGTCCTCCTAAGTAGTTGCATATTTGGGTAGACCGTGTAGAAGGGGCTGGTGTAGCAACTAGCTTAGGCGGAGAATTTGGGTGTGGCCTTTTCCCAATGAAGGAAGAGGATGGTCCCTCCATCCTATTTCGCGGGCCTAGCTGTGAACGGGTCCGGGCGACTCGCTCCTTATCTTGTTCTGCCCGAATCGACATCTCAACTAGCTCGGCATACATTCGGATGTTTGTACAACACATCTTTGAGCGAATGCCGCTCTTAGGCCCTCAGTGAATCGATGCATTTTGGTTGCCTCTTCCATAACAATTTGAGAAGCGTAGCATGACAACTCAGTGAAACGGTTCTCATATTGCGCCACCGACATCCCCCATTGTTAGAGGCATAAGAACTCATTCTCCTTCTCGTGTCAATACATCTACAAGAGGTACTTCTGGTTGAAGCGGGCCTTGAATGCTTCCCACGTCCATACGTGGTTCTCGGGAACAGCCCTAAGAACACTCTCCCACCACAAATCTGCCTTTCTCAAGGAGGTAAGAGGGGAGTTCGACACTCTCCGCTTCAGAACAATGGAGAGGCTGGAGCAATTTAGTGACTCGGTTAAGTCAATACTCAGATTCCTAAGGGTGGTGGGTGCTGGCGAATGTAGGCGGCCTAAACCTCTGAAACTGCTCAAACAAGTAGCCCGCATTGGTTACGAGGGCGGCCATGCCGGGTTATTCCGACCGTTGCACACCCATGTTATGGGCCATAGCTCCCATCATAGTGGTCATCATTTGTTGTTATTGTTGCATGAGAAGTAACATCTGGCCCATTTGGTCCATAGCTGGCACGGTGGGAGGTGTGACTATCGTGGCTTGCAGTGATAGTGCATCCGAGACCGCCTCCTAGGTAGTACTACCCGTGTTTTGGGAACCAGTCACCCTTTGGGGGTCTTGTTGATCATCGGAGATTTGGTCCCTCTCGACCAGGCCACCATGAGGTAGGCAGAAAAAACGAGCATCATTTCGAGGACTCATCTCCTAGAAAGACGTTACTTAGAGGGTTAGACACTAAAGCATCAATTATGCAAAGGCCACACATACATACATACAAGACCTATGGGTTCCATCCATAACTTATAAGTAACCACACATGCGAAACATTCACAACCAAGAAGAAGTTTCAAGGTAATCCATACATTCACATTGAATTTAAAATGCCATTCATATGGCTAGGTACATCCTACAACATGGATTACATACATCACTAGATATTCTGAACGCAAGGGAAAATACAGCCTAACTAAGCAAAAGTTCTAACTATCTTTTAATACATGCAGTTAGACCTAACCGACTTAAAGCAAACTACTAATTATCAGTAAGGTTATATTGCTACTCTTCTGAGTCAGGCGAAGATGGGGATGCTTCTTCCCCTTTACTACGGCAGATCAAGGTCTTTATGGCTCGATACATCTTCTTATTCCACTTTTTCTACTTCGCTTGGTTCTCCTCGATCCTGGTCATTCTAGCGTCGAGTGCATCCAAGCGCCCAAGTACGTCTGGAGTGGCAGGTGGCTTCCAGCCAAATTCTTCGATCTCCTCAGCTTCTTTTGCCTCTCTAGCTTCGTCCTCATCCTCATTCTCATTGCTTCCATCACTTTACTCTTCTTCTTCATCGGCATCCCCGTATTTGTCGATGTGGGCATGTCGCTGCTTGAGGCATATTCCCATATTGTTCAACATATCATCGCCCAGTATCTATGTCGGTATAAAATTTTCACCCGATCCACCCACACCGTATTGTTCAGCCAACCGACAGACCAGGCGACCAAATGGAAGGCATGCATTCTTCCGAGTTGCCCTTGCAGCCCTCACGATCTAGTGGAGCACTACGCTGGGGAGGCACACATCTGCTCCCTATCCTACTTGATATAAAAACTCCACCATATAGTGAGAACACTCGGTGCAGTTCTTCAACCTCGGGTACACATTATGGGTGCAAATGCAATAAAGTAATTGGTACTTGGGGATCAAGTTAAACGAGTTCAGGCCGACCTCTCGCCTCCACTGGGCAACCTGTCCACATAAAAAGCTAGTCCGTTCGTTACGGGCTCGACTCATATCAATCTGCATCTCCCCTAGTGGCACCCCAAGTACGTCTAAAATTTCTGCCACCCCGAATTGGAACCTCTTGCTTCTCACCACAAGATCAAAGCCTAAGGGCTTAAATTGAGGGTTTCTGATCTGCACGTAAAAAGCCCTATCTTGTCCTTCATCTGCCTGGAAATCTCCATAGAATATTAGACCCCATTCCTTCTCCATAAGCCGACCGAGTAGGGCATACTTGTTGAACAAATGCTCCTCCACAAAGGCTTCAAAGGCGACGTTGCGTACATAAAAATTTTCTACATCTTCAACAGGTGGTTTGGACACTTGAATCACGAGAGCCCTTTGAGAATCGTTTTTACACTTGGACCGGACTTCCATGACTCTCTTCCCCTTTGAATTGGTCTTTTGCTTGCTTCGCCTTTCTCGGCTCAGTCCGAGCTCGGCGGGGGTCGGTCTCTTCTTCCCCATAAGGAATGGAATCACTAGAATGAAGAAGATGGAGGAAAGTTCCTAAGGATGGTTTTGAGAATGGCTTGAGACTGGGATTTGGAAATGATGGGTTGGAAGTGGATGTTGAGTGAGATGGACTAGGAGACGAGTTGAAGATATGGAGTTTGAGAAGGGATTTGGATGAGTTTAAGAAAAATGGGTTTGAGGAATGAGAATTGAGAAATGTTTAGGAAATGAATTGAGGAATGGGTTTTAGGGAATGTATATTGAAAATGGGTTTGGGTTGGATATGAAGAAGAATGGGCTTGAAGAATGGGGTTGGAGAAAGGATTTGAGGTAATAGGGGATGAGTTGAGAAATGATATTTGATAAAGGTTGGAATGGGTTTGAGAATGAATGCTGGAAATTTGGTGGATGGTTTTTTTATTATTATTAATAGGTATTGAGATGAGTTTGTGGGAGTGAATGAGGGATTAGAATGGAATTTTATGTTAGTTTTTAGAAGTGGTTTTGTAGATGAGGATTGGAGAGGGTTTGGAAAAATATTTGTGAATGGGATTTCAGAAAATTGTTTAAGAAGGGGTTTTGGGAAGATGGTCTGGAAATGAGGAAGAGGAGATGGGTTAGGAAGATGGGAGATGTGAAGTAGAAGGTTGGTTTGGGATTTGGTTTTGTGGATGGGTGAGGGAGAGGCCCCACTAGGAATGGGAAGAATGAGGGATTTTGGGTCTTTAACATACACTAGGAATGGGCCCCACTCAAAATTTCATGGCACAAAGGAGAGGATCATGCATTTGGGGGCCGAGCAGGGTCTCACCAAGCTGCTGGATGGTCAGGTGGGGGCCACGCTAGGCAGGTGGGGTCCAGCGGGCACACTGGAGTGCTGGGCGCGGGCCACGCCGATGAACGCTGGATGGTGAGCGGGGTTGATACGGTTGGGCGGGGGCACCCGGGCGAGGTACACACGGACGGGCGGGGTCCCACAAGCCTGTGTGTTCCCAAGTGGGGTCCACTTCAAACACAGTTTTCGGGGCGTTGGTATGGCCCCCCAAAAAGTGCCATATATGATTTTGAGGTAGGAGAAGCCGGTTTACACAGTGGGCCTATTTGTTTTGTGATATTGCTCCCGATTAGTGATCAAAATCTAACTTTTCTATACTCTCTATTTCTGGTAAAATTTCTTTCACCCCTACCTAATTATCCCCAAAAGGGTCGGAACTATCAGGTTCGGCCCAATATTAGTTCATTTGGGCTTGGACGAGGGCTTTGACCATCCAATCATTTAGTTTTCGACTCATTTCTATCAATGAGTTGAGGTCCAGTATGACTCCCGGACCTATTCTCTAGCATCGCTACCTTCTCTTGCTACCCATCCTTAACTCCTTGAAAGTCCTACCCGCCATCTACAATCGTCGGTTCGGGGTTTGTGGTGATTCCTAGTATTCTAAGTCTCTTTTGCGTTTCCTCTTGATCCAGCGGAAGCGTTAGTGTGTTCATGATCCACGACCCAATTAATTTCAAACCATTGCTCTGATACCAACTTGTAACACCCTGAAATTTGGGGGTCATGCATACACTCGACTCCCAATTTTCTGGGTATCACTTATAACCAAATTCACTAAATTGCGATTAATCAGGTTTTAAGGCACAACATGGAATTACTTGAAACATGAAGCACAACCTCAACTAGTCTACTGGACTGAAAGAGGCCAAATATATATACAAGTTTAAAATAATATAAATGAGTCACACAAGGCATTATCCATCAAAATTACAAAAGAATATGTCCAAAAAGAATAATGAGTTGAGTTCAACACCCAGTGATCTAAAATCCATCCACTAGGCCAACAGGGAATTGTCCATCAGCTGGAAGTAGGACAGCTCGTCCTTCTCCTCGAGACTCTCACCGCTATGCTCCTCATACTCTACATCACCTACATCTACGGGAGAGTCTGATTGGTGTTTTAAAATTCCATCCCAGATTTAGAGTGAGTGATCAACCCAGTGAGTGTTATTAATCTTAAGTTACAATAGGTATCAATTATATTATGAATTTATCAAGTCCACGAATACCACCTTGCATCCCAAGTCTAAGGGGCAATCACGATATATCTTGGTTACTTTTGAGAAAGCACTGGCAGTGGCAAGGATCTTTACTCTTGCAAAGGGGGTAGGGCGTAACCCTAAATGCTTGACAGTCGCATGTGATATGAGAGAGGTACTGGACCCAGTGTCCACCAAAAGAAATATGGGTATACCTTGTATGTGGGCTATCACCTCAAATGCCGTAGGAGTGAGGATGACTGCATCCTAGCCCTCGGCCGCTAATGCATGTACCCTGCCTGCTGTGGAAAGTTTGGTCACTGCATGGGCCATTGTGGCACTCTAACTTGAGGTGCATGTGGATGGCGAAACTGCCAGCTTGACCCCATCGTCCAGAGAGGAGGAACCTGCAAGGCCTGCTATGGGGGTCTATTGATGTGTTGTGCGGACGTAAAGCCGAGGCCCTCATCCTAGTAAAATAGTACGGCTCAGAGTGACCTGTCCTCCTACAGTAGTTGCATATTTGGGTAGGCCGTGTAGAAGGGGCTGGTGTGGCAACTAGCCTAGGTGGAGAATTTGGGCGTGGCCTTTTTCCAACGAAGGAAGAGGACGGTCCCTCCATCTTGTTTCACGGGCCTAGCTGTGAACGGGTCTGGACGACTCGCACCTCGTCTTGTTCTACCCAAATCGACATCTCAACTAGCTCGGCATACATTCGGATGTTTGTACAACACATCTTCGAGAGAATGCCGCTCCCAGACCCTCAGTAAATCAACACATTTTGGTTGCCTCTTCCATAACAATTTGAGAAACGTAGCGTGACAACTCAGTGAAACGGTTCTCATATTGCGCCACCGACATCCCCCCTTGTTAAAGGCGTAAGAACTTATTCTCCTTCTCATGTCGATACGTCTGCGGGAGGTACTTTTGGTTAAAGCTGGCGTTGAATGCTTCCCACGTCCATATGTGGTTCTCGGGAACAGCCCTGAGAACACTCTCCCACCATAAATCTGCCTCTTTCTCAAGAAGGTAAGAGGGGAGTTCAACACTCTCTACTTTGGAACAATGGAGAGGCCGGAACAATTTAGTGACTTGGTCGAGTCAATACTCACCTTCCTCTGGGTGGTAAGTGCCGGTGAACGTATGCGGCCTGATCCTCTGAAACTACTCAAACAAGTTGCCCGCATTGGTTATGAGGGCAACCATGCCGGGTTGTTCCGGCCGTTGCACACCCATGTTATGGGCCATGGCTCCCATCATAGTGGTCATTATTTGTTGTTATTGTTGCATGAGAAGCAACATCTGGCCTATCTCATCCATAGCTGACGTGGTGGGAGGTGTGGGTGTCATGGCTTGTAGTGGCGGCACATCCGGGACCGCCTCTTGAGTAGTATTACCCGTGTTTTGGGAACCGGTCGCCCTTTTGGGATCTTGTTGATCATTGGGGATTTAGTCCCTCTCGACCAAGCCGCCATGAGGTGGGTGGACAAAACAAGCATCATTCTGAGGATGCATCTCCTGGAAAGACATTCCTTAGAGGGTTAGACACTAAAGCATCGCTTATGCAAAGGCCACACATACATACATACAAGACCTATGGGTTCCATCCATAACTTATAAGTAACCATACATGCGAAGCATTCACAACCAAGAAGAAGTTTCAAGGCAATCCATACATTCACATTGAATTCAAAATGCCATTCATATGGCCAGTTATATCCTACAGCATGGATTACATACATCACTAGATATTCTGAATGCAAGGGAAAATACAACCTTACCAAGCAAAAGTTCTAACTATCCTTCAATACATGCAGTTAGACCTAACCGACTTAAAGTAAACTGCTAATTATCAGTAAAGTTATGTTGTTACTCTTTTGAGTCGGGCGAAGATGGGGATGCTTCTTTCCCTTTGCTGCAGTAGATCAGGGTCTTTATGGCTTGATACATCTTCTTGTTCCACTTTTTCTGCTTCGCTTGGTTCTCCTCGATCCTGGTCATTCTAGCGTCGAGTGCATCCAAGCGTCCAAGTACGTCTGGAGCGGCGGGTGGCTCCCAGTTCACTTCTTCGATCTCCTCAGCTTCTTCCGCCTCTTCAGCTTCATCCTCATCCTCATTCTCATTGCTTCCATTGCTTTCCTCTTCTTCTTCATCGACATCCCCATATTTTTTGATGTAGGCTTGTCGCTACTTGGGGCCTATTCCGATATTATTCAACATATCATCGCCCAGTATCTATGTCAGTATAAAATTTTCATCCGATCAGCTCACATCGTATTATTGAGCCAACCAACAGACCAGGAGACCAAATGGAAGGCATGCATTCTTCCAAGTTACCCTTGCAGCCCTCACGATCTGATGGAGCACTACGCTGGGGAGGCACACATATGCTCCCTATCCTACTTGATATAAAAACTCCACCATATAGCGGGAACACTCGATCCAGTTCTTTAGCCTCATGTACACATTATGGGTGCAAATGTGATGAAGTAATCGGTACTCCGGGGTCAAGTTAGACAAGTTCAGGCTGACCTCTCGCCTCCACTGGGTAACCTGTCCCCATAAAAAAGCAAGTTCACTCGTTATAGGCTCGACTCGTATCTAAGTTTTCCTCCTTAATTTGCATCTCCCCTAGTGGCACCCCGAGTACGTCTGAAATGTCTGCCACCCCGAATTGGAACCTCTTGCTTCCCACCATAAGATCAAAGCCTAAGGGCTTAAATTGAGGGTTTCTGATCCGCACGTAGAAAGCCCTAGCTTATCCTTCATATGCCTGGGAATCTCCACAGAATATTGGACCCCATTCCTTCTCCATAAGCCGGCCGAGTAGGGCGTACTCGTCAAACAGATGCTCCTCCACGAAGGCTTCAAAGGCGACATTGCGTACATGAAAATTCTCTACATCTTCAACAAGTCGTTTGGACGCTTGAATCATAAGAGCCCTTTGAGAATCATTTTTACGCTTGGACCGGACATCCGAGACTGTCTTCCCCTTTAAATTGGTCTTTTACTTACTTTGCCTTTCTCGGCTCTGTCCAAGCTCAGTGGGGGTTGGTCTCTTCTTCCCCATAAGGGAAGGAATCACTGGAACGAAGAAGATGGAGGAAAGTTCCTAAGGATGGTTTTGAGAATGGCTTGAGACTGGATACAGGAGTGCGTGAAATGATGAGTTGGAAGTGGATGTTGAGTGAGAGGGACTAGGAGACGAGTTGAAGATATGGGGTTTGAGAAGGGATTTGGATGGGTTTAAGAAAAATGGGTTTGAGGAATGGTAATTGAGAAATGTTTAGGAAATGAGTTGAGGAATGGGTTTTGGGGAATGTATGTTGAAAATGGGTTTAGGTTAGATATGAAGAAGAATGGGCTTGAAGAATAGGGTTGGAGAAAGGATTTCAGGTAATAGGGGATGAGTTAAGAAATGATATTTAAGAAAGGTTGGAATGTGTTTGAGAATGAATGGTAGAAATTTGATGGATGGGTTTTTTTTTAAAAAAAAAATCGGTATTGAGATGAGTTTATGGGAGTGAATTAGGGATTGGAATAGAATTTTGGGTTGGGTTTTAGAAGTGGTTTTGTGGATGAAGATTGGAGAGGGTTTGGAAAAATATTTATGAATGGGATTTGAGAAAAATGTTTAAGAAGGGGTTTTGGGAAGATGGTTTGGAAATGAGGAAGAGGAGATGGGTTAGGAAGATGGGAGATGTGAAGTAGAAGGTGGGTTTGGGATTTGGTTTTGTGGATGGGTGAGGGAGAGGTCTCTCTCTCTAGGGATTTAGAAGCAATGGAGGGGAGTGAGATGGGAAGAATGAGGGATTTTGGGTCTTTAACATACACTAGGAATGGGCCCCACTTGAAATTTCATGGCATAAAGGAGAGGATCATGCATTTGGGGTCCGGGCGGGGTCCCGCCGAGCTGCTGGATGGTCGGGCGGGGGCACGCCGAGCGGGAGGGGTCCCGTGGGCACGCTGGAGTGCTGGGCGGGGGCCACACCAGACGGGCGTGGTCCAGTGTGAACGATGGATGGTGAGTGGGGTCAAGACGGTTGGGCGAGGGCACCCGAACAAGGTGCGCACGGATGGGCGGGGTCGGCGGGCGGGGTCCCGCCGGCCTGTGTCTTCCCAGGCAGGGTCCACTTTGAGCACAGTTTTTGGGGCGCTAGTACAGCCCCCCGGAAGGTGTCGTATATAATTTTGGGGTAGGAGAAGCTGGTTTATATAGTGTGCCTATTTATTTCACGATATTCCTCTTGGTTAGTGATCAAAATCTGACTTTTCTACACTATCTCTATTTTCGGTAAAATTTCATTCGCCCCTACCTAATTATCCCCGAACAGGTCGGAACTATCACGTTTGGCCCAGTATTAGTTCATTTGGGCTTGGACAAGGGCTTCGACCATCCAATCATTCAGTGTCCGGCTCGTTTCTATTAATGAGTTGAGGTCCAGTATTACTCCCGGACCCATTTTCTAGCGTCGCTACCTTCTCTTGCTACCCATCCTTACCTCCTTGAAAGTCCTACCCACCATCTACAATCGTCGGTTCGGAGTCTGTGGTGATTCCTAATATTCTAAGCCTCTTTCGCGTTTCCTCTTGAGCCAGCAGATGCGTTAGTGGGTTCATAATCCATAACCCAATTAATTCCAAACCATTGCTCTGATACCAACTTGTAATGTCTTGAAATTTGGGGGTTGTGCATACACTCGATGTTCACTCCCCAAGTGCAGGATTTTGATGTAGTAATAAACTCAGTAAGACTGAGGTCGAATTTCAAGGGACTGAAACTTGTACGTAATCTAAAATTAAGTAGAATTAGAACTAGAATAAGGTGAAATCTAAACTAATTGTGATTTGAGGAATAATGATGGAATGGTTATCTAAAACTTAAGAGAATTTAGAGAAAGAGAACTAGGGATTCAGAGGATCCACTTGTAGAGATTAAGGAGATCTTATACCTGCTTTATGAAAATTAAACTGAAATGTTATTAATATAGTTTTAAAGAGATGAAAGGTATATGAATTAGAATGGATTCCATCACCAAACCATGCCTAGGAGACAAAGTAAATAACAGAATTAGACTAATTTCCAACCAATCAACATGTTATGAAGGTCAAGAAGGGTACCGTCATCCGACCATGCCCAGGAGACGATGGTGAACAACAGGGCTTCCTAGCGTCATAAACATCAATAGGGAAAGGACATGCTCAAAGCCATTGCAGACCCATTGTAATTTCAGTCACAACAGACTATTAAAGACTAAAAACATTCCCCTTAATTAAACTATAATCAACATCAAACTAGTCTTAAACAAAAGGTACAAGCAACAAGACCCCCATCACGCTACTAGCTTCACCTCTTAGCCCTAGCTAAGAGGTTCAGCCCAGCATGATGGGCTAGATCTCACAAAATTAAAAAGAAAAGAAAAAAATACAACTCTCTCTGTCTCTCTGCTTCTGCTTCACGTCAGCCCAAGCCAGGATGATTCCCCCTGATGGCTCCCAAGATCTCCTCTTTATAGCAGTAGGAGCTTCCGCACCTCAAAGACGGTGGGAGTTTTCATAACAGAGTCAAAAACCTACTCTAGTTACGCAACCAGCTCAACGCATCTTACACATCTGTCCTTGTTAGTGGGCCCTTGATTGAGGTCAGACAGGAAATCCATTCCGTCCAATGGGTGCATGTCAGATTTTTGGTCAGGAATGGATTGATTTGGCTCAGATTTGGTGTGGCCCACAGAATTTTTCTTCCACCGTCCAGCTTGCATTCAACGGCTAAGATCTCATGATACCTTGCATGGGGTCAAAATGACACCTAGACGAGGGTAAGACGACCTATGGGAATCGAATGGATGGTTCAGATTGAACAGTCGGTGTACGGTGGTGGTCCACAAAACTCGTCCGCAGGCTCTGTTTGCGAAACAGAGCCTGCGTTGCACGCTAAGGTGGTCGGTGGGGCCCATGAACGATATCAGCAAGAGAATCCATTCCGTTCATTCATTTCGTGGCGAAAAGCCAATCAGGAACGTGTATTTTTTTCTTAAGTTTAATGCGGCCCACCATCTCAAACATTTCCACCATCAATCTTCTATTCAACAGCTAGGATCTTCCGATAGCTTGCATGGAAGAAAACGGACACCTAAGCATAGGTTACACCCGCTCTCTGAGTCTAATGGATGGTCTGGATCATCCATTTGGATGATGCATGGGACCCATTACTCAAAAAAGGCGGACGGTCGCCCGTCCGCTGTCTCTGTGCACAAAGGAAGACGGGTCAGCCCGTCTTTGACCAGGCTGCCCGTTCGGTGCACCTCCTGATCGCATGCAAGTTATGCATGTGCAGTGTACACGTGGATCACTGTGATGTATATGTAAAATCCACTCCATCCATCCATTTTTTAAGTTCATTTCATGCATTGAGACCAAAATTGAAGCATATTCAAATATCAGGTGGGCCCAAGATCGAGGAATTATGGGCTGATCTATCCGTTGGGCTGCTTCTACAGGGATTAAATAGCTGAAATTCGACGTGTACGATTAATTTATGGTCCTTAGGCCATGTGTGAAGTTTCGAGCTGAACAGATGGTGAGAACTTGGTGATCTTGCATTCTTGACAATTTTCAGGCCCGTTTAACATGCGTGGCCTGATTTTCTCGGATCTCTAGTATGTAATTCCATCGATCTTGGTCCCTAGAGTCCGTACCTTGCCTTTGGTATCATTAGAGAGTTAAATCCATGCTTTAAGCTCCCTTTTTCAGTCCAGGCTCGTAAAGTCACTTTGCAACACAAACACGACAAAATAGGCCATCAAACAGTATCATGTTCATAAATCCAGGTAATAACTGGGGTCTGATATGCAATATTTGACCCTCAACACTCGACTCCCAATTTTCCAGGTATCACTTATAACTGAATTCACTAAATTGCGATTAATCAGATTTTAAGGCGCCGCGTGGAATTACTTGAAACATGAAGCACAACCACAACTAGTCTACTAAACTGAAAGAGGCCAAATATATATACAAGTCTAAAATAATATAAATGGGTCACAGAAGGTGTTTCCCATTAAAATTATAAAAGAATATGTCCAAAAAGAATGATGAGAGGAGTCCAAAACCTAATGATCCAAAATCTGTCCACTAGCCCAATGAGGAACTATCCATCAGCCGGAAGTAGGACAGTTCGTCCTCCTCCTCGAGACTCATGCCGCTAGGCTCCTCATACTCTGCATCACATGTATCTACGGGAGAGTCTGGTTGGTGTTTTAAAATGCCGTCCCATATTTGGAGTGACTGATCAGTTCAGTGAGTGTTATTAATCTTAAGTTACAACAGGTATCAATTATATTATGAATTTAATGAAAAGCAAACATCAATAAATCCTTAACTAATCTTGTTAATGCATATGCATAACAATAATATGATGCATGACCTCATCACAACACTCCCTCAAGTGACTCTGTCTAACGATCGCATATGACCAACATTCCCTCATTGTGACCTCAACTGCCAAGTCACTAACCTAACTAGTACAATGTGGTCATGTTCGTGTTAGCCGAGTTTTTTTTAATTAAGTCCATTCAAACAGCAGATTGGGGAAACTAGTACACCTCGTGATGTCATTGCCCTGAACTGGTTGCAAGGCCAAGGCCCCCAATGTGTGAGGACAAGACCCCGCGATCCTTAATCTTGTCGGGTTTCCCCATCCCCGACTTCAAGCACATGGGGAGTGCTGAGATGTGGCATCTCTCGTGGTCACTACGGTGAGGCTCTTCACCTCAGCGTAAGCTGATAACTTGGACACAGTGTCTCATTCCACTATGCTTGGCTCTCGAGTCAGTGGATCGATTTTAAATGGTTGTTGATGGGCTCCAATAGTCGAAGGGTGTTTTAGGTTCCATACACGTGTGAGCAAACAAGGTTAATAAACATGATTGGTCAGTACATGGGTTAGACCTTTCGAGTCCAGGCGCGTACAAGATGGACGACATCGGGTACATACGACCCATGTAATCCAACTACTGTCGCCCATCCGTGCTCACCCGAATCCACCAGCCTAGCCTCAAGGCAATCTTACCAATGGGACCACCTTCTCTCACCTCAGTTTCCTAACCAATCTAGGGATTGTGTGGTATTCAATAGCACTTCAATAAATTAGGAATAATCATCATATACAAGTGATGTCATGTAATCATGCATTGAATGTATAAATTCAGAATTTGCTACAAGTGTAACTACTAACAACAGTACGAAATAAATGTACATGTGTGTTACGTGGGTTAGTGAGGAAACCAAGAATCTCATATATCTCATAGCACAAAAGTATACAAAGGTTAATGCATCACAAATTCTTTAAGGAAAATATTGTAAAAGAAATTTGATGGCTGGAAAGCCTGGTATCTCAGTTTCATTTACAAGTGCCAGATTTCAATTCTGGCCTTAGGTGAGTTGCGTTTAGCAAGCGCCGCTGGGACAGCACAGATAATTAATTCTTGTGTGTCTGTTGATTCTGTGGTCCGTGATGGACCACAACCCAGTGAGATCTTCGATTCCCTAAATTTTTATATTTTTCTGACCTTCCTTGGCCAATGCATGGCCCATACGGGTTGTTGCTAAGTGCAAACAGGCTATCTGACTTGACGGCCCACACTTGGTCCGATCATGACCAGACTGGTCTACTCTAATGAGTTAATCCTAAGTTAATTTACTTGTGGTACCCCACCACGAGTAGTTTAAATGAACTATCCTGTGGCAAATCCTACGTGGACGACTCAGGACACTGTTCTTGTTAGACAGGACGTTATAAGAACTAAACTAATAACTCTGATACCAGTTGTTGGGCAGCACGCCAACAACGTAGTTAACTGAGATCCAATCTCCGGTCTCGCCCATAAACGATAAACAGAAAGAAAGATAATCTAGGAATAGAATCAAAGCATACCAAACAAACTACAAGACAAGATATACGTGGAAAAATTCCAAACAAGGGTAAAAAACCACAAGTGCAAACTTCCATTATAAAAAAAAAAAATGAGATTACAAGCAATATGTTAACCTTTTCCCTTAGATGTATCAAGAAAACCCTTTACTCACACTTTAAAATAACTCCCATTATACTAGAAAAGCCCTAGGGACCCCTATTTATAGTTTAAGTAACTTCCCTTTCACACCTCTATGAAAATTGACTAAAAAATTCGCAGTCCGTGCAAAATCTGGAAACAAATCTGCGTAACCTCGACTGGTCGAGCATGGGTTTCGACCGATTGAGCACCTCAGAACCAAAAACTTGATGTTTGCTGGACTTTGAGTCGGTTGAGTGGACCACTCGACTAGTCAAGCAGGGAACTTGACTAGTCGAGCAGCCCTGTCCAGATGTGGCTCCACATCTCAACAATCAGATACTTTTCATTTCTCTATATGTAAGTTTTTCATGCCTAAGTATCAACCATCGCACTCTACACCTACTGATCACTTTTTTCTTTTTCTTTTTTCTCCTAATTGAAGATTAGAGAGAATAACATGATTAAGGCTGTCCACATGTAGTCGATCTACCAAACTGATTTTCTAAACCTGTTAAGAAATTGGTTTGGGTCCACCATCTATGACCGTACTTAAAAGTCAGGCCTAGTGGGGTTCAGGTGGGGTCCACCACTATGGACCAGGTTAAAATAGGGCCAAGTTAGATCTAATTAATTTTAATAGTAATATTATAATATTAAGTAAATATTTATTATTCTAATAACTAAATGGGTTTCCTAAAACACATGCATGACACGAAACCCTTTACATACCATGCATGTGTCAAAATGGCACATATCTGAGCCATCTAGTCCAACTGATCAAGTGGGCCCAATGCCCTATTCTGATTCAGACCAGATAAGAACATGACTGGAACAAGGTCTAAATATGCAATGGGTATTAATTCACTCTAATCCAGTAGGTTATAAAAAGTAACCGCATGCTAGTGTATATGTTGTGGGGTGGCCCACCCGCGTGTATGCTCATGCATATATATACACATGCATACTGCCATTTTCTCCTCTGATTTTTATAAAAAATAAATAAATTTTGAGTTAGGACCTTTTATTTGGAATGCATATTGGATTTAATATCACAAATCAACGAGATTTCAAATCCCTAATAGTGCTTTGCAACTTGTAATTAGAATGCCCATAGTACTAAACAGAAATGCATTGAAAAAATTTAAGATATTTATGGAAATTTGAATTTGATTACTAAATCAACCTCAATATTCATAATTAAGGGCCGTTTGGCATCTTTACTAATAAAAACTTATTTTCTTATTTTAAAAAATAATCTCTTATTTTGAAAAGAGACTATTTGGTAAAGTTTTTTAAAAATAAGTGATCAATTAATTGTTTTAGAAACTATTTAAAAAGTTATTAAAGAATAAGTGATTATTTTTTAAGTGCTAATTTGATGTAAGTGGGCAAACTTTTTTTGCTAATTTTGAAACAAGTTGTCTTTAAACTTAACTTTATAAGTAATTCTCATCTTGTCCTTTTTATCTTCTCTTTACGCTCTCTAAGGTAGGCCATATATATTGTGAGACTCCTATCAGGTGGGCCACACATGATCATCGGTTCAAATCTAATCGTTGAATTATTCAGATTGAGTGATTCAGTGGGCCCCACTACACTTGTGATCATTGTATATAAGTTTGGGACAAGTCACTTAAACCAATGTCCTCATACTCAACTATTAAGCCAAATAAGGAAACCTACGGTATGGAGACCCTAAAAGGGAGAAGTGTGATAGGTAAGTTTCTAGCCTTCTTTCCTATAAATAGATGTTTTGTTCCCTTCACCAACACAAGTGAGAAAACCCTAGTCCCATTGAAGGTTTTCCTAAAGGTGTGAGGTGTGGAAGATCAAGATTCTTGCCAGCAGAATGTCTTTCCAATCAGGTATGCTTTTGGGTTATGGTTTTGAATCTTCATTCTTAATGCATAGACTATATGTCAATTCCTCAATACAGGTATAACACATATAATAAACGGCCTATATTAAAGGTTGGACTCCACATGATGAATGGTACACATTAAGATGAGCCAACATAATGTATGATTCAAATCAAAGGTGGGACCCACACAATGGATGGTATACATAAAGGTGATAAGCTCGCATTATAAACAATTTATATTGAAGGTGGGCCCCACATGATGAATGGCCGACATCAAGCTCACATTATATATAACACATTCATTAAGTTGGGCCCCACACGGGCTCCCAACAGTAATACCTTCCAAAGAAAATTATCTTGTAGAAATGTTCACACTCAAAAGTTACAAGGTGGGCCCCACATGATGAATGGCCGACATCAAGCCCTTTATATATACCGACTCCGATTAATGTGCATTGAGGCACTCACCACCACCATACCTTCGTGCGAAGGCTATGTGGATCTTATCACTACAAGAAAAGCCACTTTTACCAATGAAAATTTTCGTTGCTAAAAGCCTTTTTCTCATAAGCAAAAAGTTTTACCAACAAAAATTTTCGTCGGTAAATTCATCACTAAAAGACCAAGGGGAAAAACTTTTACCAATGAAAAAAAAATTCCGTTGGGAAAGGTAAAACTTTTGCCTACGAAATTTTTCGTTGGTAAAACCTTTTACCAACACAAATTTTCGTAGGTAAAAATATTGACAAAACGTTTTACCAACGAATATTTTCATAGGTAAAAATAGTTATAAGACTTATACCTACGAATAGTTTCGTAGCTAAAAATATTTACAACACCTTTACCTACGAATTTTTCGTAGGCGAAAATTATAACAAATCTTTTACCTATGAATATTTTCGTAGCTAAAACTATTTACAAAACTTTTACCTACCAAGCTTTTCGTAGCTAAAAAGTATTACATGACTTTTAACCACGAATAACTTCGTAGCTAAAAATACTTAGAAAACTTTTACCTATGAACATTTTCATAGCTAAAAAGTATTATATGACTTTTACCCACGAATATATTCATAGCAAAAAATACTTAGAAAACTTTTACCTACGAATATTTTCGTAGCTAAAAATTTTACAAAACGTTTACCTACGAATATTTTCATAGGTAAAAATATTTACAAAACATATACCTACGAATATTTTCGTAGCTAAAAATATTTACAAAAGTTTTACCTACACATTGTTTCGTAGGTAAAAATATTTACAAAACTTTTAACTATGAATAATATTGTAGGTAAAAATACGTACAAAACTTATACCTACGAATATTTTCATAGCTAAAAATACTTATAGAACTTTCACCTATGAAAACTTTCATAGGTAAAAACATGGATGAGACTTTTACTTACAAAAGGTTTCGCAGGTAAAAACGTGGATGAGACTTTTACTTACGAAAACGTTCGTAGGTAAAAGTCCTTTTTTTTCAACATACCAGTGCAAAATTCTTCATATATACCTAATATACACTTGCTACAATATATTTGATCATATTCTTCCTAATATACACCTGTTACGTAATATATTTCATCATATTCTGATGAAGGCCATAGAAAATAAGGCAAAAATGTGATGCTGGCCTGAGAAATTTTTTTAGGGCAACCTTATGTGTTTAAGGCCTGTTTATGATTTATCAATCTCCTTATTAATGGGAACCAATGCAACAATTAGTAACTGTACCTTCACTTATACCCATGATCAAGTTTTGACTCATTGGTCAACTAAGGTGAATCTGCATTCCTAGTTTTCAAACAATTTGTCAAAAGCCTATTCTAGCCATATGCTTAAAGTAAATGCTTAAAGTAGTGCTGGGTACGGAGGTTTTGATATCATTACCTCAACCAAGGTCTTTTTACCATGGAGCAACATATCAACACTCCTTTCAGTCTACATAGAATAAAAGAATAATATAAGATGCATAGATTAAAAGAATCATATAAGATGCAAGGATTATCACCCATGATCATGTCTCGAAATATTCTGAACAAATGTGTGCAATGAGCCAATGACAAACATATAACATGAGTTCTTTTACTTTTAGATAGGAAAAGACCTATAACTGGAGCTAATAATTTATAAATAGAGTGCAAATGAATGAAATGTAAATAGTGCATAGATGCTAAAAATATCAAAGTTTGAAGGCATGTTTTCTTTATGGGCTACACAATTGTATTTTCCACCATTTGCTTCAAGTGGTGGAGAAGACTGGTCCACTGTACATGCAGCATGAATGGATGTCACTCCAGGCCATCCAAATTGTGGTCCTAATTGTTGACGTACCCGATGCGTGACCTAATATTTCCTTTCCCTCATTTCAACCAAAAAAATGGAAAGTTGGAGGAGCTTTTTTCTCAAGAATGCTTTTCTGACAACCACTAGCACGGGCTTCATCATCTCCAAGAGTAACAATCTCAACTCCCCCAACCTAGATATAAATTGACTCAAGTCAAACTGAATAAATTGCAGAAATCGTTGTCTCAAGCTTGCAGCCCAAAAGCTATATTCATTGAACAAATCCAACATCCGACTTGATACAAGTGGGTGCATAATCAGAATGGCTCATCAGTCGATCCCCAAACAAGGTTTCTCACCTGTTGGATGTTCAGATTGCATTGCTGACTCAAGTCCAGTCCGAGATTTACTCTTTTTTTTTGTGCCGCCATAGACAAAACTCCCAACTATTAAATGTACAAGACCAATAACCATCTGGTTTTGTTAAAAAATATAAGCACTTCTCTAATCAATGCTAAAGATCCACATTTTTCAGTAACAGAGTTACTATCCATATAAAAAAAATGCTCCAGATAACCAAACTGCATCAAAATGTGATTAACCATTGCCTTGATAACCAAGTTGCATTAAAATGTGATGTGTCGATCTGTGCATGTGTTATATAACTACAGCATGTGTTTTTCCTAACGTCATTGTGTTCAACATGCATGATCCTTATTAGCATCACCCACCTGTAACCAAAAATAAAAACTCGCATTGCTCTATTTTCTCTGCTTCTCTTTCTTTCAAGCCCTCTAAAAATCCCAAAAACCATTTTCATTGCTTAAAATCTTCAACAACAACCAAAAAAAAAAAAAAAAAAAAAAAACAGCTTTTTATCTCTTATTCCTCTTTTCTTCTAAAAAAAACTCCAAAACGTTATAAGAACCAGAAACCAACATTCCAATAACAGCTGGAAAAACCTAGCAAAGAAATCCAAAAAAATAAAATAAAATCCCAAACAAACGAAAAATACAAATTAAACAGTTTTTTTCTGAAAAGAAACAGAGATCCCACATGAGAAAAAAAAAAAAAGCAAATCTAACCCCAAAAAGAATTAGAGAAAAAGAAAAAGCAACCTGCACATATATGGTGTTTGGATGAGCAGTAGCTTTAAGAAGATAATTAGTACCCTAACGAATAGCTTCCTACAACGAATATCATCATACAGAAAAGTTATGCAGCAAAATTGAAGAACTAAAAATATAGAAAAAGATAAGGATGAGATGTCATAAAAAAGAGAGAGACAATACTTCAAGAGCACATGCTCATCTTCTCAATTATAAACTCTGAAAAACTAAGCAAAATCTACATTATCTAAAAACCAAATAAACATCCAACAATTCATGGGCTGAAGTAAATGCTTCCCCATACTTTTGTTCAAATATTAATCTTTCCCGCTCTTTCTTTAGATCCATAGGTGCCTCAAACCTGTTGGACAGTCATGGCCTAAACAAAATCAGCAATACATAGCCTCCAAAACAGATAGTATTCAATTATCAACTTTCTTTCAGAAAGTTTTAAATCTTAAGTTTGTAACACTGGAGTAAAATGCAAAATATGTCATGGACATTTCAAACATGAGAATTATCTTCAAATTACCCCACATAATGATCCCAACCATTGAATGAGTGGGCCTTTCTAAAACTTGTTGTCCAACTATTTTTGGGCACTCAGAAACATCCAACCAGTAAGATATTACAATGTGTGACCCATAGATTGGTAGATTTGGAAAAGCCAAACAAATGCACCAAATGGACAGAAGATAGCTTATGTGTTTAATGTCTTGTGCATCTATTTCTATTTCATGTTGGGAAAACACTACTTTTACAATTGGTGCAATATTTGAATGGAAAGTTCTGTTCTTGCACCTTATGTTATATTGGTACATGCGGATGTATGTTGTTGCAGAAGGCTCTACCCATGTGTGGGCTTAGCAAACTTCACCTGGAAAATATGCCCAGGTCCAAGAATCAGGTTAGTGTCAAACTAGGTGAGCTAAATGTATGCTAAAGAAATGGACAGTCAACATTTAATCTATATATATGGCTTATCAAATGATAAGAGTTAGATTGACCTGAATTTTGGGTAGGGAAGGCGGGATTGTGACCTGCACCTACACCTGTTAGGAGCTTTGATCGTGGACCCATGAAACTCCTCGGTGAAACATTTTGGACCTCCTTCCGAGCCTGCACTTTAAATAACTGCTTCCCTTTGAATGAGCATATTACATCCAAACATAGATAAAGTATTAATACATCTCAAGCATTACAGAAATAACTTATTGTATTGAAGTATTGAACATTAGTAGCCAAACCAAACCACAAAAGAAAAAAAAAAGCACACAAATTCCTATTGTAAGTGCTATGATTTCATATCCCTTTGGTTGTCAAATTTTGTGGTGCCAAAACCTATGTCTATGTCTTGTATATCTTGTGTTTCATGTTTGAGACTATTCACTGCTTTAAGACATCGTATTTCAAAATAAGAGCCTAAATGAAGAAAGTTTCAAGTCTAGTCGTGGATGAAGAATCCAAGAATAGAAGACTTCAAGTATGCATGTTCAAGATTCTATCAAGTACAAGAATAGAAGAAGACTTTGTCAAGTCAAGAAAGGTTCAAGCTCGAGAAGGCCTACAACAAGATTCATAAATTCTCAACCTTCTCTTAAGGGTCATCTGAGAGTACAAACTATCAATGTTCATCTCACTTTCAAGGTTTGTTTGACCTTAGATTGACCTTAGGTTGGGCTTTATGGTAGGTCATTCTGGATACATAATTCATATATTTTAAATATGCTTGAACAGGCTATTCTAAGACCAGTCCTAGGGACTTCAAGACCAGTCCTAGCTCTGTTATGACTAGTCTTAAGTTTTTCATGACTAGTCCTAGGTTGTTAAAGATTTTCGAATCTTTCTAGTTGTCCTACGACCAGTCCTGAACATCCTATAACCAGTCCTGTGAGCTGTACGACTCGTCCTTCGACCAGTCTTAGCCCTACGACTCAAACTCCAGCAACTAATCTGGGGGTCCTACGACCAGTCGTAGGTGACCCACGACAAGTCGTAGGTGGCCGCGACCGGTCGTAAGATACCCAGGACCAGTCGTGGAACAGCTAATCCTTATCCCGCGAAAATCTTTGTAAATATTTGAAGCTACGACCAGTCCTAGGGATCCTAAGACCAGTTGTAGAAGGAATTTTTTAGGCTATAAATAGAGCACGAACTTCAGAGTTTTTATATAGAATTCAATTCAATTCTAGCAATTTTAAGGCTATACTCTGAGATAAGTTCGTGTTTGTTTTATGCTTATTTAATATTCTTTCTGTTAGCTTGTTTATTATTTGATTTTGATCTTCATTCCAATCATATTCAAAAAGGGGAATTTCTGATATTCCTTCTTCTTGGAATCAAAATCAAAAACAGCTAGCCCTTCTTGATTTAATTTTAAAATCAATTAGACTTAGAACCATTCTCAAAGTGAGTATTGGACTTTGAATGTTGAATCGAACTTCTACTCCGATTGGTTCTACTGGGCTACTTCAAAAGAAGATTCAGGTATTTTACATTTGTGTAATTTACTTTCATTGGTTTTGTTTGAGATTTGCCAGAAAAATCTCATTAAGTGGTTATCTGAGGAGAGCCAGAAAACTCAGATTGTGTGAGTTTTTGGATTGTGTAAGCCCGTGATAAAAAGACACAATTGTGAAGGTTTTAGGTGAACCTGTGAAACCTATTTTGATAGTGCATGCTAATATCCCCTGTGTGAGGATATTAGGAGTAGAGTAGCATTCTGTGTGGCTATTGGATAACAGTTGGTGTACACACAGGCGAACCACTATATATCGTTGTGTTGTGGATGTGCATTATTCTTTCATTCCCTTATTCATTCAGTTTTGTGGATTATATTTGTGGCTAAATGTTGTAATCATTTTATTTCAAGCAAGTGTGGGGAATGTTGTAATAACTTAGGATTTATTTCTGCAAGTTATTTTGGTTTCCTTACTTTTTATTCCTCATTGATTTGAGATACAAAGGACATTCTAGAAATAAGGTTGTCCTACCTTAAACCTTTAGTTTTTGGTGTAAGGTTGTCCTTAGAACTGATATAGTATCATTCTCGTAATTCAGCATTGTGCTTTATTTCTTTTATTATTCTACTGTTATAAGTTTTATTTGGCATATCCCTATTCACCCCCCCTCTAGGGCATATAGCTAGGGCTTTAAAGTGGTATCAGAGCCTAATAGCTCGTGCTTATTGTTTATTTATTAAATTTATTTCCTGAGCTAACGATCTAAGCTATATTAAGATGTCAAATTTTGATAGCCTATCAGTCACTAGGCCACCACCTTTTAATGGCACAAACTATGCCTATTAGAAAGCCAGGATGAGGATCTTCCTCAAATCCTTGGATGAAAGTGTGTGGCATGCCACAGTGAATGAATGGAACCCTCCTATCATTGAAGTAACTAATGACGATGGTTTAAAATCAATGAAAGTAACGGCTTATTCTCTTTGGACCACACTTCAGAAAAGTGAGAGTAGTGCCAATGCAAAAGCACTAAATGCAATTACTTGTGCATTATTACCAGATGAATTCAAAAGAATCATCTCTTGTGATAGTTAAAAACAAGCATGGGATGTATTAGAAATGACACATGAGGGTACATCAATTGTCAAGAAATCTAAAGTCCAACTCCTCACAACTAAATTTGAAAAAATTCATATGGAGGAGAATGAGATGTTTATGGACTTCTACACTAGATTGAATGACATTGTGAACTCTATGTGGGGTCTTAGTAATAGAATCCCAGAAAGTAAAGTGTGCGCAAAGATAGTACGCTCACTTCCTGAACGGTTCAATTCTAAAGTAACCGCGATTTAGGAACTTCGTGATACGAATACCATGAGGGTTAAGGAACTAGTTGGCTCACTTACGAGTTGTCCTTTAAAGCTCCTAAAGGAAAATTGATTGCTCTCAAATCATCTAAAAATGTTTCACAAGAGAGCACTTCGGACTTAGAAAATTCTGAAGATGATATGGCGCTTTTAGCAAAAATGTTTTACAAAATTTTCAAAAGTAAGAAAAAAGTTAATTTTTAAAAGTCAAATGATAAGAGACGATCTAAACCTAGAGCTCGAAAATCTTTGAAAGATAATCAATGTTACAGCTGTCAAGAGTATGGGCACTTAGTTAACAAATGTCTTAAAAAGGACAAATTAAAAAGGAAAAGCATGTTGACTACTTGAGATGAATCGTCTGATTCTGAATCCTCTTCTAAATCAGAAGATTCTGAAACCGAGTCGGGCGATGATATTAAAGCCCTTATGACCCTAGCCAAGATCACTTTTTCAGATAATGATTATATATCTAGTGATGAAAATCTGAATAGTGATTGCGATAATGAAGATGATCTTCAGGATGCTTATAATGCCCTTTATAAGGAGAGTTGTAAAATTTTCGTCAAGTTTAAGTTACAAAAAGAAAAAATTTCTAAGCTTAAAGAAGATTATGGGTCTCTCGTTTTAGAAAAGTCTCATATTTCTAATTCTTTTGAAAAGACCAAATGTGATTTAGATTTCAAAACCTCCAAAATTGAAGATTTAAGATCCGAAAATGAGAAACTCAAAAATGAAGTAGCTTCTCTTCTGAGTTTGAAAGACACATGGAGATATGCCAAAGGTGATCCTAAATTGGAAAAATTATTGTCCGAATCAAGAAAATGTGGCGATAGATCCAGGTTGGGCTATGATAAGAATACATCTACTAAACAAAAGAATATTGCTCATAAATTTATAAAAGGAGAGTCTTCAACCTCAAAAAAAAAAAAGAATACTTATTAAGGTTTTTCCAAAAATTCAAGGACTTTTCAAAAACCTAAAGGTAGCCATGTCAACTTTGATTTTCAAAATTAAAATCCATTGGCTGAAAAAGTAATTAATCTACTCAAGGAGCTATTAAAGTCTAACTCTATAGGTCACTTATATAACAACAGACAGAAAAAGACCATCTATACTCCTAAACCCAAAACACTTCTGAAATGGGTTCCTAAAGTTGTCTGCTTGGTTGCCCACACTGCTTTCAAAGCTACAAGCCATTCAAAGTGGTACCTAGATAGTGGTTGCTCCAGGCATATGACAGAAGACAAGGCTTTATTGACCGATCTAAAAGATATGACTGAAGGGTCAGTCACATTTGGTGATGGAAGCAATTGCAAGATCATAGGCCAAGGTATGGTTCAACTTTATAACCTTCCCTTATTTAAGAATGTTTTATATGTTGAGGGTTTGAAACACAACCTACTAAGCATTTCTCAGATATGCGATAACAACCATAGTGTGAAGTTTTCTAATCAAGGTTGTGAGATAGTTAATAAAAAGGGTTCTGTAATATTAACTGGTCGCAGAACTTCTGAAAACTACTACATCGTTAGTGATGTAAGCTCATCTACTCAATCGTGTTACATGTTCCATACTGATGAGACTGAATTATGGCATAAACGCCTTGGACATGTACAGTACCGAAACTTATTTAGATTGAGCAAAAGAGAACTAATTAGAGGTCAACCAAAATTGCAAAGAGTAGACAAAATATGTGGTGAATGCCAGTTGGGCAAACAGACTAGGAGCTCTCACAAGAAAGTGAACTCCAATACCACATCTAGAACACTCGAGCTTCTCCACATGGATCTTATTGGACCAACCAGATCGGAGAGCCGAGGTGGCAAAAAATACATCTTGGTTATCGTAGATGACTATACCAGATTCACTTGGGTATCATTCTTAAAAGATAAAACTGAAACCCTGAATAAAGTGAAAAAGGTCATTAAACGAATCCAAAATGAGAAAGGTTCACATGTTAGTAAGATCCTTAGTGATCATGGATCCGAATTCAAAAATAGTAGTTTTGAGAAATTCTGTAGCGATCAGGGAATATCGCATGAATTCTCTGCACCCAAAACACCGCAACAAAATGGTATAGTTGAAAGAAAAAACAGAGTGCTTCAGGATATGGCTAATATTATGTTGAATAGCATGAAGCTCTCTAGAAATCTTTGGGCTAAAGCAGTTAATACCGCATGCTATATTATTAATCGGGTTTATACCAATAAATTTGATAATAAGACTGCTTATGAATTATGGTTTGAAAAGAAACCTACTGCAAATACTTTCAGGTTTTTGGCAGCAAGTGTTATATTTTACGAGATCGTGAAAATTTAGAAAAGTTTGATACGAAGAGTGATGAAGGTATTTTTCTTGGTTATTCTTTAAACAATCGAGCTTATAAGGTTCTAAATAAGAGAACTGGTGTGATTCAAGAGCCCATCAATGTGGTCATTGATGACCATTTGAATACACCAGTCCCGAGCTCAGATGATGATGAAGTTCTTATTATCGACAATCAAGATACCTCATCAAGTCAAAAAGAATCTAAACCAAAGACTGTCAAAGATCATCCAACCAATCAAATTCTTGAAAACTCTCTCACTGGAGTTCGTACTCGCAAACAACTTGAGAACATATGTAATTATTTTTGTTTTACATCCCAAATAGAACCGGTCAATGTGAAAGAAGCACTTTCTGACGAAAATTGGATAATTGCTATGCAGGATGAACTTAATCAATTTGTTCGTCATGATGTCTGGTATCTTGTTCCTAGACCTAAAGATAAACACATTATCAGAAGAAAATGGATCTTTAAAAATAAGTCTGATGAACTTGGAAATATAATACGAAACAAGGCTAGACTGGTGTATAAGGGTACACTCAGATTGAAGGCATCGATTATGATGAAACCTTTGCTCCCGTCGCTTGCCTTGAACCAATCAGACTTTTTATTTCCATCGCATGCTTTAGAAAATTTAAGATTTATCAGATGGATGTAAAGAGTGCTTTCTTGAATGGCGATTTACATGAAGAGGTGTATGTTTAACAACCTTCAGGGTTTGAAGACTCCAAGTTATCTAACCATGTATTTCATCTCAAAAAGGCTATCTATGGTCTAAAACAAGCACCCAGGGTATGGTATGAGAAATTGACTAAATTCTTTCTTAGTCATAGCTTTCAATTAGGAAGTGTCGATAAGATACTCTTTGTTAAGAAGCATAACAATGATATTTTGATGCTTCAAATTTATGTTGGCGATATTATTTATAGATCAACTTGTACTAACATGTCTATTGAGTTTGCAGATCTTATGAAACTAAGGTTCGAAATGAGCATGGTTGGTGAACTAAATTACTTCCTAGGGTTGCAAGTAAAACAATAACCTGACGGAATTTTCATTTCTCAAACAAGTATGCTACGAACTTGGTTAAAAGGTTTGGATTTGAGAATGGTAAGAACTTTGCTACTCCAATGAGTACAACGTTAAGACTCTCAAAAAACTCTACGGGTAAAGATATAGATCCTAAACTATATCGTAGTATGATTGGTAGTTTGTTATATCTAACTGCAAGTAGACCTAATATCACATTTAGTGTTGGTATTTGTGCGAGATATCAGTCTAATCCTAAGGAATCACATCTTACTATTGTTAAATGGATTATTAGATATATCGTAAGTACTATAAATCTGGGTCTTTGGTATCCTTTTGATACTAGTGTTCAATTAGCCGGGTACTCAGATGCTGATTGGGCCAGTAATATCGACTATAGAAAATCAACCAGTGGTGGTTGTTTTTACATTGGAAATTGCTTAGTTTTTTGGTTCAACAAGAAGCAAAGCTCAATATCGCTCTCCACTGATGTGGCTGAGTATATTGCAGCTGGATATGCATGTACTCAACTAGTTTGGATGAAATGCATGCTAAGCGATTATAGAATTAATCAAGATTCAATGATCTTACATTGTGATAATTCCAGTGCTATAAATATTTCTAAAAATTTAATCCAGCATTCACGTACTAAGCACATTGACATTAGGTATCATTATATTCATGAGTTGGTGGAAGAAAAAGTTATCTCCTTGGAATATATACCAATCGAAACTCAACTTGTTGATATATTTACTAAACCGCTCGACAAAAGTAGGTTTAATAAATTAAAATTTGATTATGGTATGTGCATTTTACATTGAGTATTCTTGCTTATATGTATCATAGTGTATTATATTTCATATTATATATGTTGAAATTTCATTTTTATATTAAATATGTATTTTTGGTAGATACTGGACCGGTCGTAACTGTACACGACCAGTCGTGGTACGACCGGTCGTGAATCGCACTCAACCGGTCGTGGAGCTCGTGAACATGATATAATTTGGAAAAAACCTTCTTCTTCATTTCCACTCTGACCTACGACGAGTCGTGGCTCGACCAGTCATAGGATTTCTTATATTTCTTCAAAGGGGAGTAGTATGGTAAAGGGGAGTAGTATGGAAAGGGAGAGTACTTGAAGTGGAATATGTGTGGATTAATGGAGTCTTGATGTTTTCATATGGTTTATTGTTTACATAAGCAGTACTCGTATTACTCAGGGGGAGTAGAGTAATTTGTGATTTTATGGCTCATGATTCTTTATTGAACAAATGTTACTCTTATTTTTTATGCTATGTGTTTTGTCACAAATTTGACAAAGGGGGAGATTGTAAGTGCTATGATTTCATATCCCTTTGGTTATCAAATTTTATGGTGACAAAACCTATGTCTGTCTTATATATCTTGTGTTTCATGTTTGAGACTATTCATTGCTTCAAGACATCGTATTTCAAGACAAGAGCCTAAATGAAGAAAGTTTCAAGTCTAGTCATGGATGAAGAATCCAAGATTAGAAGACTTCAAGTATGCATGTTCAAGATTCTATCAAGTACAAGAATAGAAGAAGACTTTTTCAAGTCAAGAAAGGTTTAAGCTCGAGAAAGCCTACAACAAGATTCGTAAATTCTCAACCTTCTCTTAAGGGTCATCTGAGAGTACAGACTATCAATGTTCATCTCACTTTCAAGGTTTGTTTGACCTTAGATTGACCTTAGGTTGGGCTTTATTGTAGGTCATTCTGGATACATAATTCGTATATTTTAAATATGCTTGAACGGGTTGTTCTAAGACCAGTCATAGGGACTTCAAGACCAATCCTAGCTCTGCTAGGACCAGTCTTAAGTTTTCACGACCAGTCCTAGGTTGTTGAAGATTCTCAGATCTTTCTGGTTGTCCTACGACCAGTCGTGTGAGTTGTACGACTCGTCCTTCGACCAGTCTTAGCCCTACAATTCAAACTCCAGCAAATAATCTGGGGGTCCTACGAACAGTCGTAGGTGGCCCACGACCAGTCGTAGGTGGCCCACGACCGGTCATAGGATACCCAGGACCAGTTGTGGAACAATTAATCCATATCCCACGGAAAGCTTTGAAAATCTTTGAAGCTACGACCAGTCCTAGGAATTCTAAGACCAGTCGTAGACGGGATTTTTCAGGCTATAAATAGAGCACGAACTTCAGAGTTTTTATATAGATTTCAATTCAACTAAGACCAGTTCGTGTTTATTTTGGGCTTATTTAATATTCTTTTTGTTAGCTTGTTTATTATTTGATTTTAATCTTCATTCCAATCATATTCGAAAAGGAAAATTTCTGATATTCCTTCTTCTTGGAATCAAAATCAAAAATAGCTAGCCCTTCTTGATTTAATTTTAAAATCAATTAGACTTAGAACCATTCTTAAAGTGAGTATTCGACTTTGAACGTTGAATTGAACTTCCACTCTGATTGGTTCTATTGGGATACTTCAAAAGAAGATTCAGGTATTTTACATTTGTATAATTTACTTTCATTGGTTTTGTTTGAGATTTGCTAGAAAAATCTCATTGAGTGGTTATCTGAGGAGAGCCAGAAAACTCAGATTGTGTGGGTTTTTGGATTGTGTAAGCCCGTGATAAAAAGACATAATTGTGAAGGTTTTAGGTGAACCTGTGAAACCTATTTTGATAGTGCATGCTAATATCCCCTGTGTGAAGATATTAGGAGTGGAGTAGCATTCTGTGTGGCTGTTGGATAACAGTTGTTGTACACACAGGTGAACCACTATATATCGTTGTGTTGTGGATGTGCTTTATTCTTTCATTCCCTTATTCATTCAGTTTTGTGGATTATATTTGTGGTTGAATGTTGTAATCATTTTATTTCAAGCAAGTGTGGGGAATGTTGTAATAACTTAGGATTTATTTCTACAAGTTATTTTGGTTTCCTTGCTTTTTATTCCTCATTGGTTTGAGATACAAAGGACGTTCTAGAAATAAGGTTGTCCTACCTTAAACCTTTGGTTTTTGGTGTAAGGTTGTCCTTAGAACAGATATAGTATCATTCTCTTAATTCAGCATTGTACTATATTTCTTTTATTATTCTGTTGTTAAAAGTTTTATTTGTCATAGCCCTATTCACCCCCCCTCTAGGGCATATAGCTAGGGCCTTTCAAGTGGTATCAGAGCCTAATAGCTCATGCTTATTGTTTATTTATTGGATTTATTTCCTGAGCTAACGATCTAAGCTATATTAAGATGTCAAATTTTGATAGCCTATCAGTCACTAGGCCACCACCTTTTAATGGTACAAACTATGCCTATTGAAAATCCAGGATGAGGATCTTCCTCAAATCCTTGGATGAAAGTGTGTGGCTAGCCACAGTAAATGAATGGAACCCTTCTATCACTAAAGTAACTAATGATGATGGTTCAAAATCAATATAAGCAATGACTTATTCTCCTTGGACCACACTTCAAAAAAGTGAGAGTAGTGCTAATGCAAAAGCACTAAATGCAATTACTTGTGCATTATCACCAGATGAATTCAAAAGAATCATCTCTTGTGATAGTGCAAAACAAGCATGGGATGTATTAGAAATGGCACACGAGGGTACATCAATTGTCAAGAAATCTAAAGTCCAACTCCTCACAACTAAATTTGAAGAAATTCATATGGAGGAGAATGAGATGTTTATAGACTTCTACACTAGATTGAATGACATTGTGAACTCTATGTGGGGTCTTGGTGATAGAATCCCAGAAAGTAAAGTGTGCGCAAAGATACTGCGCTCACTTCCTGAACGGTTCAATTCTAAAGTAACCGCGATTTAGGAACTTCGTGATATGGATACCATGAGGGTTGAGGAACTAGTTGGTTCACTACAAACTTACGGGTTGTCCATTAAAGCTCCTAAAGGAAAATCGATTTCTCTCAAATCATCTAAAAATGTTTCACAAGAGAGCACTTTGGATTTAGAAAATTCCAAAGATGATATGACGCTTTTAACAAAAAGGTTTTAAAAATTTTTCAAAAGTAAGAAAAAAGTTGATTTTCAAAAGTCAAATGATAAGAGACGATCTAAACCTAGAGCTCGAAAATCTTTGAAAGATAGTCAATGTTACAGCTGTCAAGAGTATGAGCACTTAGTTAACAAATGTCCTAAAAAGGATAAATCAAAAAGGAAAAGCATGCTGGCTACTTGGGATGAATCATCTGATTCTAAATCCTCTTCTAAATCAGAAGATTTCGAAACCGAGGGCGATGATGTTAAAGCCCTTATGACCCTAGCCAAGATCACTTTTTCAGATAATGATGATATATCTAGTGATGAAAATCTGAATAGTGATTGCGATAATGAAGATGATCTTTAGGATGCTTATAATGCCCTTTATAAGGAGATTTGTAAAATTGCCATCAAGTTTAAGTTACAAAAAGAAAAATTTTCTAAGCTTAAAGAAGATTATGAGTCTCTCGTTTTAGAAAAGTCTCTTATTTTCGATTCTTTTGAAAAGACCAAATGTGATTTAGATTTCAAAACCTCAAAAATTGAAGATTTAAGATCCGAAAATGAGAAATTCAAAAATGAAGTAGCTTCTCTTCTGAGTTTGAAAGACACATGGAGATATGCCCAAGGTGATCCTAAATTGGAAAAATTATTGTCCGGATCAAGAAAATGTGGCGATAGATCCGGGTTGGGCTATGATAAGAATACATCTCCTAAACAAAAGAATGTTGCTCCTAAATTTGTAAAAGGAGAATCTTCAACCTCAAAAAAAAAGAATACTTATCAAGGTTTTTCCAAAAATTCAAGGACTTCATAAACCTAAAGGTAGTCATGTCAACTTTAATTTTTAAAACCAAAATCCATTGGCTGAAAAAATAATTGATCTACTCAAGGAGCTATTAAAGTCTAACTCTATAGGTCACTCCTATAATAACAAATAGAAAAAGACCATCTATAATCCTAAACCCAAAACAATTCTGAAATGGGTTCCTAAAGTTGCCTGCTTGGTTTCCCACACTGCTTTCAAAGCTACAAGCCATTCAAAGTGATAATGGTTGCTCTAGGCATATGACAGAAGACAAGGCTTTATTCACCGATCTAAAAGATATGACTGAAGGGTCAGTCACATTTGGTGGTGGAAGCAATTGCAAGATCATAGGCCAAGGTACGGTTCAACTTTATAACCTTCTCTTATTTAAGAATGTTTTATATGTTGAGGGTTTGAAACAGCCTACTAAGCATTTCTCAGATATGCGATAACAACCATGTGTGAAGTTTTCTAATTAAGGTTGTGAGATAGTTAATAAAAAGGGTTCTGTAATATTAACTAGTCGCAAAACTTCTAAAAACTGTTACATCGTTAGTGATGCAAGCCCATCTACTCAATCGTGCTATATGGTCCATACCGATGAGACTGAATTATGGCATAAACGCCTTGGACATGTACACTACTGGAACTTATTTAGATTGAGCAAAAGAGAACTAATTAGAGGTCTACCCAAATTGCAAAGAGTAGACAAAATATGTGGTGAATGTCAGTTGGACAAACAGAATAGGAGCTCTCACAAGAAAGTAAACTTCAATACCACATCTAGACGACTCGAGCTTCTCCACATGGATCTTATTAGACCACCCAGATCGGAGAGTCGAGGTGGCAAAAAATACATCTTGGTTATCGTAGATGACTATACCAGATTCACTTGGGTATCATTCTTAAAAGACAAAACTGAAACCCTAGATGAAGTGAAAAAGGTCATTAAACGAATCCAAAATGAGAAAGCTTCACATGTTAGTAAGATCCATAGTGATCATGGATCCGAATTCGAAAATAGTAGTTTTGAGAAATTCTGTAGCGATCAGGGAATATCGCATGAATTCTCTGCACCCAAAACACCGCAACAAAATGGTATAGTTGAAAGAAAAAATAGAGTGCTTCAAGATATGGCTAATGTTATGTTGAATAACATGAAGCTCTCTAGAAATCTTTGGGCTAAAGCAGTTAATACTGCTTGTTATATTATTAATCGGGTTTATACCAATAAATCTGATAATAAGACTGCTTATGAATTATGGTTTGAAAAGAAACCTACTGCAAATGCTTTCGGGTTTTTGGCAGCAAGTGTTATATTTTACAAGATCATAAAAATTTAGGAAAGTTTGATACGAAGAGTGATGAAGGTATTTTTCTTGGTTATTCTTTGAACAATCGAGCATATAGGGTTCTAAATAAGAGAACTGGTGTGATTCAAGAGTCCATCAATGTGGTCATTGATGATCATTTGAATACACCAGTCCCAAGCTCAAATAATGATGAAGTTCTTATTATCGACAATCAAGATACCTCATCAAGTTAAAAAGAATCTGAACCAAGGACAGTCAAAGATCATCTAACCAATCAAATTCTTAGAAACCCTCTCACTGGAGTTCGTACTCGCAAACAACTTGAGAACATATGTAATTATTTTTGTTTTACATCCCAAATAGAACCGGTCAATGTGAAAGAAGCACTTTCTGACGAAAATTGGATAATTTCTATGCAGGATGAACTTAATCAATTTGTTCGTAATGATGTCTGGTATCTTGTTCCTAGACCTAAAGATAAACACATTATCAGAAGAAAATGGATCTTTAAAAATAAGTCTGATGAACTTGGAAATATAATACGAAACAAGGCTAGACTGGTGTATAAGGGTACACTCAGATTGAAGGCATCGATTATGATGAAACCTTTGCTCCCGTCGCTTGCCTTGAATCAATCAGACTTTTTATTTCCATCGCATGCTTTAGAAAATTTAAGATTTATCAGATGGATGTAAAGAGTGCTTTCTTGAATGGCGATTTACATGAAGAGGTGTATGTTTAACAACCTTCAGGGTTTGAAGACCCCAAGTTATCTAACCATGTATTTCATCTCAAAAAGGCTATCTATGGTCTAAAACAAGCACCCAGGGTATGGTATGAGAAATTGACTAAATTCTTTCTTAGTCATAGCTTTCAAGTAGGAAGTGTCGATAAGATACTCTTTGTTAAGAAGCATAACAATGATATTTTAATGCTTCAAATTTATGTTGACGATATTATTTATAGATCAACTTGTACTAACATGTCTATTGAGTTTGCAGATCTTATGAAGTTAAGGTTCGAAATGAGCATGGTTGGTGAACTAAATTACTTCCTAGGGTTACAAGTAAAACAATAACCTGACAGAATTTTCATTTCTCAAACAAGTATGCTACGAACTTGGTTAAAAGGTTTGAATTTGAGAATGGTAAGAACTTTGATACTCCTATGAGTACAACGTTAAGACTCTCAAAAGACTCTACGGGTAAAGATATAGATCCTAAACTGTATCGTAGTATGATTGGTAGTTTGTTATATCTAACTGCAACTAGACCTGATATCGCATTTAGTGTTGGTATTTGTGCGAGATATCAGTCTAATCCTAAGAAATCACATCTTACTGCTGTTAAACGGATTATTAGATATATCGTAAGTACTATAAATCTGGGTCTTTGGTATCCTTTTGATACTAGTGTTCAATTAGTTGGGTACTCAGATGCTGATTAGGCCGGTAATATCGAATATAGAAAATCAACCAGTGGTGGTTGTTTTTACATTGAAAATTGCTTAGTTTCTTGATTCAATAAGAAGCAAAACTCAATATCGCTCTTCACTGCTGAGGCTGAGTATATTGCAGCTGGATATGCATGTACTCAACTAGTTTGGATGAAACACATGCTAAGCGATTATGGAATTAATCAAGATTCAATGATCTTACATTCTGATAATTCCAGTACTGTAAATATTTTCAAAAATCCAATCCAACATTCACTTACTAAGCACATTGACATTAGGTATCATTACATTCGTGAGTTGGTTGAAGAAAAAGTTATCTCCTTGGAATATATACCAACCGAAACTCAACTTGCTGTTATATTTACTAAACCGCTCGACAAAAGCAGGTTTAATAAATTGAAATTTGTTCTTGGTATGTGCATTTTACATTGAATATTTTTACTTATATGTATCATAGTGTATTATATTTCGTATTATATATGTTGAAATTTTATTTTTATATTAAATATGTATTTTTGGTCGATACTCTACCGGTCGTAGCTGTACACGACCAGTCGTGGTACGACCGGTCGTGAACCACACTCGACCAGTCGTGGAGCTCGTGAATATGATATAATTTGGGAAAAACCTTCTTCTTCTTCATTTTCACTCCGACCTACGACAAGTCGTAGCTCGACCAGTCATAGGATTTCTTGTATTTCTTCAAAGTAAGTCATATTTCTTCATTTTTCTTGAAGTTTGATGTTCTCTATACTTTGATTTGTTCACTGTTTAGATAGATTTCATCTTTTGTTGGGTTTTTCAAGGGTTTCTTCTCAAATTGCTGATCTAGAGAAAACTCATCCTTCTTTTTGTGCATTTCTCTTACTCTTAGTATATCTTGTTGAAGATGGATGTTAGAGGGAAAAAGAAAATATCCTGTGGTCCATCCTCATCTAGATCTACACTAATAACAAAACGGCACCTTCAATCACCCAAAAATGATCCTCAAGATGTACGGGATTCACGTGTCCGTAATGTTATCGTTGAGCATCCCGCTGATCTCAATCACATTGCTCCATATGGTATTGTTCCTCTCCTTGAATCTGTTGGCTGGGCTAACATTTTACTTTGGGGTGGGCCTGCATACCAGTCAATTGCACAATCAATGGTTGCATGTATTTCAGAATTCTCCCTTGACAATTTAACTTTTTCAATTGATACTAGAGAAGGAAAATTTGAAGTAGACCGTCATTTGATATCAGGTATTATGGATATACCTGTTAAAGATGAAGGTATTCCGATTCATATTCTATACAACAAACTATCTGAATCGAAAAAATGCATGTTAACAAGAGACTTATACAAAATTGATGTGCAATGGACACACAAAGGAAATGCGCTCCCTTTAAAGTATTTGTTACCTAGATACAGAGTGTTACATCATTTTTTTATTTCAAATCTGTATCCTCGGTCTGGTAATAAAATTAAGTTGACTTCTTTCATGGTTCGTGTGTTGCATTCTATTGCTTCTGGTACCATGGTCTGCCTTCCTTCTTTGATATGTCATTTTATCATACAGTTTCATCTCCATCCGGGTCATAGTGATATTCCGTTTGGTTATCTTATGACTGTGTTAACCACTCACATGCTTGTCAATAAACCTATTAATGAGGCACCAATTCATCATCTTATTTTCAACAATGTCAATCTTAATAAGATGAAGTTGGATTTGCTTCCTAGCCAAGTAGATGAAGGTGGTGTTGGTGGTAATGGTAGTGAAGCTGGAAATGATGGAGAAGATGGCGATCTTCCTCAACAGGATGTTAATATGGATGAGCTATTTGATGATATAGAAACTGATTCGCCAAATGATCCTGATTACGATCCATCTAGTTATGATGCATGCCTTCGTGCATTGGAGGAGAAGGTTGATAACATGAGTATAGCTCATGATATGCAATTTAAATATATGCGAAAATATCTTCATCGCATTAATAGGGGCTTACACCAGATTGATCCTACTATCCCTACTCCCTCTTCTGGATCTGATTAGGCGGTTTATCATTTGGACTGTATTACATTATCTTCTCTTTTATTTTGGATACTGTATTAACTCTCTTATGGCTTGATGATTCTGGATTTATATTTTGGGATATGATATTTCCTTTCATATTTTTCTCTCAGTATCTGCTTATTGTTACTCTCTATGTTGTTGTTCTCTTTCCTATTATGACTTTTCCTTGTCATTTTGTGACAAAAAGGGGGAGTAGTATGGTAAAGGGGAGTAGTATGGAAAGGGAGAGTACTTGAAGTGGAATATGTGTGGATTAATGGAGTCTTAATGTTTTCATATGGTTTATTGTTTACATGAGCAGTACTCGTATTACTCAGGGGGAGTAGAGTAATTTGTGATTTTATGGCTCATGATTCTTTATTGAGCAAATGTTACTCTTATTTTTTATGCTATGTGTTTTGTCACAAATTTGATAAAGGGGGAGATTGTAAGTGCTATGATTTCATATCCCTTTGGTTATCAAATTTTATGGTGCCAAAACCTATATCTGTCTTATATATCTTGTGTTTCATGTTTGAGACTATTCATTGCTTCAAGACATCGTATTTCAAGACAAGAGCCTAAATGAAGAAAGTTTCAAGTCTAGTCATGGATGAAGAATCCAAGAATAGAAGACTTCAAGTATGCATGTTCAAGATTCTATCAAGTACAAGAATAGAAGACTTTTTCAAGTCAAGAAAGGTTTAAGCTCGAGAAAGCCTACAACAAGATTCGTAAATTCTCAACCTTCTCTTAAGGGTCATCTGAGAGTACAGACTATCAATGTTCATCTCACTTTCAAGGTTTGTTTGACCTTAGATTGACCTTAGTTTGGGCTTTATTGTAGGTCATTCTGGATACATAATTCATATATTTTAAATATACTTGAACGGGCTGTTTTAAGACCAGTCCTAGGGACTTCAAGACCAGTCCTAGCACTGTTACGATCAGTCTTAAGTTTTTCAGGATCAGTCCTAAGTTTTTGAAGATTTTCAGATCTTTTTTGTTGTCCTACGACCAGTCCTGTGAGCTATACGACTCGTCCTTTGACCAGTCTTAGCCCTACGACTCAAACTCCAACAACTAATCTGGAGGTCATACGACCAGTTGTAGGTGACCCACGACCGGTCGTAGGATATCCAGGACTAGTCGTGGAATAGATAATCCTTATCCCACGAAAATCTTTGAAAATCTTTGAAGCTACGACCAGTTCTAGGAATCCTAAGACCAGTCGTAGACGGGATTTTTCAGGCTATAAATAGAGCACGAACTTCAGAGTTTTTTTATAGAATTCAATTGAATTCAAGCAATTTTAAGGCTATACTCTGAGATAAGTTCGTGTTTGTTTTGTACTTATTTAATATTCTTTTTGTTAGCTTATTTATTATTTGATTTTGATCTTCATTCCAATCATATTCGAAAAGGGGAATTTCTGATATTCCTTCTTCTTGGAATCAAAATCAAAAACAGCTAGCCCTTCTTGATTTAATTTTAAAATCAATTAGACTTAGAACCATTCTTAAAGTGAGTATTCGACTTTGAACGTTGAATCGAACTTCTACTCCGATTGGTTCTACCGGGCTACTTCAAAAGAAGATTCATGTATTTTACATTTGTGTAATTTACTTTCTTTGGTTTTGTTTGAGATTTGCCAGAAAAATCTCATTGAGTGGTTATCTGAGGAAAGCCAGAAAACTCAGATTGTGTGGATTTTTGGATTGTGTAAGCCCGTGATAAAAAGACACAATTGTGAATGTTTTAGGTGAACCTGTGAAACCTATTTTGATAGTGCATGCTAATATCCCCTGTGTGAGGATATTAGGAGTGGAGTAGCATTCTGTGTGGCTGTTGGATAATAGTTGGTGTACACACAGGCGAACCACTATATATCGTTGTGTTGTGGATGTTCTTTATTCTTTCATTCCCTTATTCATTCAGTTTTGTGGATTATATTTGTGGTTGAATGTTGTAATCATTTTATTTTAAGCAAGTGTGGGGAATTTATTTTAAGCAAGTGTGGGGAATGTTGTAATAACTTAGGATTTATTTCTGAAAGTTATTTTGGTTTCCTTGCTTTTATTCCTCATTGGTTTGAGATACAAAGGATGTTCAAGAAATAAATTTTTCCTACCTTAAACCTTTGGTTTTTGGTGTAAGGTTGTCCTTAGAACTGATATAGTATCATTCTCTTAATTCAGCATTGTGCTTTATTTCTTTTATTATTCCGCTGTTATAAGTTTTATTTGGCATTGCCCTATTCACACACCCCCCCCCCCCCCCCCCCCCCCCTCTAGGGCATATAGATAGGCCCTTTCACCTATCCTTAAAGCATTATTCCACTTTTTAGGCTAAAAATTCAAATAAGGGTGCCTAAATGCCCATCCTTTTAGTGTTTTGCCTACCTTTCAAGATAAAAAAAATCATGGTAAAGCCACTGGCTATTCTTGAGGCATTTTGCTCTTTATTCAAGTTAAAAATTCTGGCAAGGGCATGTAAATGCCTATCCTTGAGGCATTTAACCCACTGTTCAGGATAAAAAAATTATGTAAGGGAACCTAAGTGCCCATCCTTGATGAAAATGTCACATCTTTTCAAGATAAAAATCATGTAAGAGAAGCTAAATGCATTTCCTTGATGCATTTTCGTCACTTTTCAGGCTAAAAATCAATATGTCGACATGTAAATTTGTATCCTTGTGGCATATTCCCACTTGTCAAGGTAAAAAATGGATTATAAGTATAGTTTTAGGTTAGATTATAGGTTAAGCTTTAGGGAATTGAGTTTAGGTTATAGGTTCAGGTTATAGGTTATAGGTTTAGGTTAAGGTTTAGGTTTAGGCTATAGGTTTTGGGATTTGAGAATAGGTTTAGGTTATAAGTATAGGTTTAGGTTAGGGTGTAGGTTAAGGTTTAGGGAATTGAGTTTAGGTTATAGGTTTAGGTTATAGGTTATAGGTTTTTGGTTAAGGTTTTGGTTATAGTTATAGGTTTTGGGATTTGAGAATAGGTTTAGGTTATAAGTATAGGTTTAGGTTTAGGAATTCGGGTTCGGGTTTGGGTTCGGGTTTATGTTCGGGTTTAGGTTAGGTTAGGGTGTAGGTTAAGGTTTAGGGAATTGAGTTTAGGTTATAGGTTTTTGGTTAAGGTTTAGGTTATAGTTATAGGTTTTGGGATTTGAGAATAGGTTTAGGTTATAAGTATAGGTTTAGGTTAGGGTGTAGGTTAAGGTTTAGGGAATTGAGTTTAGGTTATAGGTTTAGGTTATAGGTTATAGGTTTTGGGATTTGAGAATAGGTTTAGATTATAAGTATAGGTTTAGGTTTAGGAATTTGGGTTCGGGTTTGGGTTTATGTTTGGGTTTAGGTTATAGGTTTAGGTTAGGTTAGGGTGTAGGTTAAGGTTTAGGGAATTGAGTTTAGGTTATAGGTTTAGGTTATAGGTTTTAGGTTTTGGGATTTGATAATGAGTTTAGGTTATAAGTATAGGTTTAGGTTAGGTTATAGGTTAAGGTTTAGGGAATTGAGTTTAGGTTATAGGTTCAAGTTATAGGTTAAAGGTTTAGGTTATAGGTTTTGGGATTTGAGAATAGGTTTAGGTTATAAGAATAGGTTTAGGTTATAAGTGTAGGTTTAGGTTTAGGTTTTATGTTTAGGTTAAGGTTATAGGTTTAGGTTTAGGTTATAAGTGTAGGTTATAGGTTTAGGTTTAGGTTAGGTTATAGGTTAATGTTTAGGGAATTGAGTTTAGGTTATAGGTTAAGGTTATAAGTTAAGGTTATAGGTTAAGGTTTAGGTTATAGGTTAAGGTTAAGGTTTAGGTTTAGGTTAAGGTTTAGGTTTAGGTTGTAGGTTTTGGGATTTGAGAATAGGTTTAGGTTATGGTTATAAGTTTAGGTTTAGGAAATCAGGTTCAGGTTCGGGATCGGGTTTAGGTTTGGGTTTTCAAGTTTAGGTTTAGGTTTAGGTTAGGGAGTTGAGATTAGGATTAGGTGTAGGTTTAGGTTTAGGGATTTGAGAATACGTTAAGGTTTAGGTTTAGGTTTAGGAAATTGGGTTCAGGTTTGAGATTAGGTTTATGTTTGGGTTTTAGGTTTAGGTTTAGGTTATAGGTTATAAGTGTAGGTTTAGGTTTAGGTTTTAGGTTTAGGTTATAGGTTATAGGTTTAGGTTTAGGTGATAGGTTTTGAGATTTGAGAATAGGTTTAGGTTATAAGAATAGGTTTAGGTTATAAGTATAGGTTTAGGTTTAGATTTTATGTTTAGGTTAAGGTTACAGGTTTGGGTTATAGGTTTAGGTTTAGGTTATAAGTGTAGGTTAAAAAAAAAAAGGTTATAAGTGTAGGTTATAGGTTTAGGTTTAGGTTAGGTTATAGGTTAAGGTTTAGGGAATTGAGTTTAGGTTAAGGTTACAAGTTTAGGTTTAGGTTATAAGTGTAGGTTATAGGATTAGGTTTAGGTTATAGGTTATAGGTTATAGCTTTAGGGAATTGAGAATAAGTTAAGGTTTAAGTATAAGAAATCGAGTTCGGGTTCGGGATTGGGTTTAGGTTTAGGTTAGAGAATTGAGATTAGGATTAAGTGTAGTATTATCTAGTATTATCTACTATTAAATCCAGTATTATCTACTACATACTAGTAACATACAACCAATATTGGGGCACCATACCATAAGTTACAAGAACTTCATGTCCCCCTAAACAAGGTATCCTCCATTAATAAGATAGATAGATAGATATATATATATATATATATATATATATATATATATATATATATATATATATATATATATATATATATATATATATATATATATATATATATATATATATATATATATATATATATATATATATTATAAGTTCTTTTTTTTCATTTACATTCACAAATATATTCACCATCCATCCAAGAAAATCAAAACAAGTACTATCACTCTATGGAAAGCAACTAATCATCAAACAACAATAGATATATGCAAAAATATTGTAGTGTATCTGATTAATGTGTCGGCATTTTCCCTTAAGAACAGTTATGTCAAATGATCACATTAGAAGAAAAATATACAAGAAGAGAAAGAAAAGGCATTAAGGAACAATGAAGCGATAAAACAATCAAACATGTAAGAGAAAAATGCATGTCCAGGACTTACCTTGACAGGAAATGTCCTATGAGGTAGTTTCATCATCAAAAGCTCCTAGAGTCTCCTGACAGCCTTAGCCTTGTTTGCTAAGATGTTAAGTAAAGGCAAGAGCTCATCTGTTTTTATCAGACCAATGCAAAACCAGTAGATTCAACACCCTCACACTCATAAGCATTCTAAGATACTAATATGAGGCTCACCCCTATAAAACCCTAATAAATAGCACCAGATATAAAAATTTCAAAAAGATGTAACTGCATTACCTGTAATCTGAAATAATATTAACACTGATTTTACAGCACATGCAAAGGGATATTACTAACTTGTAGATATCTTATATGGCATGATATTACTCACTGACCTATGACCAATAGTTCCCGCTTACTATCAATTCTAAAGTCAAACAAGTAGAAGGGCAAATATCAGCCTGCAACTTATCTATAGTATAGAGTTAGTCATGTTATAACACTGTCAATATCAGCATGTTGCATTGCAGAATGTATAAAATGCACCTATTGAAATGGGATATAGTTAAAAATTGGGGCACTTATATTGGTGATCCTGGAAGAACTAGACTTTGAAGAGGCTTCAAATCTATGCCGAGTGAATATGTTGCCACAAGCAAAAGCATTAACAGCATACTCTTTCTTATCATGAACTGTAACACAAGCCAGCAGCCAAATGATCAGTGCCATCACATTCACAAGTAGCTTGGGAGTTAATGTGGCCTATTATCACTTAAATGAAAGACAAAAATGCTAAGTAGGATACATTATTCAGCCAAATCATATCATCACTAGTCATAAATAGGTATTTAGACCACCATATTGAAATAAGGTTGCAAGATGTGGTAAATTAGGGAAAATTGACATCCAAGGAGTTGCCTTTCCTCAGACCTTAACCGTTAAATAATTTGTATTAAGACATTGAGAAGGTTAAGGATTTCTGCAAAGGGATCAAGTACCTTCCAAGGGATGACAATCCTCTTGCTAGCCCTAAAAGAACACCATTGAGGGTGTATCCCTTGATGATTGAACCATAACCCTATGAGACAAAAAGGTGCATCTCAAACACAGCTAAAGTGACTTGGACTAAGCCACTATAATCATTTCCTCAAGGGTGCCTATGTGGAGAAGTAAAACCAGCCAACAAGAATGGCATTAAACACTTTCATAACCGTCATGCCTATGTATTATCGATTTCACTTTTTCGAGTTTAAATATCTAAAATTTCAATTACAGTTGAAAGAAAAAAGAACTTTTAAGATCTCCAAAAAAAAAAAGGATAAAAAAAAATTTTTAAAAAAAAAAAAAAAGAGAAGAAGAAGAAGAAGAAGAAGAGTTTTAAGCTTCTTCTTTTTCCAGGACATCAACAGGATTTTGTAAGTGAATAGGCTCAGTGACCACTTGATGTATATAGGTAAATTATCTCCATCACTAATTTTTGTGAGGTAAGCTTTTATTGAATGCCTTTTCTGTCTCAAAGGCCTTTTTCCTAGAAAGATGTCCCAGATTTTATCGAGTCCATTTTTTTATGTAGGTCAATCTAGGTTTGTTAGGACCCAATCAATTTCCACTTGATTCAAGTGTTATAGGACAGTCCACACTTCGAAATATGAAGTATTTGTGAAGCATCCAATGAACCAAGCCTTCGAAGTAAAAAATTAACAACTATTCGGCAAGTGGGGATCAATATCCAGCAGTTAGAAATGATTTGCAGCAAATAGATGGAATTTTTCAGTAAGTTGGAAATGATCTCAGCATTAAAGAAATAAGTTCCAGCAGTCAATGTAAGATTCTAGTAATCAGAGAAACTGTTCAACACATACAAGATGCACTTGCCAGCACTAATAAGAGAAGAAACTTCTACTTAAGAAAATGAATGTGTACAAGCCCCAAATTTCCAATTTCGTACATTTATCTTGAAAAGAAAAAATATATAAAAAAAAAAAATTAGCTACTGTTCTTCCAATCTCTACAAAGACCTAACATGAGAACTATTTACACTACTAATAACCCAAGGATCTAAACTAAATTTCATCCCTTGATTTAAAACTAATCTTAGTCATTTATACTACCTATTCTAGAATTCCTAATGAAAGGAACATTAAGCCTTGCAGAATTCCCTAACTAAGACATACATGGTGGCCCACAAGTGGACCAAGAAAGGATTAAAAAATTGTCCCTTATTGGCTGATATGGGCGTTTCTAGACGACACCTTCCTGCCCAACGACACGATACGGGCTTGTGTTAGTCCTGATATGCTCTTACATATCACCTATTAGAGGCTACTATTCAATTATTTTCACTTTTTTCTTGTGAGTTTCATGTAGTTTCTTCTTTTCAAGAATATAGGAAGGCTAGGACTCACCTTCGATACATCTCTGCCTATTTTAGAGATGACAACACAAGTGTTGTGTGTGATTTGATAAATTGAAGCAGAAGAACTAATTGATGTGACTTTTGGTTAAAATGTGCAACTAAATGCGTTATAGCAAGAATTGACAATTAACTGGGGTGGCATGTATTGACTTTTCACCTGATGGTTAGTTAAATCTGGCTAACTAAAGATTCTCTCTATCTCAATTTGTTAATTCATCTTTGTTGTGCAGTTGACACTTCCAGTTGAAACTCTGATTGATATTGGTGTAGTTCTAGAATTTTGAATAGATTTACCGATTTTTTATTTTGAATGCTTTTCTAGGAAAGCATTTGGTGTCTATTGGATTTCCTAATGAAGGGTACCTCTGTCTTTGGGACTGACGAAGTGGAAGGCTGGTAACCAAGCTTAAAGTAAGTACATCTTGCACTGCAATTTCATCTGTTTGCTTATCATTAGATGGAAGCTCTTTTGTAACTGCTAGGAAAAAGCACTTGAAGCTCTGGACATTGGGGTTATCTACAACGCCTCGCTTACATGCAGGAGCTGGGTTGATGAAACAAGATGACCGCTAGCATATTAATTGTAGAAATTCCTGTCTACATAAAAACAGAATGAAAGAAAATAGGAAATTTTCAACATTAGTTTATTGAAGAAAAGGTTGATTTGTCATGCCAGCATCAAAACATCAACGACAACATCACAGAGATCTTTACTACAAATGATTTTTCTCTGCAAGAGAGAACGAGAGATTCATCATCTGCTACAAAAATGCATAAAGGCCAATTTGTCATGCAAGCATCAGAATATCAGTGGCAACATTATAGAGATCATAACTACAAATGATTTCTCTTAGCAAGAGAGAATGAGAGATTCATCGATCTGCAAAAATGCATTAGTAAGACCATCATGATAACCACAAGTGATGCAAACATGCCTATGTGGAGAAATCCGCAACGTTATATGCAACATGTGATCCCTAGCTTTTGAAGTCATCACCTAAGAAACCCTAATAAAGCGTGGCACAGTACACGGCTGCTGCAATGGAGAGGAGCTACATGGCGTGAGTTTCTTCGGGTAGGAGATTCACGACTGCTGCAATGGAGAGAGAGAAAGAGAGAGAGAGAGAGAGAGAGAGAGAGAGAGAGAGAGAGAGGAGGGCGTGCACGGCCTGTGTTTCTTCATGGCTGAGGCATTGGAGAGAGAGGGAGGAGAAAGAGAGATGGAGCAAAGATCGGGAGGGAGATAGAGGATTAGGGAAAGAAGGGTTTAGGGAATGCAATGGAGAGAATGAGAAAGAAGAGAGAGACCGTATGAAATCCCTAATTTTGGGCGCGGCTTTGTTTTGAGAGCGCGCCCAAATTTGGGAGGTGGATTGGCTACTAGTGGTGGGTGCTCTGTGGGCCCCACCATGATGTATATGTTTCATCCATTCCGCTCATCTATTTTTAGAGATCATTTTAGGGCTTAGCACAAAAAATGATAGGTATATAAATCTTAGGTGGACTACGCCATAGGAAATTAATAATGGTTGGATATCCACTGTTAAAATCCTCCTAAGGCCCACTGTATTGTTTATTTGAAATCTAATATGTTGATTAGGTCATAAAGACCCGGATGAAGGGAAACAATAAATATCAGCTTGATCCAAAACTTTTATGGCCCCCAAAATGTTTTTAATGGTCAACATTCATCCAACACTTTTTTCTATAAAGTGGTCCACTTGAGATTTAGATATACCTCGTTTTTTCTCTCACATCATAAAATGATCTATAAAAATAGATGGACAGCGTGGATGAAACACATACATCATGGTGGAGCCCACAGAGCACCGACCACCAGCCATTACCTGGTAAATAGATATCAGGCCGACCACACCACATAAAAATAATAATAATTGGTTATCCATCATTAAAACCCTCCTAAGGCCCACTTTACTTTTTATTTGACATTCAATCTGTTGATTAGGTCATACAGGCCTAGATAAATGGGAAAAACAAAAATCATCTCGATCTAAGACTTTTATAGCCCCCGAAATGTTTTAAATGGTTGACGCTCATTCAACACTGTTTCCTATTAATGTGGTCCATTTCATATTGGGATATGCCTCATTTTTTGTCTCATGCTGTAAGATGATTTTTAAAAATAGATGGACGGCATGGATTAAACACATATGTCAGGGAAGGGCTCATAGGGCATCAACCACAAGTCATTGGATGGTGTCAGGGGGAGTATCTAATTTGTTCCCCCTTATTTGTGGTGTGATTCATTTAATTAATCTTTGGATATGAACAATTTTTTACATAGTTCTCTAAAATGATATCGAAAAATGGATGAACAAGCCAATGATCCCGAATTTTCGGTAAATCTAAAACTCAAGTGGACCATGCCACACAAAACAGTGTGGAATAATGATTTCCACCATTGATACCTTCCTTAGGCACATAGTAATGTTTATTTGACATCCAACATGTTCATAATATCAAGAAGATATGAATGTAGATAAAACACAAGAAGATATGAATTAATATGGGCCAACTACGATGACAGTGTAAAATATACTCTGTCCATCATTTTCTGGGCCAACTACGATGACAGTGTAAAATATACTCTATCCATCATTTTCTTCAAACCATGATAGAACGAGATCTAAAAAATGAGATAGATCCATTGTCGAGGTGGGCCATACTACGGGGAAACAGTGAGAACGGAAACAGTGAGACCCGAACTTTAATGGAACATTGGGCTATATGGTCCGAGCTGGATTGGTTCATCTAGCCCATCCCATTGGTTATTTATATGGTTGGGTTGGGTTAGGTTGGATATGGTTCAACCCTACTCAGACCCATACCCATTTGGGTTACTCCATCCTTCATTAGGAACAGCTTGGGTCTGTTAACTTGCTAGCTGACCCAATACATTCTCACCTATAGTTTAAAATGTGAGAAGAGAGTAACCGAGCCAGGGCCCTCACTACGTGAAAAATGGAAAAAAATGATGGATTTAAAGACGGTTCTGGACCATCTCTAAAATTGCTTGGTTTAAAGATGCTTTAGAGACGGCCGTAAACCGTCTCTAAACTTTTAAATAGCCCTTGACCATCCTTAATATTGTCTTAAAAATTTAAACGTCCACAAACCATTTAAGACGGTCAAAAACCGTCATTAACTACGGATAATAGACGGCCATTGACCGTCTGGAATAAGAGACGGTCTCTGACCGTCTTATATGCTGCCATTTGAGACGGTCAAAGACCATCCGTATTAGAGACGGTCATTGGCCGTCTCTTACTAGTAATCTGAGACTGTCAAAGACCGTCTCAATTAGAGACGGTCATTAGCCGTCTTTTCCTGTAATCTGAGACTGTCAAAAATAATCTATATTAGGGACGGTCCTTAGTTGTCTCCATTTGAGACTGTCAAAGACTGTCTCTATTAGAGACGGTCTTTGACCGTCTCATATGTAGTCATTTGAGACGGTCAAAGACCGTCCGTAATAGAGATGGTCATTGGCCATCTTTTATTGGTAATCTGAGTGTCAAAGATTGTCTCAATTAAAGACGGTCATCGGCCGTCTTTTAGTGGTTATCTAAGACCGTCAAAAATAGTTTGTATTAGGGACGGTCCTTAGCAGTCTCTATTTGAGACTGTCAAAGACCGTCTCTATTAAAGACGATCCATAGCCGTCTTATAGTGGTCATTTGAGATTGTCGAAGATCATCTACATTAGAGACGGTCCTAAACCGTCTCTAATGCTCAGTTCATAAATTAAGAACTAAAAAAATTATGAATTTCAAAAAAAAAAAAGTTAAAAAGCTTTAAAAAATAATTAACAATGTTTAAGAAAAAAACTTAAATTTTAAAAAAAAATGCAATTTTATAAAAATCTAGATTTTGAAAAAAAAAATTTAAGAACTTTGAACAATATTGATAATTTTGAAAAAAAAAAGACTTAGATAAAAAAATGATATTTTGAAAAAGAAAATTTATAAAATTAAATAAAATTGTGAAAAAATTGACAAATTGTAAAAAATATATATTTTTTAAAAAAGAAAACTAGATTTTGTATTTTGACAAGAAAAATTAAAAAGTTATATAACAAAAGTGAGATTTAAAAAATGATATTTTGAAAAAAAAAATTAAAAAATTAAACAAAATTATGAAAAAATTGACAAATTGTAAAAAAATATATATTTTAAAAAAGAAAACTAGATTTTGTATTTTGACAAGAAAAATTAAAAAGTTATATAACAAAAGTGAGATTTAAAAAATGATATTTTGAAAAAGAAAATTTAAAAAATTAAACAAAATTGTGAAAAAATTGACAAATTGTAAAAAATATATATATATATTTAAAAAAAAAGAAAAGTAGATTTTGTATTTTGACAAGAAAACTTAAAAAGTTATATAACAAAAGTGAGATTTTTAAAAAATGATATTTTGAAAAAGAAAATTTAAAAAATTAAACAAAATTGTGAAAAAATTGACAAATAGTAAAATATATATATATATATTTTAAAAAAGAAAACTAAATTTTGTATTTTAACAAGAAAAATTAAAAAGTTAGATAACAAAAGTAAGATTTTGATGATGTGTTGTATATCCTTGTTGCCCATATGTTTCTCCAACCCATTTTTGGGCCGGGTATAAAAAATTGTGTAGATTTAAATCTTAAGTGGACCACACCACTAGAAAGAATGATACTATAGTACCTCGCCATTAAAAATTATAAAGAGCCCATCGTAAGGTTTTAGTAATGTTTATTTGCAATCCAACTTGTTGATATTGTAAAGAAGATCTAGATGAAAGTAAACACAAAGATCAAATTGATCTAAAACTTTTGTGGCCTTCAAAAGGTTTTTAATAGTTATTCATCATTGTTTTGATTGGTATAACCCACCTAAGATTATTTTCTTATGATTTGAAATCACATCCTAAAATATGACGGAAAAATATATGAACGGTGTCGATATACATAAAATATATCAAGGTGGGCCCTACACAATTAGAGTAACACCCATGAGGGCCATTTGGCCGGGCAGATTGGAAGGGATTGGATGGTATTGGAAAGGATTGGACGTTAAATCTCGGGATTGGTCGGGCATGCCAAACAGGCTGGGTGACCTGATCGAGGGATATAGCAATCTCATGGATCTTAAGACAATCCACTGACAACACCATCATTACCTTTAAATCCCATTCAATCCACCCTAATCCGTTCAAATTTGCCTATGACGTGTTTGGTTAGAGGGATTGGAAGGGATGGGAAGGTTTGATCCCCGGATTGGCCGGGCGTGCCAAACAGACTCGATATAGCAATCCCGGGATATAGCAATCCAAGACAATCCACTGACAACACCATCGTTATTCATTACCTTGAAATCCATGCCATCCACCCTAATACCATTCAATCCCTTCCAATCCACCCGGCCAAATGAGCCCTGAAGGAGTTACCTAAATAGTGAAATGGTACTACAAGGTCACCTCATGGGAACTTCCCATGAGGTTAATTTGTGTGCGCCCCACCATGATGTATGTAGAACATCAACACCATGCATTTGATGTGTCCCCTTTAAGTCCAAAAATCAGTCGTATACAAAATTCAAGTGAGCCATAGCATCTAAAACTATGTGAAGACATCCCTAAAATATATAAAAGCATTTAATTGGTAGAGCCCACATGAGTTTTGGATGTGTATGAAACTTGGGCTGACTCCTCATCCAAGTGGGACACACATAATGAATGGGTTGGATCTATGAACCCCATCTAGGTGGGCCCAGTAAATGATTATGAATGTTTTAATGGGAGGGTAACTCTCTCAACTATAGTATGTGGTGTGGCCCACCCAAGTCATGGATTGACTTTATTTTTAAGCTCGTGGCCCAAATTCATGGTTTATCCACATCGTCAATCCATTTTTCCAAATCATTTTAGTGGTTGAGTCCACAATTAAAGCATATCCAAAGCTTAAGTGGACCATACCACATGAAACAGTGGGAATAATGATTTCCACCGTTAAAATCTTCCTATGGCCTACAGTGATTTTAATTTGTCATCCAACCTATTCAATAGATCACAAATACATGGATGAAGGGAAAAATAAAATATCAACTTGATCCAAAACTTCAGTGGCCTCCCAAAATTTTTCAATGGTAGACGTTCAGTTTATATTGTTTCCTATGATGTGGTCCACTTCAGATTTTAATAGGCTTCAACTTTTAGCTTATGTAATAAAATTATATGTTAAAATGGATGGATGGAGTGGATAAAATGAATAAATCATGGTGGGTCCCACAGGATTTACTAGTACGCTTGGGAACGGATTGACTACCCTTGACACCAGCCAATGTGGTCGGTGCTCTGTGGCCCCCACCATGATGTATGTGTTTCATCTATGCCATCCATACATTTTTACAGATAATTTTACAATATGAGACCAAAAATGAGATATATCCAAATCTGAAGTGGACCACATTATAGGAAATAGTGTTGAATGAGCGTCGACCATTAAAAACATTTTGGTAGCCACAAAAGTTTTGAATCAAGCTGATTTTGTTTTTTCCCTTCATCTGGTCTTGTATGACCAAATCAACAGATTGGATGTCGAATAAACAGTACAGTGGGCCTTAGGAGGATTTTAATGGTGGATATCCAATCACTATTGTTCTCATGTGGTGTGGACCACCTGAGATTTATATCCCTCTAATTTTTGGCTTAAACCTCTAAAATGATCTTTAAAAATGGATGAACAAAATGGATGAAACACATACATCATGGTAGGGCCCACAGAGCACCGTCCATCGACATCCCAACATTAGGCACGCGCTCAAAACAGAGCCGCGCGCCCAATCCCTCTTCTCTCTCTTTCTCACCCCTGCCCTCTGCCCTCTCTCGCTGCCCTCTCTCTCTCTCTCTCTCTCTCTCTCTCTCTCTCTCTCTCTCTCTCTCTCGCTCTCCCTCTCCCTCCCTCTCTCTGCCTCTCCATCTCGGTCTCCCTCTCCGCTCCCTCTCCGTCTCCCTCTCCCTCTCCCTCTCCCTCTCCCTCTCACTCTCTCTCTCTCTCTCTCAAAATCCTAGTCATCTCTCTCTCTCTCTCTATCTCCCTCTCCCTCTCAATCTCTATCCCTGTCTCTCTCCCACTCCTCACGCCTGATTTCCCTCTCTATCCCTCACGCATGGAGGTGGGTTTGAAGGGAGTGAAATAGAGATAGCGATGGCAACGATTGCAGAGGGCTAGTGGAGATGACACCAGCAGGAGGTGGTTTTGTGATGAGAAAGGGGTTAGGGATTTAGGGCTTGTGACAAGAAAAAGGGTTAGGGATTTGGGGCTTGCGATAAGAAAAGCGGTTAGGGATTTGGGGCTTGTAAGCAGGAGTGGTTTCTCTGGCAGGATTCCGACCAGCATTGATAATCTATTGAATCTAAGGGTGCTGGATTTGAGTAGCCAAAATTTGTCCGGCGAGCCACCAATGAAGCTATCTGGGTTGCCAAATCTGCAGGTTCTCGAGCTAGCTGATAACTCATTTTTCGGTAATGTCCCAGAAGTTTCAACAGTTAGTTGAGCTTACAGGTCCTGAATCTGACATCCAATGCCTTCTCTGGTGGCATTCCAATGACATGCGGGTTTCTCCAATCTTTGGCGATTCTCTCCCTATCAGGCAACAACATATCAGGCGGGATTCCAGCAGAGCTTGGTAACTGTTCCAATCTTGAAGTATTACAGCTTCACCCAAACATTTAACTGGTTAGATTCCTACACCATGAATCACCATTCCAAGTTGCCCTGATTTTTATCTTTTAAAAAAAAATATATTTTTTAATATTACTTTTATCCATGGTATACAACTATAGATCACTACATGGAGCTTTGTTAAGCCACACACATGGAATAAAACTCATGTACATGCCACTCATGTGCCACCATGGTGTAATAGATCTAAGATCTAAGCCATTCATTGGAATGGTGCTATTATGTTAATGCCCTAACCCAAGAATCTAGTTGACCCACCGGTCAGGTGGGAGACAGTTTGCAAAACAAATATACAGCTCTGAAAAGCTTCGTTGAAGTTTTCTAACCCATCTTCCAGGCTAACAAATCTGAGTGATTAGCTAATATACTTTAGGTCAGCAATAGATCCTGTTAAATGGCCCACCCAGTTGTTAAATGGGTACCCTCCTGTTTGTCTTAGGAGTTGATAACTTCACCCACTATTCAAGCCTTTCTTATGCTATCTTCAGTGAATTCGCTGACATGATTTGGTGCCAATGTTCTCTGAATTTAATACACAGGAATGCTATTGTTACTTGGATTAAGAAGAAAACAGGACCTGGTATTCACAATGTAACCATAGTTGAGGATGCTGAAAAGATATTAACTGCTGAGAGTAAATTGGTCCTGGGATTCCTTGACTCATTGGTGGTACTTTCTTAAACCCTGGATTAGTAAGGCATAATTTCTAGAGGGTTGCACTTATAGTACTATTAAGAGTGCATGGATAAGTGATATGATTAATGGCAGATTGGTAGTGTTACTCAACAAACTTGTAGAGTTTACTTGATCATGACTCTGGTCACATTGGGTAATTTAGTTGTTTTCTTTAATTGAGAATAGTTGGACACGATCATGTTCTTAAAAGTCTTGATTGTGTACTTGACAAAAAGTGTGATCAAATATATGAACAAGTTTTGTTCCCCGAGTCAATTTGAGTTATTATATTTTAAACCTTGATTTATAGGTTAACACCCTAGAACACTTTAGTTTCTTTTCTTCTTTCTTTTTTCTTTGACTGTTGTTCCATGCCTTCAATTTTTGTGGGAGCTTAGAATAAAGTGGCTTGTCTGCTCTTCTATTTTCCATTGTGCTCCCACAGGAATTTGACATGTGGCACCCCAGTGCTGCAATCCAGACCATTCAATCTGTATGGCCAAGTGAATTTGTGTAAACATGGAAAGTAGTGTCTATTTTAACACCTATGAAGCTAAGATGTTCCCTTGAACAACCAAGGCTTGTCAACTAACATAAAGATATCTGTAACTTAATTATTTGACTGAATAAATTTAGTGATGATTCTCCAGGGATAACCTTTTCTCTTCTGATTAATCAATAATGGTTCTTGCTTATATGTGCATTTGGGAGGAGCACACTAGAAATACTTGCTGAATTGAAGGTCAGATAATGGTTGGAAGTAGTATGTTGTCAAGTTAGGTGACAAAAGGTGAGATGGTATGAGAGTAGGCATATTTCAAGAATGTACAGGCATTACATGTCCTCTAACAGTTGTATGCTATTTTTTCTTTTTCTTTTTCTTATTTAAAAATGATTATTTCTGTTTTATAGGAAGATTTATTAAAAATGATTGTTTCTGTTTTGTAGGAAGATTTATGGCAAGCTGCATTTCCTATTAGCACAGAGGTTTGTTTCAATTCTTCTTTCTTCTTCAATCAGTACATCTGCTTTTCAATGTTATATCAAACATTACTAGAGTAGTTCATGTCAATGGAGTGAGCAATAAACTATTCAATTCATGCCAGACATGCTACCCCAACTTAGACTTTACATGGTTTCTAGCTGTTTCCTTAAAAAAATGTATATAATTTTGTATCTTTTGAGTTTAGATCCATATTTTACACTCGGATTGATACATAATGGCTTCTATAATGTCTTTTACCTTCATTATTTATTGTTTATATTTGGCTTTGGATGGTGCTATTGCAAGAAGCCGATACAAATCATGTGCATTCATATGCTTTATATCAAAATTGAAATATTTTTGGATTACTAGTTTTTCCTATTATTTACTCATGTTCTTATTTTTCTATTATTGCGACTCAATTGGTTTTCTCAAAAAATGGTGAAGGGAAAGTGATATGCATCCCTGTTGTGGTGGCTATATGTTCACTCATTAGCATTATCTTTTATATTACATCTCTCAAACTAATATAAGGCATCTCAAATCGATTGTGAAATTCACATGCTAAATCAAATGATTAAGTTTGAAAATTGATTTGGCTAGATGGTTCGGTTCATGCTCAAGTGCTCAACTGCAACTGAATTTTCTGTATTCATTCCTTTATAACTTGGACTCAAACAATTGCATTGGTGTTGGGTGTGGATGCAATGATGTGTGCCTTGGTATGACACTACTAAAGGCGTATGAATAACTGGTAAAGTAAGCAATTTATGTAGTTTTTTCCATCTTTCAAAAAGCAGTTGATTTGTGTCCAACACAAGCATCTGACAACCTTTTAGAGAAAGCAGAGTTGGCAGGCTTTAGTCACGAATCGCTTGTTATCTATTTGAATCATGCAATACACATTTCTCATTCATCCTTTGATGTGCCAATGACGAACTGCAAGAGACGAGCCTTATCCTCCTTGCTAAAACCTTGGACTACCTCCCAAAACCATTGGATAACAAGAGATGCAGCAGTGTAGCCAGAATACTCTATGTTCGCCCACATATCATCCACTGCAAGGTGGTCAAACATTGAAATATGTATAACACTACATATCATACCACAACATTAATGAGGTTCTTCTCATCTCTCGTACTTCATTCATGAAAACAGGCTATGAGGATTTCAGTTGTTGTCTACATAGTTGCATGGCTATGATGATTTTGGTGTAGTGTATTTAAGGATTTTGTGCCTTGTGAAGTTTTTTCGCACAAACTTCTTTCTGACTATCCTTTGTTTATTGTAATTAAGGAGTATCTAAGCAATCTTGTGCAAGTAAAGGTGGGAAAAGTAAGTAGCCCGACAACAAACGTATCTCAGATTTTGGAGAAGGTTACTGAAAGTGAGAAGGTTCGCTTATCTGGAAACTTATGTGAAAAGTAATGTAAGCTTGAAATTTTATTTTTTGAATTAGTGCTTGAATATTGATAATTGTATTTGTAAGTTAGATAATTAGTTACTCGTTTGAGGATGATGAATGTTTCAATTTCTTGGATGGATGATGAATGTATTTGCGAATGTAAATGAAAATAAAGAACTTATAATATATATATATATATATATATATATATATATATATATATATATATATATATATATATATATATATATATGTTATCAATGGAGGATACCTTGTTTAGGGGGATATGAAATTCTTGTAGCTTATGGTATGGTGCTATTGGTTGTATGTTACTAGTATGTAGTAGATAATACTAGAGAATACCTAAACCCGATCCGAACCCGAAACCAAACCTAATTCCCTAAACCTAGACCTAAACCTAAACCTAAACCTATAACCTAAACCTAAACCTACAACCTTAACCTAAACCTATAACCTAACCTAAAACTATTCTCAAATCCCATACCTATAACTATAACCTAAACCTTAACCAAAAACCTATAACCTATAACCTATAAACTAAACCTATAACCTAAACTCAATTCCCTAAACCTTAACTTACACCCTAACCTAAACCTATACTTATAACCTAAACCTATTCTCAAATCCCAAAATCTATAACCTAAACCTAAACCTTAACCTAAACCTATAACCTTAACCTAAACCAAAGCCTAGGACTTAAACCTTAACCTATAACCTATAACTTGAACTTATAACCTATAACCTAACCTTAACTTTAACCTAAACCTAAAACCTAAACCTAAACCTAAACCTATAACCTATAACCTAAACCTAAACCTAAAACCTAAATCTAAACCTAAAACCTAAATGTATTCTCAAATCCCTAAACCTAAACCTACACCTAATCCTAATCTCAATTCCCTAACCTAAACTTAAACATAAACTTGAAAACCCAAACCTAAACCTGATCCCGAACCCAAACCCGATTTCCTAAACCTAAACCTTAACCTATTCTCAATTCCCTAAAGCTATAACCTATAACCTAAAGCTAAACCTTAACCTAAACCTAAAACCTAAAACTAAACCTATAACCTTAACCTAGACCAAAACCTAGGACCTAAACCTTAACCTATAACCTATAACCTAAACTTATAACCTATAACCTTAACCTAAACTTAAAACCTTAGCCTATAACCTAAAACCTAAACCTAAACCTAAAACCTAAATGTATTCTCAAATTCCTACACCTAGACCTGCACCTAATCCTAATCACAACTCCCTAACCTAAAAAGGGTATTTCTATTACCTATTTCCTTTTCATAGGACTTAATATTTTGTACGTTTAAGGGTCTGGATGGTTATTCAATTCAAACTAAATTAATCTTCATAGGACCTCTTGCTAGTGGCTATTCTTTGGTGTGTGTGGGTGGAAAGGAATAACTGCTGCTTCGAAAATGTTTGTAGGGATAACTTATGTTTGATGGATTGCTTGCCTTAATGGCTATTGTAATTTTCTTTTTCTGGTTGTTTCTAATGTATTTCTTTTCCTTCTTTATTTGTTTGTTTGTTTGTTTATTTATTATTTTTTCCGTTTCTTTAATTTTGGCCTCTTGGCCTTAAATAAATCAGTATCTTAAATTGATAGAAGATCTGGATACTTCACCATTTCCTTTGTTTCATTAGTTTTTTCTAAATCAGAATGTTGCTTTTACCGGGATTGATGCAGAAATTGTCGCCAACTTCACAAAAAGACAAATAGCATCAGTGGCCACAGATTGCAACCTAGATTTAAACAACGTTCGAGGTGCTGTCAACAATACTAACAAAATCCTTCAGGTCAGATTGTTGATTGGACCTGATTTTATTTAAATGATCTTGATAATTCATTTTATTTAAATGAGTAGACCCGGATGTGCATCGGAGCTATCTGGATGTTAAGCGGGGGTCCTGGAAGGTGGGAACCACTGTTATGACCATGATGAAGCTGTCCATTTTCTATGGACAACATTGGAGGGGCCTGATCATTTGGACAGGCTGTGTTTATATATTTGCTCGAAATTAATGGAGCAGACTCGGATGTGCGTCGGAGCTATCCAGATAAGCAGAGGTTCATGGAAGGTGGGAACCGCTATTATGACCATGATGAAGTTGTCCATTTCTTATGGACAACATTGGAGGGGCCTGTCCATTTGGACAGGCCGTGTTTATACATTTGTTTGAAATTAATGGAGCAGACCCAGATGTGTGTCAGAGCTATCCGGATGAGCGGGGGTCCCTAGAAGGTGGGAACCGCTGTTATGACCATGATGAAGCTGTCAATTTCCTATGGACAACATTGGAGAGGTCTGGCCATTTGGACAAGCCGTGTTTATATATGTATTTGTAGGGACCACACCCATAGCCTAAACCACACCCTAAACCTATAACCTAAACCTATTCTCAATTCTCTAAAGCTATAACCTATAACGTGTAACTTAAACTTATTTTCAAATCCCAAAAGCTATACTTATAACCTAAACCTAAACCTTAACCTATAACCTAAACCTATACTTATAACCTTAACCTAAACTTATAACCTTAACCTAAACTTACTCTCAAATCCCAAAACCTATACTTATAACCTAAATTAACCTTAACCTATAACCTAAACCTATACTTATAACCTTAACCCAAACCTATTCTCAAATCCCAAAAGCTATACTTATAACCTAAACCTAAACCTTAACCTAAACTTATAACCTATACTTACAACCTTAACCTAAACTTATAACCTTAACTTAAACCTATTCTCGAATCCCAAAACCTATACTTATAACCTAAACCTAAACCTATACTTATAACCTTAACCCAAACTTATAACCTTAACCTAAACCTATTCTAAAAATCTTAAAACCTATACTTATAAGCTAAACCTAAACCTTAACCTATACTTACAACCTTAACCTAAACGTATAACCTTAACCTAAACTTATTCTCAAATCCCAAAACCTAAACCTATAACCTATAACCTAAACCTAAACCTAAAACCTAAAGGTATTCTCAAATTCCTAAACTTAAACCTACACCTAATCCTAATCTCAACTCCCTAACCTAAACCTAAACTTAAAAACCCAAACCTAAACCCGATCCTGAACCCGAACCTGATTTCCTAAACCTAAACCTTAACCTATTCTCAATTCCCTAAACCTATACCTTATAACCTATACCTTATAACCTAAACCTAAACTTAAACCTATAACCTTGACCTAAACTAAAACCTATGACCTAAAACCTTAACGTATAACCTATAACCTAAACTTATAACCTATAACCTAACCTTAACCTAAACCTAAAACCTAAACCTATAACCTAAAACCTAAACCTACACCTAAAACCTAAATGTATTCTCAAATCCCTAAACCTAAACCTACACCTAATCCTAATCTCAACTCCCTAACCTAAACCTAAACCTAAACTTGAAAACCCAAACCTAAATCCGAACCCGAACCCAAACCCGATTTCCTAAGCCTAAACCTTAACCTTAACCTATTCTCAATTCCCTAAACCTATAGCTTATAAGCTAAACCTAAACCTTAACCTAAACCTATAACCTTAACCTAAACCAAAATATATGACCTAAAACCTTAACCTATAACCTAAACTTATAACCTATAACCTAACCTTAAACCTTAAACCTAAACCTTAACCTATAACCTATAACCTAAACCTAAACCTAAACCTAAAACCTAAATGTATTCTAAAATCCCTAAACCTAAACCTACGCATAATCCTAATCGCAACTCCCTAACCTAAAACCTAAATGTATTCTCAAATCCCTAAACCTAAACTTACACATAATCCTAATCTCAACTCCCTAACCTAAACCTAAACCTAAACTTGAAAACCCAAACCTAAACACGATCCCGAACCCGAACCCGATTTCCTAAACCTAAACCTTAACCTATTCTCAATTCCCTAAACCTATAGCTTATAACCTAAACCTAAACCTAAACCTAAACCATAACCCAAACTTAAACCTATAACATATAACCTAAACTTAACCCTAAAACCTAAATATATTCTCAAATCCCTAAACCTAAACCTACACCTAATCCTAATCTCAACTCCCTAACCTAAACCTAAACCTAAACTTGAAAACTCAAACCTAAACCCGATCCTGAACCCGAACCCGATTTCCTAAACCTAAACCTTAACCTATTCTCAATTTCCTAAACCTATAGCTTATAACCTAAACCTAAAACTTAACCTATTCTCAATTCCCTAAACCTATAGCTTATAACCTAAACATAAACCTAAACCTAAACCTATAACCTTAACCTAAACCTAAACCTATGACCTAAAACCTTAACTTATAACCTATAACCTAAACTTATAACAACCTTAACTTAAACCTAAAACCTAAACCTTAACCTAAAACCTAAACCTAAACCTAAAACCTAAATGTATTCTCAAATCCCTAAACCTAAACCTACACCTAATCCTAATCTCAACTCCCTAACATAAACCTAAACCTAAACTTGAAAACCCAAACGTAAACCCGATCCTGAACCCAATTTCCTAAACCTAAACCTTAACCTATTCTCAATTCCCTAAACCTATAGCTTATAACCTTAACCTAAACCTAAACCAAAACTTATGACCTAAAACCTTAACCTATAACCTAACCCAAACCTATACTTATAACCTAAAACTATTCTCAAATCCTAAAACCTATAACCTAAACCTAACCTTTCCCTAAACCTATAACCTACACTTATATCCTAAACCTAAATCTATAACCTAAACCCAACCTAAACCTAAACTTATTCTCAAATCCCAAAACCTATAACCTAAACCTAAACCTATAATTTATAACCTATAACCTAAACCAAAACCAAAACATATAACCTAAACCTAAACCCATTCTCAAATCCCAAAACCTATAACCTAAACCAAAACCAAAACCTATAACCGAAACCCAAACCCAAACCCGAATTCCTAAACCTTAACCTAAACATATAACCTATAACCTATAACTTAAGCCTATACCTAAACCTAAAACCTTACTTATAACCTAAAACTATTCTCAAATCCTTAAACCTTAACCTATAACCTAACCTAAACCTATACTTATAACCTAAAACTATTCCCAAATGCCAAAACCTATAACCTTAACCTAACCTTTCCCTAAACCTATAACCTAAACTCAATTCCCTAAACCTAAACCTAAACCTATAACCTTAACTCATAACCTAAAACTATTCTTAAATTCTAAAACCTATAACCCAAACCCGAACCCAAACCCGAATTCCTAAACCTTAACCTAAACATAAAACTTATACCTATAACCTAAGCCTATAACTTAAACCTAAACCTAAACCTATAACATAATTCTAAACCTATAACCTAAACTCAAATCCCTAAACCTTAACCTAAACCTATAACCTAAACCTAAACCTATAACCTTAACTCAAATCAGTAAACCTTAACCTATAACCCAACCTAAACCTATACTTATAACGTAAAACTATTCTCAAATCCCAAAACCTATAACCTAAACCCAAATCCAAACCTGAACCCAAACCCAAATTCCTAAACCTTAACCTAAATATATAAACTATAACCTACAACCTATGTAAGACCCGTATCCTAGCCTTACCATTTTGTAGGCTTCCACGGTTCTTCCGGTCGAATTCTAGTAACCCTTGACCCATTTTTCGGCATTTACGCGCGATCCTGAATCGTGTCCTGTATATCTGAGTCAGCTTGACTCAAAACTTATACCCTTACGACCGCGTCGTCGCCGTGATTTTGACGCCGCGTATTACGCGCCGAGGCGATACCCAGGCTAGGAGTTGTGGGCCCGCGTTCAGTTCAAGGAAAACACCGCGCGTTGCAAATCCTAAGAAAATCCATCACATCAATCACATCATTTGTCAAAAGTACACCCATCCCTAAGTACAACTACTCATCCCCAAAAGTTAACTTTTCCATCACCTCACCCATCACTCCATCACTCTCTTACCCATCCCTCTCTCTCTCTTTACATCACATCTCTCATTTCTCTCTCTTTCATTCTCTCTCTCATTTTTTTTCTCCTCCCAAGCCACCCACGTCCAAGCTCCCCATGAGAGAGCTAGTGTGGCCCACCTTCCTACCATCTAATCCCACCCTCTAAAATCGATCACAACCGTTGAAATTGTACCTGTGGAGCTCTATCATGCATTGGCGGAAGAAGGAAGGGAAGATCAAGGTGGGTGCACCTTTAGGTGAGATTTCTCCATTTTTATGATGTGGGTGCTTCTCTCTCTTTCTCTCTCCCTCTTTATTTTTCCTTTGTTTTGTGTGTGAAGATGTGATTGTGTGGCCCACTTAATGATTTGTGAGATATCCAAACCATTCATCAAATGGACCTCACTATGATGTGGGTATTACCCACATCATCCAACCATTTGGGTGGCCCACCTAGACAACATGTCCGTAGGTGGGACCCACCTTAAATGTATAGTTTAAGCAACCGTCCAGCGTCCAGGGACGCTGGATGTTGCAACTTGAAGTGTGAGCTGACAGTGGGTGTTCTAACGTCTAAAAAGAAGGGGTTTTAGGTGGGCCACTTATGTAGGCCCCACCTTGATATATGTTTCTAATCCAAGCCATCCATTCCGTTCCCAAAATCATTTTAGGCGTTGAGCTGAAAAATGAAGCCAATCCAGTTCTTTGGTAGGCCACACCATCAAAAATCATGTGAAGACATGCTAAAATATACAAAAGTACTTGCTGGGGCCCTCTTAAAATTTTTATGCATCTGAAACTTGGATTGACCCCTCCACCATGTGGGACACACACAACAGATGGACTGGATCGTCCTGTTGTGGGCCCATATATATAAAAAAAAAGGGTAAAAATAAATAAATAAATAAATAAAATAAAACAGCACCGACGCTGTTGCCCCAACGTCTGACGTTGGAAGGAGGTGGGCCCCACCACAAGCCCCACTATGATGTGTGTCGAACATCAGCCCCATGCATTTGATGGGTCCCGTTTAAAAACGGATCACCTTCAAAAATCAGCCTTATATGATACTCTGGTGGCCCACATCATAGGAAACAGCGGGATTGAACGTCAGCCATTGTAACCCTGTTTGGGTATTACAGAAGTTTTGGATTAATATGAAATTTGTTTCCCCTTTTCATCCAAGCCCGTGTGATCCTATTAACGGGTTGGATTGCAAATAGATATTACGGTGGGCCCACGTGGAACCCACCATGAATTATATGTTTTATTCACACCGTCCACGGCTGTGGACGGTGGAGCCTACAATGATGCATGTGTTTTATTTACACCATCCACAACTGTGGATGGTGGAACCCCACCTTGGCATGTATATTTCATCCACGCCGCCCGTACATCGGACGTGGACCCACCCGATGGACGTGTGTATCCACACCGTTCATCCAATTAAGTAGATTTAAATCTCAGGTGGAAACCACACCCTGATGTGAGTGTTTTATCTGCACCACCCATCTACACCCATCTGACGAGCAGCACTTAGCTGCTATTGTGCAGACATCAACAAGATAAATGGGTCCACCGGCATGATGTGCATGCATCATCAGGACCGTCCATTACGTAGGACCCATCTGATGTGCCGTCAGATCATCCAGATCAGGCCCCCACAAGGATGTGTATTTGGCATTTCCACGTCCAGACGCTGGACGTATGGGTACCGCTATATAGGTATAATAAAATAATAATAATAATAATATCAATATAATATTTATATTTCTAAATATATCTGGCGGGCCATGTACGTCGGACCCACCAGATGAAGCAGATTGGCTGGTGGCCATTACTTTGTGGGCCTGCAATGTATGAGTATATCTCCACCGTCCATCAGGGACGGTGGGATCCCTCTATGAATTGCTTCCAGCACGCTGGACCAATATCTGGTATAAGATATATGTATATAGATATATAATAGAATATAATATATATATCATACATGTGAGGTGGCCCCACGTGGACCCACCAGATGTTTGTCTTTTACATATATATGTATGTATGTTGTAGTGCCCCACCACTGATGTAAGTATTTTATCTGATGTCGTCCATCTGGACCACACCTTACATAGGTGTTTGATCTCCACAGTCCGTCCAGGTGGGACGCACCGTGATGCACTGTCCACACCGTCCAAATCTCCTAGACGGTGGTTGTTGGACGTTGATGGTTTTAATAATAATAATAATTATTATTATTATTATTAAATAAATAATATTATTATATTATGTGTGATGGGCCCCATGTGGGACCCACCTTGGTGCAGCGTCCTGCATCCCCACCGCCCAGACACGTCTAGACGGTGCAGTGGACTCCAGCGAGGTGTGTGTGCTTCACACACACCGTCCATCTACTTTCAGCCCAGGTGGGGCCATCCCACACATGCAGTACGTGTGAAATGGGACCCACCTTGGTGTTTGAATTGTATATCTACGCTGCCATCTGTCCATATTGCATGGCCCCACTATAAGATATGTGTTTTACTTCCACACCATCCACTTGATGGATGGTGCCATGTGGGCCACACCGTGGTGTGTTTGTTTCATCCACACCGTCCAAACCATCTGGATGGTGCTGGCCTTGATGGACTGTGTTATGTGGGCCACACCATATTGTATTTATTAACCACGCAGTCCATCTATGTCTTGGATGAGCAGGGCCCACTTTAATGGTGGGTTGTATATTCATACATCCATCCATTTCTCCTTGTCAACATGTGGGACCCACCATGATGTATTATTCCATCCACACCATCCAGATTATGTTGGACGGTGCTGTCCAATGCGAAATGGTGCTATCAATGTTTGGACGTGCTGTCTAGTGTTTGGATGGTGATGATTCACTTAGGCAATATTTGAGTGCTGACCATCATTAGGGAGCCATGTGCCCCATGAGATTATAGTCTACAGTGGTACACATGTTACACCTACAACTATTGAAATGATTTTTTGTGTGGTCCATGCCCACTGGATGTGTATGTGGCCCATTAGTGTGGCCCATTGATGAAGCCCAGTTGATGTGTATGTGGCCCATTGGTGCACCCCGTTGGTGCGGCCCATTGATACAGCCCGCTTGATGCTTATAAGGCCCATTGGTGTGACTCGTTGGTGCGGCCCATTGATACGGCCCACTTGATGTTTATGAGGCCTATTGGTGCGGCCCAATTTGATATACATGAAGCCCATTGGTGCGACCCATCATGATGTATTTTGGCCCGTGGGTAGGGCCCGTCCGTTTGTATTGTTAAGCCTATGTAATGAGGCCCACTCGATATATGAGGCCTAGTATTGAGGCTCGTGCGATGAGGCTCATATGATATATTTGAGGCCCAGGTGCAAGGCCCACCTATTGTGTATTCGAGGCCTGATGTGATGTATGTCGGCCCGTGTTACAGAACCGGTGTGACGTAAATGAGGCTCATCATGATTGTATGTGAGGCCATGGACTAACTATATGTTTGGCCCTATGTAGGTTACTCAATGGGAGCAATGTTGGTTAAATGTCCACATTAATGGGCAGTGATGGTTAAATGTCCATATTATGACCTTCCCTTAAGTCTGGTTAGGCCCATTCTCATCATTCTCTAGTAGGTTAACCCAAATGAATGAGCCCCATTGATATTACTTGGACCGTCATCAGTCGACCATCTATGAACCCCGTCTTGCGTCATGACTGATTACCGATTGTCGAGGCCAATTACTGATCGTGGCTGATTGCCGGTTCTATTTATCGTGGCCGATTGACTAATTACCGATCGAGGCCGATTATCGTGACCGATTACCGATCGTGGCTGATTGTCGATTGACGTGGCCGATTGCCGATTCTGTTTGTCATGGCCGATTGACCGATTCTGATTATCGAGGGTGATTATCGATCGAGACCAATTATCGTGGCCGATTGTTGATTTCGATTGTCGTGGCTGATTACCGATTTCGATTGTCGAGGCCTAATGTGATGTATATGCGGCCCGTATTTGAGGCCCGTTGTGATGTGTATCCATCCTGTGTTTTAGGCCCAATATGATGCATTTGAGGGCTAGGCGATGAAACCTATTGTAATGTATGTTAGGCCCATGGGAAAGGCCCATCGTGATGTGTATTAAACTCTTGAGTGAGGCCATGGTGCTATATATTTGGCCCTTGTGTGAGGCCATGAGTCCACTATATGTTAGGCCTTATATAGGCCGTTCCTTGGGGGACAATGTTGGTTAAATGTTCACGTTGTCGATGTCGATTGTCAATGTCTGTTATTGATACCGATTATGAGTATGTGACTGCATAGCATCATGATACATGCCCATACGCATCATCTGCATGTCTGTTATGAGATATGATTGACCATTGCATATGTCATAGTGCTAGTTGTTGTGAGACTCCCTGATAGGTGGAGATTGTCTCACATGATCGTACGATATGCGCAGGATTAATGCATGATTGGATTGTATGGCTCATGCATCTTGCATTGTGTGCTGTGATTACTGTATGCCCTAGCGACATCAGGGCTGTAGCCTCCACAGGCATATCGTGGATGGCCAGATGGGACACCAAAAATCTGTTCTACATGGGGTGCTATAGATATCCCTGGGTAAAATTTCCTAAACCCTCTTGGTTCCAAAGGTTGCTCTAACGTCTAGACCGAGTGGGTAGATGAGCGTTGAGTACCGATTACCGGATGGTTACGCTCTCCACTGTGTCGTGGTCGGTTGGAAGGGGGTGCGGCCTTACCCGCCTGAGAGTAGGGGGCAAAGCTAGGCTGAGTCTGACCAGCTCGAGGAATGGGTCCGCTATTGACGAGCTGGGCCTGATATTGGCAGGCGGATAGTGAGGTCTCTTCCACTCACCTTGTTGCGCGCGATGGGGGGGTAATCTGGTTTGGAGTGTAATAGACCCCGGTGATTTTCCAGAGAGAAACCATACTGATATGTGGACTTATCGAGTAGGAGTTGCATGCTCATTCATTCATTCATTTACTATCCACTCAGGCTGGTGGTGCGCAACTAATTGTTGTGTACCTTCGTTATGGCAAGAATTTCGATTGGGCACACGACCAACCTGAGATCAGGAGTTTACCACGTTGAGTCTGACTATCCAAATTTAGGTATAGGACTGGTTTGGATAGAAGTTCATTGTGGCAGACCTCGTAGCCTGCGATACTACGTACTATCATCCCAACTTCACACTCCAAGCATGGTCATTTCATTCGCATCGCATATTGCATTGCATCCTCGGCATCTGATATTTAGTTCTTTATGACTCCTTATCGCATAGTTATTCTATATTGTGTATTCTGATATTGATTGACTTATAGACATGTCCATACTTCCGCTTACTCTGTTATCGTATGATTTATATCTTGTCAGTGTTTCTGCTTATTCAGACATTATATAGTTTGTGGATTACCAGTTTTTTTTTCGGTATTGTATGATTATGGTATTGTATTAAATACTTGGCACTTACCTTGTGCACACACTTACACCACCCTCTAAGCTTTCTATAAACTTATGCAAGATAGATGCGTGCAGGTAATGTTAGGTTGCAGCAGTGTTGAGCTTGGAGCGTGCAGTGGTCTTCTAGAGCTTGAATTTTTACTTATGTATTTCCCTTTCAGTGTTGTAATCAAATGATTATATTAGTGGATATGTGATGATGATGTTGCCTTTGTGAATTGGGTAATCTTGTGGTTATGCTTATTATTAGTTAAATGTACATTAAAAAAAAAATCCTCCTTATAGGATCCCAGGATCAGAATCTGGCATATGAATGCTAGGAGCTGAGAATGGGGTACTACGGAGGCTGTCAGCATCGGATTCGGTGATCGGGATTCATATGAATCCGATTTTCAGATTTGGGGCGTGACAACCTAAGCCTAAACCTAAATCTAAAACCTAAAGCTAAAGCTAAACCTATAACTTAAACCTAAACTCAAATCCATAAACCTACAACCTACAACCTAAACTTATAACCTTAATCTAAACCTATTCTCAAGTCCCAAAACCTATAACCTAAACCTAAACCTTAACCTCTAACCTAAACTCATCCCTAAACCTTAACCTATAACCTAACCTAAACCTAAACCTAAACCTATAACCTTAACCTAAACATAAAACCTAAACCTAAACCTAAACTTATCCTTATAACCTAGACCTATTCTAAAATCCCCAAACCTATAACCTAAACCTAAACCTTAACCTAAAACTATACCTACTCTTATAACCTATAACCTAAACATAAACCTAAAACCCAAACATACACCCAATCTCGAACCCGAACTTGATTTCCTAAACCTAAACCTTAACCTATTCTCAATTACCTAAACCTATAGTTTATAACCTAAACCTAAACCTAAACCTTAACCTTAACCGAAACCTAAACCTACACCTAATCCAAATCTCAACTCCCTAACCTAAACCAAAACCTAAACTTGAAAACCCAAACCTAAACCCGATCCCGAACCCGAACCCATGTTCCTAAACCTAAACCTTAACCTATTCTCAATTCCCTAAACCTATAGCTTATAACCTAAATCTAAACCTAAACTTATAACCTTAACCTAAACCTATAAACTTAATCTAAACTAAAACCTATGACCTAAAACCTTAACCTATAACCTATAACCTAACCTTAACCTAAACCTAAAACCTAAACCTTAACCTATAATCTAAAACCTAAACCTAAACCTAAAACCTAAATGTATTCTCAACTCCCTAAACCTAAACCTACACCTAATCCTAATCTCAACTCCCTAAACCTAATCCTAATCTCAACTCCCTAGCCTAAACAAAAAACCTAAACTTGAAAACCCAAAACTAAACCCGATCCCGAATCCAAACCTGATTTTCTAAACCTAAACCTTAACCTATTCTCAATTCCCTAAACCTATAGCTTATAACCTAAACCTAAACCTTAACCTAAACATATAACCTTAACCTAAACCAAAACCTATGACCTAAAACCTAAATGTATTCTCAAATCTCTAAACCTAAACCTACACCTAATCTTAATCTCAACTCCCTAACCTAAACCTAAACCTAAACTTGAAAACCTAAACCTAAAACCCGATACTGAACCCGAACCCGATTTCCTAAACTTAAAACCTAAATGTACTCTCAAATCCCTAAACCTAAATCTACACCTAATCCTAATCTCAACTCCCTAACCTAAACCTAAACTTAAACTTGAAAACCCAAACCTAAACCCAATCCCGAACCCGTACCCGATTTTCTAAACTTAAACCTTAACCTATTCTCAATTCCCTAAACCTATAGCTTATAACCGAAACCTAAACCTAAACCTAAACGTTAACCTATAACCTAAACCTAAACCTAAAACCTAAATGTATTCTCAAATCCCTAAACCTAAACCTACACCTAATCCTAATCTCAACTCCCTAACCTAAACCTAAACATAAACTTGAAAACCCAAACTTAAACCCGATCCCGAACTCGAACCCAATTTCCTAAACCTAAACCTTAACCTATTCTCAATTCCCTAAACCTATAGCTTATAGCCTAAACCTAAACCTAAACCAATACACTTAACCTAAACCAAAACCTATGACCTAAAACCTTAACTTATAACCTATAACCTAACCTTAACCAAAACCTAAAACCTAAACCTTAACCTATAACCTAAAACTTAAACCTAAACCTAAAACCTAAATGTATTCTCAAATGCTTAAACCTAAACCTACACCTAATCCTAATCTCAACTCCCTAACCTAAACAAAAAACCTAAACTTGAAAACCCAAAACTAAACCCGATCCCAAACCCGAACTCGATTTTCTAAACCTAAACCTTAACCTATTCTCAATTCCCGAAACCTATAGCTTATAACCTAAACCTAAACCTTAACCTAAACCAAAACCTATGACCTAAAACCTAAATGTATTCTCAAATATCTAAACCTAAACCTACACCTAATCCTAATCTCAACTTCCTAACCTAAACCTAAACTTGAAAACCCAAACCTAAAACCCGATCCCGAACCCGATTTCCTAAACCTAAAACCTAAATGTATTCTTAAATTCCTAAACCTAGACCTACACCTAATCCTAATTTCAACTCCCTAACCTAAACCTAAACCTAAACTTCAAAACCCAAACCTAACCCCGATCCTGAACCCGAATCCGATTTCCTAAACCTAAACCTTAACCTATTCTTAATTCCCTAAACCTTAACCTATAACCTAACATAAAACTAAACCTATAACCTGCACTTATAACCTAAACCTATAATCTAAACCTAAGCCTAAAACCTAAACTTAAACCTAAAACCGAAATGTATTCTCAAATCCTTAAACCTAAACCTACATCTACACCTAATCCTAATCTCAACTCCCTAACCTAAACTTAAACCTAAACTTAAAAACCCAAACCTAAACCCGATCCCGAACCCGAACCCGATTTCTTAAACCTAAACCTTAACCTTAACATATTCTCAATTCCCTAAAGCTATAACCTATATACTATAACCTATAACCTAAACTTATAACCTATTACCTAACCTTAACCTAAACCTAAAACCTAAACCTAAACCTAAACATATAACCTAAAACCTAAACCTAAACCTAAAACCTAAATGTATTCTCAAATCCCTAAACCTAGACCTACACCTAATCCTAATCTCAACTCCATAACCTAAACCTAAACCTAAACTTGAAAACCCAAACCTAAACTTGATCTCGAACCCGAACCTGATTTTCTAAACCTAAACCTTAACCTATTCTCAATTCCCTAAACCTTAACCTATAACCTAACCTAAACCTATAACCTGCACTTATAACCTAAACCTATAACCTATACCTAAGCCTAAAACCTAAACCTAAACCTAAAACCGTTCACCCTAATAGGATTGAGATGGCTCTGATGGTTGTACACAAACAAACCACTGCAAACCTACAAAGTGGAGATAAGAAAAACATCTCTAATTACTTATTATCATTTTACCTGACATGAGTGGTTCATATGGTGAGTGCAAACAAGACCCTAAATCATAGAGAGATGGAATGAATCAACTAAAGCGTTTTATTTTCTGATTTTGCAGGAAAGATAAAACATATTTGCAAAATGGAGTTGGGCATAGTGTCACAGTGTTGCCAACCGAGACAAGCATTCAGAGTCAATAAACAGTATCTCAAAAATGTTACCTTAAAAATTAATGTCAAGGTTTGTGATTCTTTGAAGTTGTTGAACTTTGAATGTCTGATGTGTTTCTTCTTTTGCCTCTTTTAAAGTTGTTCTCGGCATAGCCGCATCGGCGGGAGCTGATAAGAGATCTTTTTCAAGTTGTGCAGGATCCTCAGAGAGGTTCTATGAACAAAGGGATGATCCGGTAAGTCTTTTTCTCCTCTGTTTTTGTATGATCTTTGGTGCAATTGTTTGAATTTAGTATTTAAAGAATATCAATAGTATTTGGCAGAGAACAACTGATTGCATTCAGGCAAGCAACGGGATAAAAGCCTCATCGCATCATATTCTATAGGTAATTCTTCACCTTGGGAGTCTCTATAGAGTATGAATATTATGATTTAGTCTTGGTTTTTCTTGGATGAGAAACTGTTTGGTATTTTAGCTCATGATTTGGAGTTTTGCAGGGTTGGTGTGAGCGTATTTATGCGTGGATGAATGTAATGTGGATAAGATTGTGTTTGGATGGATGTAGTTTATGTTTGGATGAATGTAGTTTATGTTTGGATGGATTTATGTAGTTTGGGTTTAGATGGATGTGAATGTGAATATGATGAAATATATTATATAACAGGTGTATATCAGGAAGAATACGATTTTATAACAGGTGTATATTAGGAAGAATATGATATTGTAATAGGTGTATATTGTTTGTGTTTGAATGGATGTAGTTTATGTTTGGATGAATGTAGTTTTTGTTTGGATGGATTTACGTAGTTTGGGTTTAGATGGATGTGAATGTGAATATGATGAAATATATTGTAATACCCCGAAAATCAGGGGTCGGGTAGAAACCCAACTCCTGAGTTCCAGAACGTCACTTATGCAACATAGATAATGATAAATGCATATTGTCTATAGAATGGCATTAAACAAGATTGAGACTAAGCCAAAACAACATATCATACTCCAGAGACAGCTAAATGAGCAAGCGGAAGACTGATAAATACATAAAATATATAATTGATTGTAAGTCTCCAGAGTGTGAACAGGTTACCATGTTAATTAAATACATGTATACTCCAAAACTGGAAAGAAAAGAATATACATGAGTGCTTCAAAAATATAAAATGACAAGTGTCAAGGCATCTACTCAACCTCCCTGTAATCCCGTCGATCAGATCACGCATAAAGGAGGGATCCTCCTCCTCATCATCAAGTCCGACTCTGCCTCGCAGGCCGTGCCATCATCTACAATTACAAAAGGGTCTGGTGGTGTCCGGAACACCGTCCCACAACGTGGGAGTGAGTAATTAACTCAGTGGAATCATAAAGTAAAGATTAGCATGTTATCAAATTAATCACGCGATAATAGTAGAGCAAACAATCAAATATTCCTAGATACTGTTGTTAATGCATGCATGAAATGACATGATGGATGCCCTCACCGACATACTCCCTCATGCGGCAACATCTGCGTCCGTGGCATGCTTTCTTTTCGCAGTGCTCCACATCTTTCAGGCACATGCAATGCGATATGGATAATGATTACCGGGTTGTTATTAGTCCTTTTCATACAGCAGGATTGGGAAACTATGGTACCTTGCTTATATCAATCCCAACACAGATCCTGTCTAGGGTCGTCACTCCTAGCATCTCATACGATGTTATATTTGTAGGTCGCTGCAAGGGCTGTCAGGGCTGTTGCTCGCACTCGTTGTACCTCTCCCCCATCACCTTATCAATACAGGCCTAATTATCCTTAAGACTGCATCAGGACTCGTCGCCCCCATGCGGTGTCAAGATAAACTTAAGGTCACTACAAAGGGCTCGTCACCTGATCAGTGTAGGCCGACAGCAAGAATATAGTGTCTCATACCACCATAATCTACTCAGAGTAGGGTACTCACTGGTTACTACAGGGAGGTTTGTGACCCCAGCGCAGGCCGACAGCTCGACCATGATGTCCCATACCACCATGCCCAGCTCATGAGTTTTTATGGATCAAGGTACCATGGTTGACAGGATTTTCAATGGTAAGTTCAGTACCCTAGGTTCAAGCAGTTATGACTCATACAAAGTGAACATATAATGGCCAGTCGGGTTACTTGAGGGGCTCGACTAGTACGAGCGCATCTCAAGCTGAATGACATGAAGTGCATGAAACAGTTCGTGTGGCCTAACCACTGCCGCCAACCCAAAACACGACTCGCGTTCATCGACGTGTCCTTCGTGGCAAATAGAAACTAACCACGAATTCAATCCATTACCGACTGCCTGGACTAGGTCATAACCCTAAGCATTTGTGTATCAACATCAGTAAGCATATGTGAGTAACAGAAATGAAATACAACGATGTAAGCATGTTGACACATGTTATAACATACAACTTAAGCAAATCATCCAACACATGCATTTCATATATATAATGAAATCAATACATATAGCCAACATGATGGAAATCATTTACATCAGCATATTAATTGAGAATTCAATCTCAAAACTAATTCACAACACCATTTTACTCAATACATACTAATACAAACATTTATACAAACACTTAGTCTACACACTTTAGTCCACATAGCGTATGTCGACTCAAAGTGCGCATTAGGACGAATCTCTTCGCCAAACCGATTATACACGTATTTCTAATATCATAACACGATAAATTTACATGTCAAGCATTTTAACAAAATGCGGACATATACAGTATTTTTTATAAATGCCTAAAATACCCTAAATTTCATATTTACCGTACATTTACGAAATGGAAAACGGACAGCATGTTGTACATGTCAAATGGTGTTTCCGTCGATAATCTACTATTAAACGACATTGAAAGCTTTGAAATCAGTCAATCTAAGGGTCTAAAATCCTCACCTTTTGCCCTAGACGTGTATCGTTTCGAACGGAACGAATACGCTTCGTCAACGGCGTAGCGGCGACCTAATACACAAGTTACATAAGCTAATTCGCTATTGAATCAAAGGAATCCCTAAATCATCGAGTGGTTAGGATTTTTCTTACCTAGCAGTGCGTTGGAATCGCCAGGAAAGTGATTGGAGTGCGGTGCTTTGATATGTGCAATAGCTATAGCAAGTGGCAGGAGAATCTCTCCCACACTCTCTCACAATCTCTCACTTTCTCTCTCTCTTTTCCTAGGGTTTCAAGCAAATTCGGATGGGAGGGTTGTGAGAGGGTTTAAAGCTCTTATATAGGCTAAAACTTCATCGAAACAGACTTGGGACAAAGGTATACTTGGGTTATAACCAAATCAGGACTTTTCCAATCCAAAAGAGTATTTCGGGAGGTCCCCTGGCCGAACGCGGTCGGACTAAAGCTCATGGTCACTGGATCTTGCTCACATGAAGTTTTCAGTCTGGCAGAGTTCATAAATCGCACGTGGCGGTCCAATTTCAGTTCAGCGGTCATCGCACCTAAATCAGGTCTACAAGTCTCAGGATATGAAAGAGAAATTTTTTCTGATTTGAGGGTGTAATTTGTCTGAATTCTGATGGTCAGAACGCTTAATAATAACGTGCCAAGTCACGTGCCAGATTTGGATTAAAATTTTCAAATCTAACCCCTTTCTCACTCTCTTTACTCCAGGCTCAATGAAATAACCTCTGAACGTCGGTTGGGCTTGATTTTTGAAATGATTGTCAAGTCCAACTAAGTGGTCATAACCGTTTAAGATTGTAGGTATCGGACTTTCGACGCGCGGTCTAGATCCAATACAAAGTTTCTGAATGCTCCCTTGAGCAACCGGGTTTAGAGTTTGATCCTAGGTTTCTAGGTAACATAGCGTTAGTGGTCATACTCATTTTAGGTCTTTTATTTTATATTTAAAGTGATTCAAGTTAATTCTACTAAGTATTCAGTTTGGTACTAACCAAATTCTACCCCAATAGGGCAGAATACGGTCCTAGGGCTATTCTATGCCCCATTTTAGGTACTTTTAGTTATTATATTATTTTTATTATTTTTTTGGGGGTTCATCATCAAGTTTACCTTGACTCCACCAAATTTCATAAGATTTCAAGTTGTAGAAAAATTCTAAAAATTTCAGAAGCAGCAGCTGTCTAACAAGTGATTATCGGATAGTTTCTCACAATGACCGACTTTAAATCATATTAAATATTTTATTATATTTTTTACATATTTTTATATAAAACTAGACTCATTCAGATTCAATCTAATTTTTGAATCACTTAAATCGGAGTTATAACGAAAGAGATATGATTTTTCAAAGTTGGAATAAATGCGTTGAAAAAAGTACAGAAACCGGCTTGCCAGACCGTTGTACGGAAGGGTCCGGCAATCCCATCGCCGCTCGCTGACCTGTTTGGGGTGATTTCGTTGTCTGATATTTAAAATGGGTGTATTTTAGAACCTGGGATGAGTTATTTGATATGCAATATATGATTTTGGGATAGGATAAGCTGATCTATCCAAATAGCCTACTTATTTCATGAGATTCCAAAATGTTAATGGTTAAAAACTATTTTTATTTATTTATTTATTATTTATAGTACTTTTTAGTTTAAGTATTGATCAACATCACCTAAACTTTAAGATTTGTGTCTAATATGAAAGCTCCTAGAAAATTTTGAAGGATAAAATAGTTAAAGGTGAGATTTTCGAAGGAAACAAGGATTTGAGACTTTTGGATTGAGTTTTAAGAAATTAATCAGGTGTTAGGATTGACCCATTGCCTAAGGACGTCTAAATCTAGGTTGAAAAAAAATTCGGGGTGTTACATATATTATGTAACAGGTGTATATCAGGAAGAATACGATGTTGTAATAGGTGTATATAACAGGTGTATATCAGGAAGAATATGATATGAACAGGTGTATATGCATATACGAGATAGATGAAGACCGTCCTTTTTAGGTTCATAAGAGAGTCCATGACCATCCTTTTTAGACTCATAAGAGACGATTAATGACCGTTCTTTTTCGGCTCATAAGAGATGGTCCATGACCGTCTTTTTCAGGTAATATGAGACGGTTTATAACCGTCCTTTTTATTGACGGTCATGGGCCGTCCTTTTTATGGACGTCCTTTTAAGCTTCATATAAGTCTACTAATACCTACCATTATAGATGGTTTATGGCCGTCCTTTAAAAAATACGACACGTCAAAATTTGACGGTCATTGTGACGGTTTAGGACCGTCCTTTTTAGCCTTTTGAGACAGTTTTCAACCGTCCTTTTTTCATTGTTTTGGCGTAGTGCCTTGGACAGCCCTAATTGATGGTTATGCTTGAAGCCATCCAGGTCCATTGCCAATTATGGATAGGGGCACCATGTGAATTATGGCTCGCAAACAGTGGATGGTTGTTAGCAAATTGGCTCCATTCAAAGGGCTATGATCATCCGACTGGTGTGATTATTACACAATGGCTAGTTCCTAATTTTATGAATGAGTGAATGGTTAAGGTAGTGGCATCTATCCAAAAATGTTGTAACTCAGGTCCTTGTTCCAATGCTAAATGTGCATGTGGTGATCTAGTCTGTCCATCTAGTGGGCCATGCCAATTGATAAAAATGTACGTAGTCATCTCATCACGAGATATTGGAAATTTCAGGAGATAGCAACTAGCAAGATATTATCATTTCCCAACTTCGGTGGGCCCTACAGGTTGGTGGTTGTCTGTATCACTACTTTTAAATTATTATAAGTGTACCATTGTTTATGTACCTAGACAGGAAGGGAGTTTTTTAGTTTTTATTTTATTTTTAATATCCTTTCATGCAAAGGTCGGCAAGTCAAGCGAAGAACGCGTCCTTTCAGCCAACCATACTACAAAAAATCATCAACAACTTCCTCAAAGAAAAAGATGCACAGAGAATGGACACGGATTAGGTGGATCCCTGAATGTGGTGCCCACCATGCCCCATAGTCAAGGATCCACCAAAGCCCTGTTCACATAGAATGAGATTTTGTAAAGATCATCAGGTCAAGTCAATCCTTGAGAAAATCACCAGCAGCAGCTTCCTTAAGTAAAAAAAAATTACACATATCAGGCAATTAGGGCAACGATGGCCCACCAAACCAAAAATTCTGATCACTGTATATGTGCTACATCTAAGACAATTAGTTGTTCATGCTGAAGAGAGTTGGGCCATGGCCCAGCACCTGAGATGAACCATACATGTCTATGGTGGTGCCTCAAATTGTGTCCCTCACCAAATTCATGGCAAGAAAGCCCAACCAAATGGCCCCATCAACTAATTAGTTGCGATCAAGATCGCACACATGTCTATGGTGGAGATTGTATTGAACACAATTTGTGAAAGAGCTTCCTAGAAATGTAAACCTGATTAATGGAGTTGATTAAATATATACCACATGGTGGCCCACGCACAAACAAACTCATATATGGTTGACATCCCATTTACATCATTTCATGTGGTATGGCCCATTTAATTTATGGATCTAGTTAATTTTTTTAACCTCAAGACCTAACATCGAGTATAAAATTTGATTAGCAAAGTGAATTTTATAATTAAAACATGGTGGGGCTCCTAAACTTGGTCACTGGTGTCGAACATCTACTGCATCAATCAGATGTACCATTCCATGATGGGCCTAAGGCTTAAAAATCAAGACAATCCATGACTTTTTTGGGCCACAACACATATAAAAGTTGAGAAGTTTTGAAGTTGATAGGCGTCTCGCTCTTTCCTGTAGGATATGGCGCCTTGACGGGTTACCCGATCGACTCCCGCACCACCACCTGAGGATTCTGCTTCACCATCGGAGGATCAACCATTTTATAATTAAAACATGGTGGGGCTCCTTAACGTGCGTACCTTCGAGAGTTTTGAAGTTGATAGGTGTCTCGCTCTTTCCTGTAGGACATGGCGCCTAGGAGGGTTACCCGATCGACTCCCGCACCACCACCTGAGGATTTTGCTTCACCATCGGAGGCTCCAGCTTTACCACCTGCGTCTCCCGTTTCACCATCAGAGATCCCTGCTCCCTTCCCTGAGGATGACATTCCTCCACCTGAGGCCGATGAGGAGTCGACCGTGACTGTGAGTGCCTCTCAGTTACACCAGATGTTACAGGCTGTGACAGCCGCACTCCAGGGGCAGGGCAGGCGCCCAGTTGTTTCACCAGCTCAGGCAGAGCAGGAGCACGTGAGCGCCTTACTTCGTGAGTTCAGACGGCTTGATCCCCCACGTTTTCAGGGTGAGCCAGATCCGACCGCAGCAGAGAGATGGCGCTCCGATGTGGAGAAGATATTTCATACCATGTCATGTACGACCGAGCAGCGCTTCCGGTTGGCAGTATTTCTCTTCTAGGGTGAGGCCGAGCATTGGTGGACCTCTGTTACCCGTGTTGTCGGTCCTGATTATGTCTGGACATGGGAGGACTTTTTTGACCGATTCAAGGAGCAATACTTCTCCGACCATATCCGTCGTCAGCGAGCCTTAGAGTTCGAGACTCTGGTGTAGGGAGACATGACTATGGCACAGTACGCGGCCAGTTTCGTGGCACTCTCGAGATTCACACCGTATATGGTTGATGACGAGGGGCGGAAGGCCCGCCGTTTCGAGCACGGCTTACGTTACGGCCTTCGAGGTCATGTTATTGGGCATGAGCTCCCTACTTTCCAGGCAGTAGTGCGGAGAGCTCAGATTTATGAGACTGAGTGGGCCGGTTCTCAGTCTGATCGCGGTCAGAGGAGAGACCGAAAGAGGCAGGCTTCCTCCAGTGATTCCCAGCAGCGTCGACCACAGCAGCAGAGGCGTACAGGTCGCTCAGCCTTCCGCGCACCATCAGCACCAGCAGCACCTCCACCACCATCTCAGAGGCAGCTCACCGACACTTGCTTCAGGTGCGGTGCGACGGGACACCGTTCATGGGAGTGTCCCAGTCCCCAGCAGCAGCAGAGAGGTCCACAGCAGCAGAGGGCTCGCCAGCAGCCTCCACCGCAGCAGCAGAGACCCCCACAGCAGCAGCGACAGCAGCCTCCATCGCCGAGGCCACCTCAGCAACAGCATCAGTATCAGCACCAGCCTCAGAGGCCGCAGCAGCAGAGGCAGCAGTTTCGACCGCCTCAACGACCCCATCAGCAACAGCACGCTCAGAGGGGACAGGCACCTCCCCAGCCGGCTCAGGCTAGGTTTCATGCAGCTCAGCAGGATCCTCAATCTTCTGGAGGAGTTGTTGAGGGTATACTGTCAGTTTCTGCATGCATTGTACGTGTACTGTTTGATTCTGGTGCATCGCATTCTTTTGTGGCCTAGAGCTTCTGTTGATCGGCTGGCTTACCATTGAAGTCTGCTGGTGAGGGCCTATCAGTATCGACTCCCTTGGGGAGGACTGTAGTGTTGGGACGATTTTGCTCGTCTTGCCCCGTTCTGATTGGGAATACCTTTTTGCCTGTCGATCTGTTCGTTTTGCCGATGTCTGAGTTCGACGTCATCCTGGGCATGGATTGGCTCACCGAGTACTATGCTACATTGGACTGCGCCGCGAGGACCGTCACGTTTTGTATACCCAGCGTGCCGCAGTTCGAGTTCGTTGCAGAGGCCAGAGGAGAGCGGTTGTCTTGTTTGATGTCTTGCGTCATGGAGGAGCCTATTGCCGTTTGCATCGACCATTTGTCCATGGTTTGTGATTTTTTTGATGTGTTCCAGGAGATTCCGGGATTACCGCCTCGTCGACTCAACGAGTTTCAGATCGATCTCGTGCCCGGTACCGCGCCTATCTCGAAGGTCCCGTATCGTATGGCACCATTGGAGTTACAGGAACTGCAGAAGCAGTTAGACGAGTTGCGTGAGTTGGGCTTTATCCATCCGAGCAGTTCTCCCTGGGGAGCACCGATACTCTTCGTGAAGAAGAAGGATGGCTCGTTGAGGCTCTGTGTTGACTACCGCGAGCTCAACAAAGTCACGATCAAGAACAAGTACCCGCTCCCTAGGATTGATGATTTGTTTGACCAGCTGCAGGGTGCACAGTTCTTTTCGAAGATTGACCTGCGTTCCGGCTATTATCAAATTCGGGTCCGAGATGAGGACATTCCGAAGACGGCATTTAGGACGCGTTACGATCATTTTGAGTTTCAGGTTAGGTCCTTCGGACTGACCAATGCACCCGCGGTCTTCATGCAGCTGATGAACGAGGTCTTCCGCCCATATTTGGATCAGTTTGTAGTAGTCTTCATCGACGACATCCTGATATACTCGAGGACCCGTGAGGAGCACGAGCAGCATTTAGAGATTACCTTGCAGACCCTCTACGCACACCAGCTGTATGCGAAGCTGGAGAAGTGCGAGTTCTGGCAGGAATAGGTGAAGTTCCTCGGTCACGTGGTGACGAGGGAGGGTGTCGCAGTGGACCCCTCGAAGGTCGAGGCAGTGCGTCAGTGGGGCTAGCCCACGACTGCGACAGAGATCCGTAGTTTCCTTGGCTTGGCGGGCTATTACCGACGTTTCATTGAGGGTTTTTCTCGTATTGCAGCCCCGCTGACCAGGTTGACTCGGAAGGGCGCAGAGTTTATTTAGAGTGACGCCTGCGAGCGAGCATTTATGGAGTTGAAGGACCGTCTGACGTCCGCTCCTGTCCTCACTCTTCCCTCTGGGAGTGACGGTTTTATTGTATTCACCGATGCTTCGCACATCGGTCTGGGTGCTGTCCTGATGCAGCACGGGAGACCAGTGGCCTTTGCGTCTCGTCAGCTAAAGGTCCATGAGCTGAACTACCCTACACATGACTTAGAGTTGGCTGCAGTTATCTTCGCACTGAAGGTGTGGAGGCACTATCTTTATGGGGTCAGGTTCGAGCTCTTCTCTGATCACAAGAGCTTGAAGTACCTCTTCTCGCAGTCTGAGTTGAATATGAGACAGAGGCACTGGATGGAGCTCTTGAAAGACTATGATTTTGATCTTTAGTACCACCCGGGCAAGGCGAACGTGGTGGAAGATGCCCTCAGCTGTCAGCCACGAGGCCTAGTGGCGCATATGATGATCCATGAGTGGCGGATGCTTGAGGATATTGCTGCGTATGACTTTGAGTTCGGCCTGCAGTCTTCCATCGTACAGTTATCGAGCCTGTCGATTCAACCCTCTCTCGTCGCTAGGGTGATCGAGGCTCAGCAGGCTGATGAGTCGTTGCAGAATTATATGGCTGAGGCGGCATCTGAGGGTCAGACAGATTAGCAGATTGGTACAAACGGTGGACTTCGTTTCAGAGGCCGATTATGTGTCCCGGATATTTCAGAGTTATGCAGAGATCTTATGACCGAGGCACATCGATCGCGATTTTCTATCCACCCGGGCTCGACGAAGATGTACCGTGACATGAGGCGACAGTATTTTTGGGCGGGGATGAAGCGCCAGATCGCCAGTTTTGTAGCCGAGTGTGACACGTGCTAGCGTGTCAAGGCCGATCATCAGAGACCTCCTGGTCTATTGCAGCCATTGAGCATCTCGATGTGGAAGTGGGAGCACGTGTCGACTGATTTCAGTATGGGTTTTTCGAGGACTCAGCGCGGTCATGATGCCATTTGAGTTGTTGTGGATCGTCTGACGAAGTCGGCACATTTCCTTGCGATGCGTGCGACTTGGTCTATGGACCGGCTTGCGAGATTATTTATTGAGGAGATTGTGAGACTGCATGGCGTTCCAGTCTCGATCGTTTCTGACTGAGACTCGAGGTTCACGTCTCAGTTTTGGGGGAGCTTCCAGAGTGCGATGGGGACTGATTTACAGCTCAACACCGCGTACCATCCGCAGACCGATGGCCAGACCGAGAGGGTCAATCAGATACTTGAGGATATGCTTCGGGCCTGCGCGATTGACTTCGGGGGTAGCTGGGATGAGCATCTCCGATTGGCTGAGTTCGCGTACAATAACAGCTATCAGGCTACCATCGGCATGGCTCCTTTTGAGGCACTATATGGCAGACCATGCAGATCACCGAGTTGTTGGACCGAGGTTGGAGAGCGTCGTCTCCTAGGTCCCGAGCTTGTGCAGGAGACTTCAGAGGCTATTGACATCATCAGGCAGAGGATGCGCACAGCTCAGAGCCGACAGAAGAGTTCTGCTGATCATCGGCGTCGTCCCTTGGAGTTTGATGTAGGGGACCATGTGTATCTCAAGGTCTCGCCCATGAAGGGCGTAGTTCGATTTGGAGTGAAGGGAAAGCTTACCCCGAAATTCATAGGACCTTTTGAGATTACTGAGCGCGTTGGCGTCGTGGCCTATCGGCTTACCTTGCCATCACAGTTGTCTGGCGTCCACGACGTTTTCCACGTCTCTATGTTGAGGAAGTGTGGGTCAGACATAGTTCCCGTCATTGATTGGCAGCCGCTGGAGGTTCGTGAGGACGCTTCTTACATTGAGCAGCCAGTCCGTATCCTTGATCGGAAGGAGCAGGTCCTCAGAACCAAGGTCATTCCGTTGGTGAAGGTGCAGTGGGGTCACCATTCTGTAGAGGAGGCTTCGTGGGAGCGTAAGGCTGAGATTCGAGAGCGTTATCCTCATCTCTTTGATGATTGATCATGTATTGTATTTTGTACGCTGTCCCTGATTCTATATGATGATGTTATATCGCTTCTTTTTCATGAGTAAGGCTTAGTTGTGATGCTTGTGTAAATTTCGAGGATGAAATTTTTATGAGGAGAGAGCTGTAAGACCCATATCTTAGTCTGTACCTTTCCGTAAACTTTCGCGGTCTTACCGATCGAATTCCGGTGACCTTCGACCATTAACCGATATCGACGCGCGACCCTGATTCATATGCCGACAACCCGAGTCGACTCGCGCGCCGAGGCGATACCCTGGTCAAGAGATGTGAGCCAACGTTCGGTGCGAGAAAATGCCGCGGGTTGCGAAACTCAAGGGAATCTCTACGATGTGTCACATCAATCACATCAATCCCATCAATCAATCAATCCATCAAGTCATCACATGTCAAGTACACATCACTTTCATCCCTTTTCCCAAGCAACCACAAAAGTCTCCCAAAACCATACCTCTCTTACATAAAAACCTCAAAAGTCAATACTTTCTTACACAACCATCATTCATCCATCCATCCATCTCTCTCTACATCACTCTCTCTCTTTCTCTCTTTCTCATTTCAAAAATCTCCAAGCAAAAGAGTCCATACGTATGGAAATATTCAAGCATCCCTAAACTCCAAGTGGCCCACTTTCCTACCCCACCATCTCCCATCTCAACCCTCCATTTCTCATCTCATCCATTGAAGTTGAAGCTTAGGTGCCAAAGAACCCCTAGGAGCAAGAAGATCGGACGGTGGGTGCCTCTTTAGGGTAGTTTCTTTCTTGTTCTTATGATGGGCCAAGTGAGACCCACCGATCAATGGTGTGGATCTCGCTTGGGACCCTAAGTTGTGGCTGATGGACCACTTGGATCATCATGATCATTCCATGATGGGGCCATTCTCCATGGACCCCATCATGATGTTTATTTCTTTAAGAAAGGTCATCTAGACCGTCCATATCGGTGGGGAATAGATCTTCACCGTTGATTTTCATTTCCGATGGTCCCATGGACAAAGGGATCTGTTTATTGTATAGTTCCTTACAAGGGAGGGCCCATAATGTCGGGATCCCTCCATCACAAGGCGTGTCCCACTCTCCATGTCTCTCTCTCTCTCTTTTATTTCTTTTATTTTATTTTATTTTATTTTTATGCAAAGGGGTTGTGTGGCCCACTTGAATGGACCTCACCTTGAGGTATTTAATTGTCCGAGAGTCCTTCAAGTGGGGCCCACCTTGCATGTTGTACCCCCTTCACCCGTAAGTGATGGCCCACTTCAAAAAGGCCCACCACGATGTATATTTTTAAAGAGACCCACCGTCCAGCGTCTGGGATGCTGGACGTCCCTGTAACAAAAAAAAAAGTGAAAAAGGGAAGCTTGTGGGGTGGTCCCCTTGTGTAGACCCCACCTTGATGTATATATTCAATCCAAGCCGTCCATCCTCTTGCCCACATAGTTTTAACCATCGAGTAAAAGAATGGGACTGATCTGAATATCTTGTGGGCCATAGCAATGGAAACATTGGCGGTTACCATTGAACAATTTTCTAGTGTTTCTATGCACCCAAAAAAAATTCAAACTTTGGACTCTTTTTATCTGTTGCAAGCTGTAGAACACTATGGCTGGAGTGGATTTCCAGGTAGCAGGCCCCACACATGATTTTTGACAAAAAAATGAAATTGAAGAGAGAGAGAGAAAAGGAGGCAGCATTTGCTGCTTGCGTCAGTGGCGCTGGCAGCGCCTGCACGGCCAGCTGGGCAGACGGACGTAGGGGCCCACGGCCCTACGTGTGGGCCCCACCGTAATGTTTGTTTGTCATCCAATCTGATCACAAGGCGGGTCCCATCCTCAGGTGGGCCCCCTCCAAATTTTGGCGCAATCCAGCACTCGGGTGGCCCACACCACAGGAAACAGTGGAACTGAATGTCTGCCATTGAAAATTTTCTTAGGGCCCACAGAAGTTTTGTATCAAGCTGAAATTTATGTTGTCCCTTCATCCAGGCCCGAGGGACCTTATGAATGGCTTGGATGGCAAATAGACATTTCTGTGGGCCCCACATGGGACCCACAGTGATGTGTGTGTACTATTCCCACCGTCCAAATGGACGGTGGAGCCCACGGTGGCACGCGCGTGCCCTGGTCCGTGCCGTCCATCTGTTTTGATGGTGGGGCCCACTGTCCCCTAGTAGCAGCAAGTTCTGTGGGTCCCACCATTATATATATATATATATATATATATATATATATATATATATATATATATATATATATATATATATATATATATATATATATATATATATATATATATATATTATATTATATTATATGTTATATATTATATAGTCTATACTATATATCTTGTAATATGTATATAGTGGTGGGCCCTACGTGGGACCCACCTCTGTTCCCTTTTAAAATGCTTAAAGAACTGCAGCAACCGCTATGTATATATAGATATGTGTATTTTATATACATACGTGCCCTTAATGTATAAATTGCTATTGTAGTTATAATATATGTATATTACTATGCATATTATTACAGTGGGTCCTAGACCATGTGTCCCTATGAATAGTTTGGAAGGAAATAAATATTTTGTAAGGCCCATGGGTCGGGGCCCCTTTGATATATTTATAGGCCAATGGGATTGAATCAGAACGATGTATTCCAAGGCTCATGAGATTAGGCTTATTTGATATTTTGGGGGCCCATGGATTAAGGCTCATTGAGATGTGGTAGGGCTTATGGGTTAGGCCCATTTGATTTGCATAAGGCCTATGGGTTTAAGCCCAATTGATGCATTCAAGGCTCAACGGGTTATGACCCATTGCAATGCACTTAAGGCCCATTGGTTCGGCCCATTGATGTGGCCCGCTTGATGAACGAAAGGTCTATCTGATATGGCCCATTTGACGTATTTAAGGCCCAATGGGGGGTACCTAAGGTCCATTGCAATGTGTGATCCCAACCTGGTTTATGTAATGATGTTTATTCCGGGTTATGCCTTGGGAGCAATGTTGGTTTGACGTCCACATTTGGAGTATAATGCTGGTTGGATGTCCGCATTACGACTCTCCCTAAGGCCCATTAGTAGGCCCGTACTTGCTGTGTATAGGCCGTCCAGGCCCATCTGCATTGTAAGAACGATTCATCACTCATTTACATGTTTAGTATAGTTTCATGACTCATGATCAAACACATCATATGTATGCTTGAATGAGGATTGTCTGATCATAGCATATGCCTTCGGGCAGGTTGTTTATGGGCTCCTAGTTAGGCGGTGTTTCCCTATATGAGCGCACGATATGCGCAGGATTGGTTACATGACTGGATAGCGTGATTCATGCATTTCGCATTTGTGTGACATGGTTATTGTACGCCCTAGCAACGTCGGGGTCGTAGCCTCCACAGACAGATCGTGGTTGGCAGGATTGGATACCGAAAATCTTATTCTACATGGGGTACTATAGATATCCCTAGATGAAAGTCCCTAAACCCTTATGGTACCAAGAGGTTGCTCCAACGTCTAGACTGAGTGGGTAGATGAGCGCTGAGTGCCGAATACCAGTTGGTTGTGCTCTCCACTATGTCGTGGTCTGTTGGAAGGAGGTGCAGCCTTACCCGCCCGAGTGTAGTGGGCAATGCTAGGCTGAGTTTGACCAGCTCGAGGAATGGGTCTGCTATTGACGAGTCGCGCCCGATATTGGCAGACGGATAGTGTGGTCTCTTCCACTTACCTTATTGCGCGTGATGTGACGGCAATCTGGTTTAGAGTGTACTAGACCCCCATGATATCCCATATTTGAGCTGCATTGATGTCTGGACATAGATGAGGATCTGTATGCTTGAGTTGCATTGCACCTCGTATGGCCTTGGGTGGCCGATACCATTCATGCCTTGCATTGCATAGCCTTGGTACGGCTCATGATGTTATGGTTCCATCTGCATATTTCGCATTACTCTGACATTGCATGTTCATATTACTACCTTGCGCACACACTTTCACCACCCTCTAAGCTTTCTGTAAGCTTATGCACGACCGTTGCGTGCAGGTGACGTTGGTTGGCAGCAGCGCTGAGGCAGGAGCACGTTGCAGATCATTTTGGAGTTTTTTTTACCATTGTATTTCCCTTTATGCTCATTGTACTTGTAAAGTTTTTTATCATAGTAGAAATGTAATGGAGTTCTTGGTTGTTGTTGTGGGTTATGCCTTTGGTTATGCTTATTACGAATCAAACTGACCTTGAAAATCCTCCTCGTTGCCTCCCAGGATCGGAACCTGACGAATGGGAGCTAGGAGCCGAGAATAGGGTTCTACGGAGACTGTCGGCGTCGGATTCGACGATCGAGAATTTTGTAAGCCTGGTTTTCGAGTTTGGGGCGTGACAGTTACCCACCATTAAAATATTCATAATCATTTGTTGGGCCCACCAAGATGTGGTTCACAAATCCAGACCATTCATTATGTGTGTCTCACTTGGATGAGGAGTTAGACCAAGTTTCATATGCATCAAAATTTTAGGTGGGCCCCGTCAAATGTTTTTATATGTTTGAGCCATTTCTTCACATGATTTTAGATAGTATGGCCCACCTAAGTTCCGTATATGGCTGATTTTTGGGATATCCCATAATTTAAAGAGGGCCCATCAAATGCACGGTGTTGATGGTCGACACGCATCATAGTGGGGCCCATTTAACTTTGACATTCTTTAAACCGTTCATACAACTCGGAGCTCAAGGAGCGTCAGCGCATAAACGCTCTCCCGACCCTCTCTCTCTCTCTCTCTCACCATTCCTCTCTATCTCCCCTTTTCTCTCTCTCGTGCCTTATTCCTCTCCATCCTCTCTCTCTCTAATCCTCTCCATCCTCTCTCTCTCTCTCTTGGGTGCCCTCATTAGGTCCAATCATCTCTCTCTCTCTCTCTCTCTCTCTCTCTCTCTCTCTCTCTCTCTCTCTCTCTCTCTCTCTCTCTCTCTCTCTCTCTTTCTCTCTTTGATCCAAAAAAGGAGGGACTCGAACCGATCTGCACATCGGCGGCCATTTCAGCAGCGAGGGGCCATTACAGCAGGTATTTCTCTCCTCTCTCTCCAACGTCGAATATCCAAACCCTAATTAGGGTTTTCAAATGGTGTATGTATTTGGGGATTTTCATTTTTTAATCCCTAATTATGGTTTTCCACTGTTGCATGTTTTTGGGGATTTCCATTTTTTAATCCCTAATTAAGGATAATTCATTGGATTGTTATTTTCTATTTATTGTTACAAATGGTTGTCAATGTATCCTTCCATCCTCATTGTTCATGGAATGATTGCTTTCCAATGGATCTACTTTTGTGGCTGGAATGCTTTTATGATTTCCATGAGCAATGCTCCTCACTCGTTTTTACTAACTGTATTGTTTTGCAGATTGCATTAGTATACAAACTATATTTGATCATGGTGTTTCTCTTATCTAGAATGTTTATGTTAAATAACTCCGAGACATGGTTTCTTACTTCTTTGGAAACTGGTACATGATAGTGCAGCAACATTACTAGTTTGCGTATGAAGCATTACTTTCCATCTGTTGAATTTTACTTTATTGGCACAAATCTCTCAAGTCTAGGAACTACACCAACCATCTGGTGTTGAAAAGTAATCTTGTTGATGGGGTTTGTCAAATTAAATTAGGAAAGCCCTGTTTAGTAAATAGTAGGAAGCAGTTGGTCAGCCAACTAATTCTCGAGTCATTTAATACTTACATTAACATGGATTCGAAAACCACCGCTTAAAAGATGTGCGCAACGTTTCACAATCATGTTTATTGGTTAATAATATGTTGATATGTAGTAGCGACTAGCGAGGGACCCCAATCCCATAGTAATGATGTGGTAGTGGAGGTCTAATTGCCTCCATGTGTGTTAAATGTTGATTGTCAATTTTGTTCATATATGATTGGGTCACCTAAATTGTGTCTGACCTGATTCTTGGACCAATCATAAGTTGTGGGTGAGGTTTCGAAAGCCCATATGTGTGTGGAGCATTGCCCAACCAAATGCCACCACATGCACCAATGTAGCATTAGTGTTACATAAGACCTAATTACCATCTAGTAGGTCACTTTTTTTTAGTACTTCTAACTTAAAAATGAAGTGTTTCTTCCTCAAGTGGACCACTATGTATGAAACAAATGGATGTTCAGAAAGAACTATATTAGCCATTCATTGCTTTGTATATTGTGCCTAACTTCAATGCTGAAAAGCTTGATTCTTGCATGTGGCTTGTCTAATTAAAAGTTGGGATCTCATACATGTTCCATATTGGCATGTGTGGCCGCATGTGGATGGTCATGATTCCACATGCATGTGGGCTCAACCTCTATTTTATGTTTACTTTATATGCTTTTAGACTTCTTTGGTCCCATATGATATACAACTAGCATCATAGCATGTATAAATGTTTAATTTTAGTACCTTAGTTTGTATTTGTGCAAGTATTACTCATTGAGAAGCCAATTTGTCTGGATCTGTTTGCAGTCATTCTATGATTTGAAGCTCATATTGGATGAGTATAGTAATTTCACATGTTGAGCTTGAAATTTAATCGTGTTAGTAATATTCTTATAAAGAGTTATCTATTTGTTATGAGTATTACCCAAGAAAATTTAATTGAGTATTCTTGCCATATAATCTTTTTTTACTGGCAATTGATTTAATATTTTTTCTTAACCGTCTTTTGTAGGACATTGATTGACAGATTAGGAAATTCGGTCTGTAAGATTTTTGGAACATCTTCCATCTATGGCAGTGCATATTAAATTAAAGTTTGGATTTTTGAACCATTGGCCCCACTTGTAACAAGCATCAAGACACTTGGACCGAATGCCCTAGGAATGCATTTAGTTTAAGATGCTAAACTTGTTGTCTTTTCTTTTTGTTGTTCTATTCTTGAATCAAGTCCATGGGTGTTCGCCTTGCTGGAATGTATTTAAATTGTAAATAAGCATTCCATTTATGTTGATTAAATGTAACCGTAATTGTTTTCAATAATGTTTTTCACATTTCACCATGAAGATCATCTAGTGCTAAAATTGGCCGCATTCACTCATTAGGTGTGCCACAACATAGAAAACAATTAATGGCTAATACAATTAAAGAAGCAGGTGTGGTCCACTTGATGAGGGATCAAACTAATTTTTTTTTGCTCAAGGTGATCCTCATGGTGGGGCCAACTTTTTTGATGGGTTGGATGTTGTACACATATGATAGGATGGGAATTATCTGCTGGTTGGATGTGAGCTTCTCTCCATCTATTTATGTGGGATTATCCTGTGTGTCATGTTCTTCATGTTAAGCTGGAGATCATTTGTATTGTATAGGTGTAGCAATGCTGCATTGGACTGTTCCCCTTTATTTGTATACTAATTTATACCCATGATGTTAGGCTCGGTATTTCATATCCGGAGCTGACTGAAATGCAAGCACGTGTTGTCTTTGAGGCTGCAATTGCTATGACCAATCAGGGTGTTAAAGTTCTTCTAGGGATAATGGCCCCTCTTGTTGGAACACCACAGGCATGTTCTTCTTTCATTTATTTTTCGTGATCAATGGTTTTCAATATAACTTTGAATTTTACTTTATTTACTCTGAAAATTGGATAAATTACATCATCAATTTAGATGCTCTTTACACTTTGCAATGATCAAAACTTTTCAGCTACATAGATTTTGCAAGAAGGAAAATAAATGAATTAATGAAATAATCATGTTTACAAATAAAAGGTGGAAAGGAAGAGAAAGAAATGCCTCTCATTTTTGGGAATGGAAACATATCCCCAGTTCCCAAAACTGAATAAAAATGGATGGCACTGTGAATGAAGAATAGTACATCAAAAAACATATATACCTTCTCTGATTTTTCCATGGTGCACATGCCCATTTGGATTATTCATTCTATTTGCCACCTCATGGATGTGCCATAGTTTGAAATTGTACCACTCTGATTTTCACAACGTATTAGAAGTTTGCGTTTGGAACGTCAGCACAAGTTTTATGTAACAATCCACAGAGTAAGGAAGCCCTAGTGATTGAATGGTTTGAGTTGCTTGATCATGGTTGATGGCCCATCCAAGTGGTCCTCTAATCAGAGTTTTGAACTGATAGATGTGGGTGTAAATCATGTAATAAAGAGGGTTTGTATGCATTTTCTCTATCTCTGCAGGAGATTGTTCCTCTCTAAGAAAATAAAATTGCCAGGTGTGAAAAAAATATCTCAAAATGGATGGACGGTGTGGATATAACACATACATCATAATGGAAATGCGGGGTCTGACTGTAAATGGCTATATCAACAGGGAAAAACTCATAACAATCAAATGGTTAGAGTTGTTAATTACTATGATGTTGAGCAGGGGCCTTAGGATATAAGAGTTTTGTGTCATTGATGGTATTTGTATATCTTCCATTTTCACAGCTTGCATACAAAGCTACTTGTCTAGTTGATAATGTGGTACAATTGTTTTGTTTTCTTTGTTTGTTTACACACACACACACACACACACACCCCTCATGCTGCTCTTAATTTGATAAGAGTTAAATAAAAATAGGAAGAAGTTGGAAGTTTGAGCTCCAATATAACAATGAACTGCTAACATGGGCATGTGATTGTGCTAAGAACCCATAATATCTGCAACATTTGGCACTTGAGATTGGGTTGCAATGTGGAGAACCCATGAGATGAAATAATAGGCCATGTGAAGAATACTTCTAGGGGCAAGCTAACCAAGCTACTTAACTAACCAACCAAACTCCCACAATGACTTGGCAATGTATCCTCAATAATATGGACCATCCCAAACTCTTAGGGTTTTATACTATCTGTTTGAAGAAAAAACATAAGATGAAAACTTATTTTCTGTCTATACCAAAAGAAAAAAAAACTTTATTTTTTGCCATTTCCCCTCACATATGAGAAAAGAGACTTATAAATAATCTCTCTCTCTCTCTCTCTCTCTCTCTCTCTCTCTCTCTCTCTCTCTCTCTCTCTCTCTCTCTCTCTCTCTCTCTCTCTCCACATGTCCAGTTTAGTACATTATGACTCAAATTATATTGTACCCCACTATTTGTATTATAATGTAAAAGATTATTTTTCGCCACTCAAAAAATGGTTGCAAACCAAACACCAACAAAAATGGCCACCTTATCGGTGGTGAATGATATGATACATAATACACTAATTTTAATCCTTGGTTTTCAATGACAAGTGGGGTCCATGGTCCAATAATCCAAGCTCATGCCTGTTTGTCCCAATAGCGAATGGACTATGCGTAAGAATCTCCTCGATAGGACAATCTTAACCTATCAATTTATGGCTTCTATATAAAAGGTTACGTTGTCTTATCACACTCATGTACCATTTCATGTTATATATATTGTATTATATACATCGTTGAATATACATTGTACAAGGGTTACAGTAATCTTGGAGTGCAGAAAATTTCCAAGTCTATGCATTTTAGTACGAGTTCCTTCTCTAATCACGATAACCTTGGGAGGGTTGATACGGGGGATGGGTTGACTGGGAAAGGGCCGATTAAAACTATATTAGGTTATCTTGTTCGTCCTGAAATCATTATGTCCGACAAGATAACCTAATATAGTTTTAATAAGCCCTTTTGCAATCAACTCATCCCTCGTATCAACCCTCCCAAGGCTATCGTGATTATAAAAATAACTCGGACTGAAATGTATATACTTAAAAAAAATTTTGACTCTAAGATTACTATAAGCCTCATACAATTTACTTAGAAATTTTCATCTGATGTAGGTCATCTGGTATAAATGTATTAGCTCAAAATTGATAGAGCAGACCCGGATGTGCATCGGAGCTATCCGGATGCTGAGCGGGAGTCCCTCGAATGTGGAAATCGCTGTTATGACCATGATGAAACTATCCATTTCCTATGAACAGCATGGAAGTGGCCTGACCATTTGGACAGACCGTGTTTATATATTTACTCAAAATTAATGGAGCAGACCCGAACATGCATGGAGCTATTCGGATGAGCGGGGGTCCCTGGAAGGTGGGAACTACTGTCATAACCATGATGAAGCTGTCCATTTCTTATGGATAGCATTGGAGAGGCCTGGCCATTTAGACAGGTCGTGTTTATGTATTTACTTAAAATTTATGGAGCAGACCCGAATATGCATCAGAGCTATCCGGATGAGCAGGAGTCCCTGGAAGGTAGGAACCACTGTTATAACCATAATGAAGCTGTCCATTTCCTATGGACAGCATTGGAGGGGCCTGTCCATTTAGACAGGCCGTGTTTATGTATTTGCTTGAAATTAATAGAGCACACTCGGATGTGCGTCAGAGCTATCCGGATGAGAGGGTGTCCCTGAAAGGTGGGAACTGCTATTATGACCATGATGAAGCTGTCCATTTTCTATGGACAGCATTGGAGGGGCCTGGCCATTTGGACAAGCTGTATTTATGTATTTGCTCGAAATTAATGGAGCAGACCCGGATGTGCGTAGGAGCTACCTGGATGAGGGGGGGTCCTTGGAAGGTAGGAACTGCTATTATGATCATGATGAAGCTGTCTATTTTCTATAAACAGCATTGAAGGGGCCTGACCATTTGGATAGACCGTGTTTATATCTGTATTAACAGGGACCACACCCTTAACCTAAACCACACCTTAAACCTATAACCTAAACCTATTCTCAATTCCCTAAAGTTATAACCTATAACCTATATCCTATAACCTATAACCTAAACCTAACCCTAAACCAAAACCTATAACCTAAACCTTAACTTATAACCTAAACTTATAACCTATAACCTAACCTTAACCTAAACCTAAAACCTAAACCTAAACCTAAACCTATAAATTAAAACCCTAACTTAAACCTAAAACCTAAATGTATTCTTAAATCCCTAAACCTAAATCTACACCTAATGCTAATCTCAACTCCTTAGCATAAACCTAAACTTGAAAACCCAAACCTAAACCTGTTCCCGAATCTGAACCCGATTTCCTAAACCTAAACCTTAACCTATTCTCAATTACCTAAAGTTATAACCTATAACTTATAACCTAAACCTAACCTAAACCTAAACCTATTCTCAATTCCCTAAAGCTAAAACCTATAACCTATAACCTATAACCTAAACCTAAACCTAAACCTAACCTAAACCTATAACCTAAACCTAAACCTAAACCTAAAACCTAAACCTAAACCTAAAACCTAAATGTATTCTCAAATCCTTAAAAGTAAACCTACGCCTAATCCTAATCTCAACTACTTAACCTAAATCTAAACTTGAAAACCCAAACCTAAACCCGATCCCAAACCTGAACCCAATTTCCTAAACCTAAACCTTAACCTAATCTCAATTCCATAAAGCTATAACCTATAAACTATAAGCTAAACCAAAGCCTATAACCTTAACCTAAATCAAAATCTATAACCTAAACCTTAACCTGGAACCTATAACCTATAACCTGTAACCTAAATTTATAACCTATAACCTATAACCTAAACCTATAACCTAAACCTATAAACTAAAACCTAAGCCTAAACCTAAAACCTAAATGTATTCTCAACTCCCTAACCTAAACCTACACCTAATCCTAATCTTAACTCCTAACCTAAACTTGAAAACCCAAACCTAAACCCGATCCCGAACTCAATTTCTTAAACCAAAACCTTAACCTATTCTTAATTCCCTAAAGCTATAACCTATAACCTAAGCCTAAACCTAAACCTAACCTAAACCTAACCTAAACCTATAACCTAAACCTAAACCTAAAATCTAAATGTATTCTGAAATCCTTAAATCTAAACCTACACCTAATCCTAATCTCAACTCCCAAACCTAAACCTAAACCTAAACTTGAAAACCCAAACCTAAACCCAATCCCGAACCTGAACCCAATTTCCTATACCTAAACCTTAACTTATTCTCAATTCCCTAAAGCTATAACCTATAACCTATAACCTATAACCAAAACCTGTAACCTTAACCTAAACCAAAACCTATAGCCTAAACCTTAACCTATAACCTACAACCAAAACTTATAACCTATAACCTAACCTTAACCTAAACCAAAATCTAAACTTGAAAACTTAAACCTAAACCCGAACCCAAACCCAATTTCCTAAACTTAAACCTTAACCTATTCTCAATTCACTAAAGCTTTAACCTATAACCTATAACCTAAACTTAAACCTAACCTTAACCTAATCCTAAAACCTAAATGTATTCTCAAATCCTTAATCTTAAACCTACACCTAATCCTAATCTCAACTACTTAACCTAAACCTAAACTTAAAAACCCAAACCCAAACCCGATCCTGAACCCGAACCTGAATTCCTAAACCTAATCCTTAACCTATTCTCAATTCCCTAAAGCGATAACCTATAATCTAAACCTAAACCTAAACCTAACCTAAACCTATAACCTAAACCTACAAACTAAAACCTAAAACCTAAATGTATTCTTAAATCTTTAAACCTAAACCTACACCTAATCCTAATCTCAACTCCCTAACCTAAACCTAAACTTAAACTTGAAAACCCAAGCCCGATCCCAAACCCAAATCCGATCCCAAACCCGAACCCGATTTTCTAAACCTAAACTTTAACCTATTCTCAATTCCCTAAAGCTATAACCTATAACCTATAACCTTAACCTAAACCAAAACCTATAACCTAAACCTTAACCTATAACCTATAACCCAACCTTAACCTAAACTTAAAACCTATACCTAAACCTAAACTTGAAAACCCAAACCTAAACCCGAACCCGAACCCGATTTCCTAAACTTATTCTCAATTCCCTAAAGCTATAACCTATAACATATAACCTAAACCTAAACCTAACCAAAACCCATAACCTTAACCTAATGCTTAAACCTAAACCTAAACCTAAAACCTAAAACCTAAATGTATTCTCAAATTCGAAAACCTAAACCTACACCTAATCCTAATCTCAACTAATTAACCTAAACCTAAACTTGAAAACCCAAACCTAAACCTGATCCTGAACCCAAATCCGATTTCTTAAACCTAAACCTTAACCTATTCTCAATTCTCTAAAGCTATAACCTAAAACCTATAAGCTAAACCTAAACCTTAACCTATAACCTATAAACTAAAACCTAAACCTACACCTAATCCTAATCTCAACTCCTTAGCCTAAACCTAAACTTGAAAACCCAAAATCGAACCCGATTTCCTAAACCTAAACCTTAACCTATTCTCAATTCCTTAAAACTTTACCTATTACCTAACTTAAACCTAAACCTATAACCTACACTTATAACCTAAACCTAAACCTAAAACCTAAATGTATTCTTAAATCCCTAAACCTAAACCTAAACCTAAAACCTAATTGTATTCTCAAATCCCTAAACCTAAACCTACACCTAATCTTAATCTCAACTCCCTAACCTAAACCTAAACTAGAAAACCCAAACCTAAACCCAATCCCAAACTCGAACTGGATTTCTTAAACCTAAACCTTAACCTATTCTTAATTCCCTAAAGCTATAACTTATAACCTAAACCTATAACCTAAACCTAAACCTTAACCTAAACCTAAACCTAAACTTATAACCTTAACCTAAACCAAAACCTATGACCTAAACCTTGACCTATAACCTATAACCTAAACTTATATCCTATAACCTAACCTTAACCTTAACCAAAACCTAAACCTAAACCCTAAACCTTAACCTATAACCTAAAACCTAAACCTAAACCTAAAACCTAAATGTATTCTCAAATCCCTAAACCTAAACCTACACCTAATCCTAATCTCAACTCCCTAACCTAAACCTAAACCTACACTGGAAAACCCAAACCTAAACCCGATCCCGAACCCGGACCCGATTTCCTAAACCTAAACCTTAACCTATTCTTAATTCCCTAAAGCTATAACATAAAACCTAAATGTATTCTCAAATCTATAAACCTAAACCTACACCTAATCCTAATCTCAAATCCCTAACCTAAACCAAAACCTAAACTTGAAAACACAAACCTAAACCCGATCCTGAACCCGATTTCCTAAACCTAAACCTTAACATATTCTCAATTCCCTAAAGCTAAACTTATAACCTAAACCTATAACCTAAACCTAAACCTATAACCTAAACCTAAACCTAAACCTATAAACTTAACCTAAACCAAAACCTATGAGCTAATCCTTAACCTATAACCTATGACCTAAACTTATATCCTATAACCTAACCTAAACTTAAAACCTAAACCTTAACCTATAACCTAAAACCTAAACCTAAACCTAAAACCCAAATGTATTCTCAAATCCCTAAACCTAAACTTACACCTAATCCTAATCTCAACTCCCTAACCTAAACCTAAACCTAAACTTGAAAACCCAAACCTAAACCCAATCCCGAACCCAAACTTGATTTCCTAAACCTAAACCTTAACCTATTCTCAATTCCCTAACGCTTTGAATAATTTTTTATATATTATTTATGATGTTAAACTTACATGTATTTATGCATGGATGAATGTCATGTGGATAAGATTGTTTGTGTTTGGATGGATGTAGTTTATGTTTGGATGGATTTACGTAGTTTGAGTTTAGATGGATGTGAATGTGAATATGATAAAATATATTATATAACAAGTGTATATCAGGAAGAATATGATGAACTATATTGTAACAGGTGTATATCAGGAATTTTGAGCTGGAAATTTTTTTTTTTTTTTTTTTTTTTAAAAAAGACTTTTACCTACGAAATATTTCGTAGGTAAAGGTTTTTTAGGTAAACTTCTGAGAAACGTTTTTACCTACGACAATTTTCGTGGGCAAAAGTCTCAACGTTTGAAATTTAAGTTAAATATTATATTTTTACTACCAATCATTTCGAAGGTAAAAGTCTTATATACGTTTTTTACCTACGAACATTTTCATAGGTAAAGGTCTCAACTGCGTTTGAAATTTAAGTTAGAGATTATATTTTTACTTACGAACCATTGCGTAGGTAAAAGTCTCATACATGTTTTTTAGCTACGAAATCTTTCATAAGTAAAAGTCTCATCTACGTTTGAAATTTAAGTTAAATATTATATTTTTACTTACGAAATATTTTGTAGGCAAAAGTCTCATATATGTTTTTACCTACGAAAATAGTCGTAGGTAAAAGCCTCATACACGTTTTTTTACCTACGAAACCATTGGTAGGTAAAAGTAAACTCTTTGATTTTTGATTTTTTCAAAAATTCAAAACACATTTACCTACGAAAATTTTCATAAGTAAAGATGACTTTTAAATAAACTTTTCGATTTTTTTGTTTTTTGAAAAATTCAAAACACCCTTTACCTACAAACATTTTCGTAGGTAAAGATGGCTTTTACCTGCTTACATCTTTGTACGTAAAGATGGCTTTTACCTAAAAGTAAACTTTTCATTTTTTTGCATTTAGAGAAATTGAAAACACCCTTTACCTACATAAAGTTTCATAGGTGAAGATAGCTTTTACCTTGGTAAAAGTCATCTTTACCTATGAAAATTAATTTCGTCGGTAAAAGTTTCGTCGGTAAAAATCATATTTCTTGTAGTGTTTCGTGGTGTATATGTTTCATCCATACCGTTAATACATTTTTCCATACTATTTTAGAGAATGAGGCCAAAATTTAATTATATCCAAAGCTCAAGTGGACCACACATCAAGAAATAGTGGGAATTGAATGCTAACGGTTGAAAATTTTTTAGAGGCCACAAAAATTTTGGGTCAAGATGATATTTGTTTTTTACCTGGATGTCTGTGTGACATCATGAACAAGTTGGATGAGAAAGAAACATCACCGTAGGCATTAGGAAGATTTCAACGGTGGATGTCACTATCTCCACTGTTCCTGCGGTGTGGTTCGCTTGAGCTTTGAATATATATTAATTTTGGCCTCATGCACTAAAATTACCTGGAGAAACGGATGGACGGTACGGATAAATACATACATTTCGGTGGTGCCGACAAGTCTTCACTCGGCCGGGGTAGGGGTACTCCCGCTAGCGGCGAATGGTTCTATCAGGGACTCTTTGGGGCCCACATGATGTATGTATTTTATCCAAGCCGTTCATCCATTGTTAAAAAATTGTTTTAGATGATGAACAAAAAAAATGAGGCAGATCTAATCCCCAAATCTAATCCCCAAATGGACCACATGCACTACAGGGAACGGTAAGGATTAAATGACAACAACTGAAAACCTCTCAGGAGTTGCAGAAGCTTTGGGTCAAGCTGATATCTATGTTTCCGTTGGAAACGGATCGGCTACTTAGCCTACCATGTTCTGGTTATTTCTGCTCCACCATATGATTTCCCAAGGCATCGATATACCCCCAATAATGGAAATGATCACTTGCTTATGATGTCTGAGCCGTGAAAATGGTTTATCCGGTTGATCTTCATGGTATGTCCCACCATTATCACAGCTCATATGGGATCTGTTGACATATTCCAATGATCCAAACCATGTTTATCATTGGTTAGAATGAGGATTTACCTTTTTTTCTTTGAACATTAGCTCTCTCCCATAACTGTTGGTATCTGGGCCATTTGATTAGAAGTCTGTGATTTTACAATCTTAAAATATTTTTATGGCAATCACTGTCTGTTGCGTGTATGGTCAATGACCTAATACCATTAAATATAGATATCTATACCAGATGCGACGTTTACTAAAATCAAATACCTACTTTTTAAGTAGCAGTGCAGATCGTATGCACTAAAAGCGCCTCAAAAACAGACTAGACGCGGGTTAGCTACTGATAGGTTGAGTAACGAGAGTATGACTCGCTACTGAAGTGACGTTCTGTGAGGCCCACCATGATGTACGTTTTGTATCCACACCGTCCATACATTTTGAAAGATCATTTTAGGGCATGATACAAAAAATGAGGCAGATCCAAGGCTGGAGTGGACCCACCACAGAAAACAGTGGAGAGAGTGACACCCACTGTTGAAACCTTCTGAAGGTCCACTGTGATGTTTATTTGAGATCCAACCTGTTATGTGTTAAATCAGACATGAAAGAAGGGAAAACAAAAATATCAGCTTTGATCGAAAACTTTTTAATGGTAGGTGTCACTCTTCCCACTGTTTTCTGTGGTAGGGCTTAGTAGAGCTTTGGATCTGACTCATTCTTTGAATTATGTCTTAATATGATCTCTTCAAATGGATGGATTGGTATGGATACAAAACATGCATAATGGTGGGCCCACAGAAGTTAGTGACGTCAGTTCAGAATCAATTCTCCCTACTCAACCTGTAAGTATCTAATCCGTGTCTAATCTAACTGGTGCTTGCAATAATTAATCGAAAACCAAAGGGAGAATTGTCGGTTTCCAGTTATGCCGAGGATTCCTTGTGCTCGACGTGGAACACTTTGCTCGGGTAGGGTGCAAGGAAATTCATGCACAAGCCACCACGCGTCCAGTGTGGTATGTTGATACAATAATCCGAGCCGTCCAACACGCTTGACCGTGTTGATGTTCTCACATGAGGATAAATATGGTCCATTTAATAAGGATGGGTTTCGTATGTTACTCAGGGCAGGCTAGCTAGCTGGTGTTAAAGCTCCATGGGTCCTAACATGATATATGTATTTTATAGGCATAGTTCATCCATTTTACCCGCTCATTTTAAGGAATGACTCCGAAAAGGTGAAAGTTCCAAAGCTTAAGTGGACCTCATCACTAAAAACACAGTGGAAATTGAATGCTTACCATTGAAAATATCTTTGGGCCACCATAATATTTATTTGCAGGAAAACACAAATATTAAGTTGATCCAAAACTTCCATGGCTACTAAAAAGTTTTCAATCATAGTCATTAAATTTCTAATGTTTCATGTTGCGTGGTTCACTTGAGCTTTGGATCTGCATTATTTTTTAGCTCATTACTAATTAGAAAAATGAATAGATCCGTTGATGTGGATAACACACGTACATTATGGTGAGGCCAACAAATCTTTGTTCAGCGGCTAGTTGACCAGTGTTGGGGTCACCATCCAAACCGTGTTCATTTAATAAGTGGGCTATGATTTTAAAGGCATGTCTTTCATAAATTGGACCTACCGGATGAGTGGACGGGAGTGGACTGACCTGAATCTTGGGCAGGAGCATTTACATAATTGTGCCGAAGGGATGGGATCTCAAACCAATATGCCACGCTAGCAGATGTGTGTCACCAATCCACACCGTGCATCCATTTTGAGAGATCATTTTACACCATGCAATAAAAAATGAGGTGGATCCAAAACTCAAATGGCACAAGAGGAAACTGTGGGGAGTCAGTGACCAAACATTCATATGGCCATGAAACTTCATACGAGGCAAAGTTTTTAGTTTTTCACTTCATCCAAGTGGGAATGACCTAATAATCGGTTTGGATGGCATATAAACATCAAGGTAAATGCCATGAAGGTTTCAACAAGAGGCCATTGGTGAATGACTTTCTACATCTTATACTTTTATTTTCACTGCTACTTTATTTGTGTTTTCCATGTTTTTATGAACGGTTGGATGGCAAATAAAAATTGTGATAGCTCCCTTCCTCCAAGTTACATGACTTTATAAACATGTTGAATGCCAAATAAACATTGTAATGGCTCGGGAAAAAAAAAACTAGTGATAAGCATTCAATTCCCATTATATATTTCTTTTGATGTAGTCTACTTGGGCTTTGGATTTTCACAATTTTGAGCTTATACCCCGAAATAAGCTCGCAAAACCAGTGAACAGTGAGGCTAAAATATATACATTATATCATGGTAGGACTCACATAGCTTTAACACTAGCTAGCTAGCTATTCCCATCCTTATTAAATGGGCTATATTTATCATAGTGTGAGAACATCAACACAGTCAACGTGATGGACAGCTTGGATTATTGCATCAATATACCAAAATGGACACGTGGTCACTTGTGCATGAACTTCCTTGTACGCTGCCCGAACAAACCACGTTGACGTCGAGCGCAAGGAATCCTGGGTATAATTGTAAACTGACAATTATAAGTTATTCTCCTTTGCTAATTAAGAAGTGGATATCTGATTTTAGTAAACTATCATCTGTTTAATGGTATTGATCATCGGATCATTCATATGAACTCATCAGATCACGCAACAGATGATAGTTTCCTTAAAATATTTTAAGAAATTGGATAATCATGGACTTCAGATCAAATGGCCCACAAACCAATTCCGAAAATCCATGTCGACTCACCCAGTTGATATTCCCACAAAATCAAGAAATGAGAACTGATCATCTACAGGTGCCTGCACCACAACTTGTCACGCCATACTATCCAAAATACCTGTTTTGTAGGAGATCCGTACCATGAAAATGTAGGCCTTAACCATGACGATCACCTAGCACAAAATCGGGCTAACCTGCTTAACAGATGGCCACACAGTTGAAATGATCAGAAGAAAATCAACGGTCTGACTGAACATACAGGCGTGGACAATCTGATGAGTGGATAAGCTTGATTTCCCGAAAGGGCGGTTAATCATCATGATGGGTCCTACCTTTTGAATGGCTAAGATGCACCACAAGTGAGTGGAATGATGGCAGGAAAACCTAGGCCTGTATGGCAAGTCAGGATGCAGTCCTCTAATTAGGTGTGGCAATGGGCCACGGTCCATAGTATATATTTTATGAATGCCTTTAAAGTACATACATCCATTAGTCAACAGATATTTTTTCCAAACAACATCCCGTGTTATTCTCATCTAGGCAGAGTTGCAGGCCACACATGCACAATATTCATTGTATACAAGGCAAGTAATTCGTGCATTAATCCAAGCCGTTCCATTCATAGACCCAATAGGCAATGGGTGATATCCCACTGAATGGACGGTCTGATCTTCCTAATTTGAGGAGGTCAATATCATCTGGTTGATCTGATTTTGGGTCTTTACCTTATCTCTATTGGGTCACATGATGTGAACGGACTGGATTTTAATTTCACTTATCCCATGTAGGCAATGGCTGAGTGCATGTGTAAAGATAGTCATACTCCCCCAGTATATGATCAAATAACTCCTCTGTCAATCTTGAAGTGGTCCAATATCCGATACCCGTCAAGTCCTTGTGAATGGAAGTATATGGTGCAATCTGCTGCTGAGGTTTGCCCGTAGAGAGGTGGATTTTCCTCAGAGATCAGCTCCTTGATCGGGCCATAGATCCTATCCGATGAAAATTGATTATTGAAGAAGCACGCGATGGATATCCTGGGCCGCACATGGTGGACCAACGCTCTAGGATCAACGCTCTTGAACTTGTCATTAGTGATAAGCTGCAGGAAAGTAGTAGTTAATATTAATATATAATAACAAAAATTGACTGGATTTGATGAGTAGAATTTTGAGGTCCCGATGCATTATGATCTATCAATTCGTACACTTACGGCCCACGGTTTAGTGATCTCGACTACTGATGAAATGGGCCCAACGTTGATGTTTAATGCCCTATAATCATCCAAATTTGAACTTGCCGGCCATTTGATCAGTGGCTTACAAATAGACGGCTTGGAGAGAAATCTCATGGTTTTTAAAAAAAAAAAATTAAAAAATTATATAAAGGGGGGCGTTGGTTTGGATAACCTCCGATCCAAAGTGGGGCCCTGTCAGATTAACAGTTTGAATGAACATTGTGCCATGTGCACGTTCTAATGCAGGGAGAGATACTTAAGCAAGGGGGTGGCAGGTACAGAAAAAGAAAAGTGGTATCTAAAATGGTTACAATGGTAGGCGGCTCATTAACTTTTTTTCCCCTACAGTATATCAGAAGTTTAAAGTAATGTCACACGATTAACATAGTGAGCGTGAGTGTGTGGGGGTGTACGTGCGTGTGTAAAAAATAAAAAATAAAAACCCGTAGTGGGCTATAGGCTCTTTAATTAAATGTCCTCCAACAAGGGTCACATGTAATGAAAAGAGATTGAAAAAATACTCAGTCATATAAATGAATTAAAAGAAAAAATAAAGATAAAATATGCACCAAAATCGATTATAGCATTACTTTGAAGATGATTAGATATAGTTATAATAACTTGAAACAATGAAGTTGGAAGATTAAAGCCACAATAAAGTTATTGGTCGAGTGCCTTTAATCTTTTGTAGAGAAGGAATTTTTGGTTCAACCTAAGCCTATATCGGTTTGAATGAAAATTTTGATTTTGTTCTTTTACTTGTTATGATGTTATGCACTTTTTGATTTAACACTTAGTTTGGCCTAGTATGTTGGTTTTGTTTGGTCCAATGGAAGGTTATATTTGATATGATCAATTGGAATTTGTAAGCACAAGTTTTGTTTCTAATAAGGTATAGTATATATAAATACACTTCTAATTATGTTATCAGAATTAAGACGAATAAGCAGGATATCTATTTAAAGGTTTTGAGGGAGAAATGAGAATTTTTTACTATAAGTTGTTCCATTCCTTATAATTTTTTTATTATAGTGGATTAATCGTCGTTTTGTGCTATAGTTTTTTTTCATAAAGGTTTTTCAAATATATATTCTCCGTGTTTGCTTATTCTTTATTATTTTCTATTACATGTTTTATTCATTTTTATAATGCTTCCGTATTCGTTAAAGGGTATTAATACCCAAAAATGGGCCCAATGTTGATATGTCATACCTCATAATCATTCAAATTTGAACTCACTGGCCTTGTAATCAGAAGTGGCTTACAAATAGACTACTTGGAGAGAAATATGATGATTTAAGACAAGACCTGGGATGACCAAATAATTTGATCTTAGACGGTTTTGGATAATCTCCATTCCAAAGTGGGGCCCTATCAAATTAACAATCTAAATGAACATTGTGCCATGTGCACATTCTAATGCCCGAAGAGAGACAAAAGAAAGGGTCCACAAGCTACATGCCAAGAAAAAGAGAGATGGTATTCAAAATAATTTCAATGGTAGACAACTCATCTACTCATAACATATGTTAAAAGTAATGTCACACAATCAACATGGTGAGCTTCATCTAATTTATTGCATTGATCTCTAACTTTTTTCTTTTTTTTTAAACAAGAAAAACAAACTGTCTCTACATTGGATGAGCATTGATCTCTAACTAAATGTTATCCAAAAGGCTATATGTAAACAATAGAGACTGAGAAGGAACTAATCATGTAAATGAATTAAAATAACCAAAATGCCCTTATTTGAAGACCCCTCAAGATTACTTACTAAGGATAAAATTGGCCAAACACTACCTACATCGTATATATTAGAAATGTGGTATGTTAAGTACTTGAAACAAGAAAAGATTTTTGGATCATGCAATGTAGGTTCAATGCTTGAAAATGTTCAGCAATATATGGGGCACATTGAGTGCATGAAAAATGTATGATTTCATGGTATATGTATCGCATGTACAACTTAACACATGTGACAAATACAACATATAAAGAACTCGAAAGTTAAATATGACACATTTTTAATACTTGAAAATGAATATTGCCACAATGGCTCACGTAGCACATATATACCAATTGAAAAATAATCTGATGAGGACTAGCATAAGGCAAGGTCCTTTCCTCTAATTTTTCTACTGATAATAAAAGCCTTGTGATGGTGAAAACTCTTGTGCAACTTATCCCATTTTTATCTTAATTTTAATAGAGAGGGAAAAATAAATTTAATAGACAAATCATATATGTATATATATATATATATATATATATATATATATATATATAGAGAGAGAGAGAGAGAGAGAGAGAGAGAGAGAGAGAGAGAGATCGAGATCATAGATTGGCCCATCTAATAAGCGGCCCCATGCAGGGGTAGTTTGGTAGTGGCAAGTGTTTAGTCATTAATTACAGGCAGGTCTCTCATGCATGATTTGTCTATTAAATTATTTTTTTCTCTATTAAAATTAAGATAAAAATGGGATAAGTTGCATAAGAGTTTTCACTATCATAGGGCTTTTATTATAAGTAGAAAAATTAGAGATAAGGACCTGGCCTTATGCTGGGCCAATCATCACGTACAGAAAATGCCAGTCATTCTTTACCTCGCATGTGAGAGGATCTTTGGGCCAAGTAGTCTCTATGGGCCCCACCTGATCGATGGACCTCAGCAAATCTTAAGAAGGGAACTAAGAAGCTGTAAAGAGCCATGAAATCATACGTACCTGCATGAGTTCTCCAAGGTTAACTATAAGAGCCCCAGGCACGGGGACCACATCAAACCAGCGTTGTTGATGAAGTACTTGGAGGCCACTAATATGGTCTTGTAGAAGAATGGTCGAAAATACAGGATCTGAATGCTTTTTACTGCCCATGGTCAGGTCTGGCTGAGGGCATGATGGACGGTAATGACATGACAAGATTTGAGTTTTCATGCATTCCAAGTCGTTTCAATAGGTGGGCATAAGCCCCAGAGCCTCTGAGAGAAGCTCAAGCAACGTCTCCCCAGCCATCATGGTGTGCTTTTTGTACTCCTTCAGTGCATCTCTGCCAAATGCAACATAGAATTTTGCTTTATCAATAAGGTTAGTTGTTTGATACTCTGGCCAAGTATGATGATTGATACACCGGCATGTGGCATATATTAACTCAGGAATATTTTGCGTTTGTTTGTTGAATTAAACCATTGAATATTTATTTTATTTTGATCATATATACGGCTCAGATGTCACACAATTAATCTCTTTCACGTGTGAAGCGGTGCATTCTACTTTGAGAAATTTACGACTGTGGACCCCACCTTTTATCCAGTGGTTTTTATGCAGCAATACAAACTTAACATAGGCACTTGGGCCTCCTCGTATGGATACCAAATTTGAGGATGAAAATACCCCTGCCTTCCGCGGGCTGGAGTGCAGAGACTAGCGCTGACGGCCGGTCCAGCGATAGAAATTCAAGTGAGGCCCACTGTAATGTTTGTGAGAAATCCTCCCTATATAAGTTCATTCATAGGGTCACAAGGACCTGGATGAAGAGGAAAAACAAATTTTATTATGCTCCAAAACTTCTATAATCCCTAAAAGGGTTTCAATGGTAGATGTTTAATTCCCCACTGCCTTTTACAATGTGGTCAACTTGATAGTTAGATCTATCTTATCTTTCATCTCAAGCCTTAATATGAACTCGCCAAATAGATGGACGGTTTGGATATAACACAGACCTCATGATGGGACCCACAAAAGCAACGTGGAAAAAAAATAGAGTGCCGCGGTAAACCAGCAGTGCCGCCGAACCTGCCGCTGCACCGGCGGTAGTGCTGCGGCATTTTGACATTTTTTTTTTTTATTTTTTTTTTTTTATAGGGAGAACTTTTTCTCCCTAACATTTTTCTCTTATGCATAATTATGTAAATATGTATATATAAGTATATAAAAATATTCTTCTATCTTTTAATTCATTTCTTTGCCTATTTATTTAACAAGTATATCACATAAACTATAATGATATACTTAGGGCTTGTTTGATTTTTGAAGGAAATGAGAATCACTTGGTAAATAAGTAATAATTACTTACCAAGAAATAACACCATGGATTCTTGCGCCTACGTTGGCTGCTTAGCTTTTTGGCATTAAAATTGAGGATGGCTGCCAAATGAATATAGGGCCCACTGTGATGTAAATGAAGTATCAACACCGTTCATCTTATACTTCAGTCTCATTTAGGCCATGAACTGAAAAATGAGGCAGATCCAAAGCTCCGGTGGACCACACCATAGGAAACAGTGAAAATTGAATGCTTGCCATATAAAAATTTATGTGGTTCTTAGAAGTTTTGGCTGAAGCTGATATTTATGTTTACCCCCTTATCAATGTGTTTATGACCTCATGAACAGGTTAGATGACGAATAAACATTAATGTGGGCCCAATAAACAAAATAACTTTTAATGGAGGACATTTAAGGCCATTGTTTCCTTCGATATGGGCCACTTGAGCATTGCATTTGCCTCAATTTTGAACTTAGGCCTGAAATCTTATGACAAAACAGATGGACGGTGTGGATATGTCATGCACATCGCAATGGGGTTCACAAATGTAAGTCACCTTTTTCAGACCAATTTTCGAGATGAAAATGCGTTTGAAAATTCAAATATGGGAAAAGGTAATAATGACCTTTTTCACTGGTATTTCCCTCTTCCCTTAAAATCAAACAGACCCTTAATGTACCACATATGATTTTGGGGTAAGAGAAGCTAATTTGGCCAACTAACCTCATTATTTTCCAAGATCCATAAGTAGTTCCTCAAGCACTATTACACTACCATAAAGAGAAATATCAGTACAGAGTATATAGCTAATGATATACTTAACGTACCAAATATTTTTCTATCTTTTAATTCATTTCTTTGTCTATTTATTTAACAAGCATATCTCTTAAACTAGAATGATTTTTTATTTTTTTTTACAAACGCGCACACACCCCCATGTACTCACACTAGTGGAATTTCACCAAGTATGGATACTCGAACGCTTGACCGGGTGTTGAAACTCCTAAGAGACTACCACCCAAGCAAGAGTAAGAATCCTAAACTAGCATGAAAATGAGTAGGACAAATATGAAAATCAGCGGGGCAAGCATGAAAATGAGCGGGGCAAGCATGGAAATGAGCAGAGGAAACTAGAAAATCAGCGAGCTAAACTGAAATATGAGCGGGCAAACTAAAAAAACAATGGAGCAAACTGAAATATGAGCGGAGTAAACTAGAAAAACAGTGAGGCAAACTGAAGTATGAGCGGGGCAAAATAAAAAAATAACAGGACAAACTGAAATATGAGTGGGGCAAACTAGAATAACAGCGGGGCAAATTGAAATATGAGCAGGGCTAACTAGAATAACAGCGGGGCAAACTGAGATATGAGCGGGGCAAACTAGAAAAACAGTGGGGCAAACTGAAGTATGAGCAGGGAAAACTAAAAAACAACGGGGCAAACTGAAATATGAGTAGGGAAAACTAGAAAATCAGTAGAGGAAACATAAAAATGAGCGGGGGATCTAAGAAATTCAGCGGGGCAAACTTATCAAATAATTTCATGGCTTGAGCTAAAAAATCTAAACATATCCAATGTTCAAATGAACCACACTACATGAAATTTTGAATTAAACTTCTAATGTTGATCATTCCTTATGGGCCACAGAAGTTTTGGATCAAGCTTATAATTGTGTTTTCTATTAATCCATGTCTGTATAATCTTATGAATAAGTTTGATAACAAATAAACATCACTGTTGGACTGACTATGGTTTCAACGGTAGAAATCATTATGCCCACTGTTTTCCATAGTATGATCCACTTAATCTTTTGATATGCTTCAATTTGGGGCTAAACCCCTTAAAATAAATGGAAAAGCGGATGAACAATGTGAATACACTACATACATTCAATGTGGGCCCAACTGAGTTTACTTAGTACAATGGGAGCGTACTAACTAACTCAGTACGCAATCTGATTACACTTGTTACGCCTCACAATGATGTTTTATTTGTAGTACATCATGTTCATTGAGTATCCATAAGGATCCAAACTAAAATGATTTATTTAACGTACCACATATGATTTTGGGGCAGGAGAAGCTAATTTAGCCAACCAACCTAGTTATTTTCCAAGATTTCATCGGGTCGATGGTCGAAAATCCATAAAAATCCATTTCATTTATTCGTAGTCAATTTCAATCACTTCGCGGTCAAACTGGAAATTCATGTTTTCCAAGATTTCAGTGGGGCAAACTAGAAATTTAATGGGGCAAACATGAAATTGAGCGGGGCAAACATGAATTTTAACAGGGCATAATGATTTTCTAGTTTGCCCCGCTGATTTCATGTTTCCCGCTCAATTTCATGTTTGCCCCACTGATTTTCTAGTTCGCTTCGCTGAATTCCTAGTTTACCCTGCTTCATTTTATGTTTCCCCCGCTGAATTTCATGTTTGCCCCACTCAATTTTTAGTTTATCCCGTTTAATTCCATGTTTCCCCTGCTAAATTTCATGATTTGCCCTGCTGAATTTCATGCTTCCCCCGCTGAAAATTAAGTTTGCCCCGATCAATTTCTTATTTCCCCCCGCTGAATTTAATGTTTCCCCCACTGAATTTCATATTTGCCCCATTCAATTTCATGTTTGTCCCGCTCAATGTCTAAGTTTCCTTCTACATATGGAGTTTTAGTGTATACATATTCCGATGAAAATGGAGGGGTATTACATAATCCGATGAACATGATGTATTACAAATAAAACATCATTATGGGGCATAGTAAGCGTAATTGGATTGCGTACTGAGTTAGTTAGTACACTCTCATTGTACTAAGTAACTTAGTTGGGCCCACATTGAATGTATGTAGTATATCCACGTTGTCCATCTGCTTTTCCATCTATTTTAAGGGGTTTCACACTAAATTGAAGCATATCAAAAGATCAAGTGGATCATACCATGGGAAACAGTGGGCATAATGATTTCCACCATTAAAACCATAGTTGGCCCAACAGTGACGTTTACTTATTATCAAACTTATTCATAGTTGGCCCAACAGTGATGTTTATTTGTTATCAAACCTATTCATACATATATAGATTAATAGAAAATACAATTATAAGCTTGATCCAAAACTTCTATGGCCCATAAGAAATGATCAATATTAGAAGTTCAATTCAAAATTTTATGGGGTGTGGTCCACTTCAATATTGGATATGTTTAGATTTTTTGGCTCAAGCAATGAAAGTATTTGTTAAGTTTGTCCTGCTAAATTTCATGTTTGCCCTGCTCATTTTCATGTTTTCCCCGCTGATTTTCTAGTTTTCTCTACTCATTTTCATGTTTCCCCTGCTCATTTTCCAGTTTCCCTGGCTCTTTTTCTAGTCTCCCCAGTTCATATTTCAATTTGCCCCACTGTTTTTCTAGTTTGCCCCACTCATACTTCAGTTTGCCCTACTGTTTTTCTAGTTTACCCTGCTCATACTTCAGTTTGCTCCGCTGTTTTTCTAGTTTTTCCCGCTCATATTTCAGTTTGCCCTATTATTTTTCTAGTTTTTTCCGCTCATATTTCAGTTTACCTCACTGATTTTCTAGTTTTTCCCGCTCATTTTCATGCTTGTGCTGCTCATTTTCATGCTTGCCTCGTTGATTTTCATGTTTGCCCTGCTGATTTTCATGCTTGCCTCGTTAATTTTCATGCTTGCCTCGCTAATTTTCATGCTTGCCCTGCTAGTTTAGGATTCTTACTCTTGCTCGGGTGGTAAACTCTTAGGAGTTTCAACACCCGGTCAAGCGTTCGAGTATCCATACGTGGTAAAATTCCACTAGTGTGAATGCATGGGGGTGTGTGTGTGTGTGTAAAATTAAAAAAAAAAAAAAAAAAAAAAAGCATTCTAGTTTAAGAGATATGCTTGTTAAATAGATAGACAGAGAAATGAATTAAAAGATAGAAAAATATTTTTATATACTTATATATACATATTTACATAATTATGTATTAAAAAAAATGTAAGAGAGAAAAAGTTCTCTCTGAAAAAAAAAAAAAAAAAAAAAAAAACTGCCAGGTAGTCCCGACACTGCCGCTAAACCGGCAGTAGTGTCGTGGCTATCTATGCTTCTTTTTTTTTTGCTAGGTTGTTTTCGTGGGTCCCATCATGAGGTCTGTGTTATATCCAAACCGTCCATCTATTTGGTAAGCTCATATTAAGGCTTAAGACAAAAAATAAGATAAATCTAACCATCAAGTAGACCACACTGTAAAAGGTAGTGGGGAATTGAACATCTACCTTTGAAACCCTTTCAGGGGTTACAGAAGTTTTGGATCATTATGAAATTTGTTTTTCCTCTTCATCCAAGTCTTTGTGACCCTATGAAAGAACTTAGATGGGGAGGATTTCTCACAAACATCACAGTGGGCCCCACCTGAGTTCCCATCGCCGGACCATCCGTCAGTGCTCGTCTCTGCACGCCAGCATGAGGAAGGCAGGGATATTTTCATCCTCAAATTTGGTGTCTATTTATTTAAGAAGCATATCTCTTAAACTAGGATGATTTTTTTTTTCTTTTTTTTTTTTACACACCCACACACACCCCCATGCACACACACTAGTGGAATTTCACCACGTATGGATACTTGAACGCTTGACTAAGTGTTAAACTCCTAAGAGTCTACCACCCGAGCAAGAATAAGAATCCTAAAATAGCGGAGCAAGCATGAAAATGAGTGGGGTAAGCATGAAAATAAGCGGGATAAACTGAAATATGAGCGGGGCAAACTATAAAAACAGCGGGGCAAATTGAAATATGATCAGGGCAAACTAGAAAAGCAACGGGACAAACTGAAGTATAAGTGGGGCAAACTATAAAAACAGCTGGGCAAACTGAAGTATGAGCGGGGGCAAACTAGAAAAATAGCCGGACAAACTGAAATATGAGCGAAGGAAACTAGAAAATTGGCGGGGGAAACATGAAAATGAGCAGGGGAAACTAGAAAATCAGCGAGGGAAACATGAAAATGAGTGGGGAAAACTAGAAAAATAGTAAGGCAAATTGAAGTATGAGCGGGGTAAACTAAAGTATGAGTGCGGCAAACTAGAAAAACAATGAGGTAAACTGAAATATGAGTGGGGTAAATTAAAAAAATAGCGAGGCAAACTGAAATATGAGCAAGATAAACTAAAAAAACAGCAGGGTAAACTAAAATATGAACTGGGCAAACTAGAAAAATAATGGGGTAAACTAAAATATGAGTGGGGCAAACAAGAAAAGCAGCTGGTCAAAGTAAAATATGAGCGGGGTAAACTAGAAAAGCAGCGGGGTAAACTAGAAAAGCAGCGGGACAAATGAAGTATGAGCTCGGAAAACTAGAAAAACAGTGGGACAAACTGAAATATGAGTGGGGGAAACTACAAAATCAGCAGGGGAAACATGCCCCACTGAATTTCTTTGATCCCCCGCTCATTTTCATGTTTCCCCCGCTCATTTTTCAGTTTTTCCCGCTGTTTTTCTAGTTTGCCTCGCTGTTTTTCTAGTTTGTCTCGCTCATATTTCAGTTTGTCCCTCTGTTATTCTAGTTTGCCCCACTCATATTTCAGTTTACCCCACTGTTATTCTAGTTTGCCCCACTCATATTTCAGTTTGTCGCGTTGTTTGTCTAGTTTGCCCCGTTGTTTTTCTAGTTTGTCCCACTCATATTAGAGTTTACCACCCGTTGTTTTTCTAGTTTGCCCTGCTCATATTTCAATTTACCTCGCTGATTTTCGAGTTTCCCCCTGCTCATTTTCATGCTTGCCCTGCTCATTTTCATGCTTGCCTCTCTGATTTTCATGTTTGCCCCGCTTATTTTCATGCTTTTCCCGCTAATTTTCATGCTTTCCCCGCTAGTTTATGATTCTTACTCTTGCTCGGGTGGTAGACTCTTAGGAGTTTCAACACCCGGTCAAACGTTCGAGTATCCATACATGGTGAAATTCCACTAGTGTGAGTGCATGGGGTTGTGTGTGCGTGTGTAAAAATAAAATAAAATAAATAAATAAAATCATTCTAGTTTAAGAGATATGCTTTTTAAATAAATAGATAAAGAAATGAATTAAAAGATAGAAAAATATTTTTATATACTTATATATACATATTTACATAATTATGTATTAGAGAAAAATGTAAGAGAGAAAAAGTTCTCTTTGTAAAAACAAATAAAAATAAATAAATAAATAACTGCCAGATAACCACGGCACTGCCGCTGAACCGACGGTAGTGCAACTACTGTCTGTGCTTCTTTTTTTTTTTTTTTGCTAGGTTACTTTCGTGGGTCCCATCATGAGGTCTGTGTTATATCCAAACCGTCCATCTATTTGGTGAGCTCATATTAAGGCTTGAGACAAAAAATAAGATAGATCTAACTATCAAGTGGACCACACTGTAAAAGGCAGTGGGGAATTGAAAATCTACCATTGAAACCCTTTCAGGGGTTATAGAAGTTTTGGATCATTACGAAATTTGTTTTTCCTCTTCATCTAAGTCTTTGTGACCCTATGAATGAACTTAGATGGGGAGGATTTCTCAAAAGCATCATAATGGGCCCCACCTGAGTTTCTAATGGTTGACGTTCATTCAACACTGTTTCCTGTAATGTGGAACACTTGAGATTTGGATAACCTCATTTTTGGTCTCATACAATAAGATGATCTGGAAAAATATATGGACGGCATGGATGAAAAGCATACATCATGGTGGGGCCCACAGACCACTGACAATCTGCCATTGGCGGGTGGCAAGGGGAGTACCCAAGCCGTTTCCGTTAGGGGTGTGCATCGGAACCGAGTTGGCTTGACTCGGCTCAGCCACCAGCTAACCTCAGCTCGAACTCGGCTTGGTCCTCGAGTCTGACTAGCCAACTTGGCTCGGTTCGGTCAGCAACTCGGGCCAGTTTCCAAGTTCAAGCCAATATCAAGCCGAGTTCTCCATTGTAACATTTTCACAAACACCAGAACTGTACCTTCAAAATCTCATTGTATTTGACATAGCAACAATGGTTTTACAAGTATTTTATCAAACACCTTCTAAGAAAAATAAAAATCAAGGAAAAAGAGTGTTGGTTTCGTATACATACCTTTTTTATCACCAGCTACACTTCTTTGAGTCATTTCATCAAACACTTGGAGAGCAACATTAATATCAAAGTAACCGAGTCACTGAACTGGTTCAATCTGAATTCGATTCAAGCTGGATTCGATCTGAGTCAAGTCAAGCTTAGCTGGGCAGCTCTAACTCATATTCAAGCTAAAAAATAATCAACCCGACTTGGTTCGAACTTAACTTAGAACCGAGTCAAATATTGCTTTTTTGAGTCAAGTTGAGCGAGCTAACCGAGCCAGCTTGGTTCATGTAGACCTCTGGTTTCCATGAAAAGGAGGGGTATTTTCATCCTCGAATTTGTTGTCCGTACGAAGAGGTCTAAGTGGGTTAAGTTTGTATTGCTTCAAGAATATCCATTGGATAAAAGGTAGGGTCCACAGTCGTAAATTTCTCTTCTACTTTGTCTTATATGATCTGTTTCGTAAGCCATGCGCCGGTAGAAGCCAGCTCATGTACACACAATATATCTGCCTGCGTGGCACATTGGTATGAGATCCAATCCCTTCGTTAGAGTGACACCACTGTGAAAATAGCCTTACCCAAAGTTCAGGTTGATCCACTCCCATAGTAGGTCACAATTTATGAAACAAACATCGGCTGAGGAAAAAAAAAAAAAATCGAAAAGACATTGGACGGCTGTCTATCCTGCCCAGCAGTGTCTTTCTATAAATATTGGACGCCAAGAGATCAAGCTAATCCAAACATAAGATGGACCACACCTAACCAAAAACATTTAGATTATGTGGTGGGTCACCTGAAGGTCGGGTTAGCCTAATTTTCAGGTTTTCCACCAAGGTGAAATGTCAATTTCTAAAAGATGGCGATCGTGAGGAATTTGCAATGAATCTAAAAACTAGAGGGGTCCTTGTAATATTCCAAACTACAGTGGAGGTATTTACAATTATCCCATGGCTTTTCTTGTTGTCGCATTTGGGTACATGATATGCTTCAGCTGTGACGCCGAGCATAGATATATACCGCATGAAGATCGAACGGATAAAAAAAAATGGGAGAATCCACTAATTAGATGTAAGCTCACCGATGAATGGACCATCTTTCCAACTTGATTGATCTTTATTAAGCGTCCCATCATTTGCACGGCTCAGATTTCATTAACAAGTGACACAATAGCGGGCAACAAAGCAATTGTATTTGAACATTTCTCATTATCTGGTATACATGCCTTGTATCTGGATTATTTCTCTTGAGAAATCATCATTGCATGTTAACGAACATAGACGGCCGACTACTTTTCGATCGTCCATTTGATTTAAACACAAGGGCTAGCCACCTGATGATTCTACCAGCTTGATCTTTGGGCAAAGACATGCGGTGGGGCCCACTTGATGGACAGATCCAATTTGCCACTTTGGCACGTGTAGGAACGCAGGGAGGCAGATCAAAAAGGTAACTGATAACCTGAAACCGGCTTCATGTTAACAGGTCATGCAGCCCCATCATGCCACTTGTCCCACCGTCTGGATTGCCTGTCCCAAAATCCTGCTGATCCACTCATCAGGTGCGCAAGACACAGATGACCATTAGATGATCATTGCTTACAACATGTGGCCCACCTGATCGATGGACAGGCCTGACTTTTGTTCTAGGTAATCTTCATGGTGGGCCCTACCATATCATATACGTATGTCCTACACAAGTATCATATGGAGGTTAAGATGGGGTTCCCGTCCTTGCCCGAGTGGTAGTTTCAACGCGAGGTCTTGGGTTTGAAATCCACGGGTGGTGAAATCCCACCATGGTGTGCGTGGGTGTATGACGGGTGCGTATGTTATATATATATATATATATATATGGTACCTGCAAACTACAGGCAGTGATTTGGGTCTCGGAAGATCAACGGCATCGAAGGCACACCGGAGAGTCACTATAAGAAAAGAGGGCTTTAGCCTCAGTTCAAAACTGTAGCTAAAAAGGTTAAAAAGTGAGGCTAAAGCCTTTAGCCTCAGTTTTGCCTCAATTATCCAAACCGAGATGGAAACCCCGTGGCTAAAGGCTTTAGCCTCAGTTTTAGCAACCAAGGCTAAAATGACTTTTATAGCCTCGGTTCTTCAAGTGAGACTAAAAATCAGTTTTTCTTCAATTTTCTCGAAATGAGGCTAAATCAAAATTTTAGCCTCCATTGTTTTCAACTGAGACTAAATCCAAATTTTAGCCTCAATTGCCTCCGACCGAAGCTAAATCTATTTTTAACCTCAGTTCTCAACAACAGAGGCTAAAGCCTTTAGCCACAGAAGTTGTAGTCCCAGTTTAGATAACTAAGGCAAAACTGAGACTAAAGATAGATTTAGCCTTTGTTGACATCAATTGAGGCTAAAATCAATTTCTAACATCATTTATCAATAATCGAGGCTAAATCATTTATTCTAACACATTCATAAACCTATGCATATTCAGTGGCCATTGATCAAATGGCTTGCATTTTTGTTCTCATAAGGTAACAACTCATGGAGAAAAACATCAGAATCACACCCACTTTTCAAATTGAAATTTTAGTTTCTATTTGGAATAGAAATCTGGGAAAAAAGAAAAAAGAAAAAAAAGAATTCAACAACTAAAGCTATGATCAACCGTCATCATTGGATTCTAATTCAGATTGCTAGATCTTGACTGCAACAACTGAAGCCTCTGGTCCATCTTAGAGAAATCAACCAACATGTTGGAGCTGTAGTTGGGAGAGATCTGGTGCGTCACTGGCAGTGGAAGCTTCCCTCTGCTAACGGCCATAATCACAGGATCAATGAATTCAACATCAACATAGCTGTTATTTCCAGCAACTTGTTGCAGATTCAAATTAGCTGAACTACCAAGGAACGGATACTGTGCAGCTGAACCTGCCACAAGAAGGAATATAAGCAACCACAACAATCAGAAAAAAGATCTTACCAGCAAGAAAATAAAAAAGGAAAATAAAAAATAGATGGCAGCAAAACAGCAAGAATTTGAGCCAGTAGATCAATGGTAGATACGGTGCATTTCAACATTGAGTTCTCCGATTTGAATCTTGCTTACCAGCCAATCAACAAAAACAAAAGAAAAGAAAAAGATTTTTAAAAAATAACTTGAAACTGCCAATGAAATATCGGCATGTATTCAACAATGAATTATCAGACTTATAGATATTATGTTGCACCAAAAATCCATGAATCTTGATCTTAGTAATAACACTGCTAGCAAAATAAGGAGAATGCCATTTTAATGGGAATCTACACATGTCGTGGTTACAAAAGGGGATAAAAATGGTCATGCCCCAGGCATCGGAACACCACGCCAATGATGAAGAAAATCCCTGCAATGAGCATGGTCAGCCTCTGACCGAGGTTTCTTGTGGTGTAGGATGCGAAGAAGGTCGAAGTCAAGCCGGCCAGATACAACGATGATGTGAATAGCTGAAGGCCGTGGTTGTCGTATTTGCAGTAATTGCTGTCCAAACCAGGATTTTTGGTCTTTCGATAGACGACTAGGAAGAACTTTATCAAGAAGGCGTCCATCGATGTTACTCCACCTGCAACAGAGAAACCAATACACCACCATGTCAAAGGAGTGATTCATAACAATTAGACTTGCATGTTTATTTTATACTCAAGGCCATGTTTGGTAGTCACCCAAAAAAGTAAGTTGATCTAATTGTTCAATGTAACGATTGATTTTATGCATTGGAGATCAAAATCTCTAATATATAATTACTACTATCTAGAGTGAGATTAATTCCTATATAGGTGTTTGGTAACAGAACTAAGCTTTTTTTTTAAATAAAGAGTTCCAAATGGAACATGTTTTTAATTTTTTCCTTTAAAAAGGATTGAGGGCAATTAATCTCATTGGTAAAGATAAAGAATGCAATGCACTGGAAACAAAAAGGAATGCAAGCTGGCATATTATAGCACTCAACCAGAAACATATACAAGCAGGCACCCACGACACATATGCACAAAAGCATGTTATATGGATAATCCAATTGTAGCAATGTATCAAAATCTCATGGAAGTTGTTTTGTATACATGAATCTTTTGCTAATCATGCAAAGAGTTTCGCTTAAGGATCAACTAGACAAATTTTTTTTAAAAGTACAAATCGACAAGCAGAAAAGATGAAAGACCTAAGAAGTAGACCTTCGTGACTTTCGTGACAGTTAGGTGATTGAATGAAGTCAAATATACAGAATAAGGTAAAAGAAAATTGCATCCATAACATAATATATTGGAAACACTGGTAGTTTCCACAGAAAATGTACAACAATTATGTTACAGATTCTAAGAGGCTATCTTGCCATAAATGAAAATGGTACCAACTGCTAGGTTCAGTTGTTATTTTTTATGCTTGTAATGGCTGACATGATATGACTGCATTATGCCTTTTGCTTGTCTCTTTCTCATATATTTTGCTCCATCACAGGAGTAGAACAAAATATTTTGAGTCTTTGAACTAAAGAAGCCTATAGGAGAAAGAAGTAGATGTGGATGTGATGGAGGTTTTTTATTTTATTTTTGGAGATGATGTGGAGATGATGGAGGTGTTTCACGTCAAGAAACAGAATAGACTATACTTCAGTCCAGGTTCTTGTTTTGCAGAATTAACTGGAGTCAAGAAACAGAATAGACTATACTTCAGTCAAGGTTCTTATTTAGAAGAATTAACTGGAGTCAACAAGTATTGTTTGTTTTGGCCTCTTCTGTTCATCCAGTTTCTGCAAAAGAATTCCTGCATGTCTACTTCGTAAATACAAAGAGTTTTGAAAGTGGTCCTAGTACAGGCATTTAGGGAATTACCTAAACCTCTATAGCTGGTGTGAAGTTAAACTGAAAACTTATTTTGCTTTCATGATTATTTAATTTTGACATGAAAAGGCTAGAATGCTTCTTTGAGATCTAGGCTCCATATCTGTTAGGGGCATGAAACTTTTACTTCATCATCTTTCCATGTTGGAAAATGTAGGAGCAAAAGTTTGTGGCTGACATGTCAGGCTTGCAGAATGTCTCGATCAATGTAGACATGTGGTCTGCCTGATGATTGGACCATCCTATTTCTCAACCAGACAATCTTCAGCTGGCATGCACCTTTGGGAAGGTTTGGGTTCTGTAGGCACTTGGACCTGTTGGCACGTGGGAAGGATGGTAACTCATTGTCCATTGAGGTCTGGGACCATTCCTTATTTATCCACTTTCTATATCATATATTATTGAGATTTTCTGGATTCTGCTGAGTTTGATACGTCTTATGTAGGATCTTCTCACAGTAAGGTACAGAATGACTACTTATTTGGAGTCTGACTCACGTGTGACATTCGGGGACAGAATTATCTGTTTCTTGGTCCATTGTTGATGGACAAAAGAAAGTAAGATATGAGAAAGGTGCTTCAGCACTTGAGAGCCCAAAATAATCATAGAAACCTATGAGTCTCAATTTGCCCACAAGTTTAGGGCTGAGTTTGGATGTACAGAAAAGGTCAGGAGGAAAGAATGCATTTTGCAGGTCAGAAGTGACATGTAGCAGAATTTACTTGTCAGGGTACAGACAGAAATGTGGGCAATGTATAATGTGGTTCCTAAAATTCTGCCACCAGAATGCGCATTGGAATGGATAACCACCCGTAACCCATCGAAATATGCATTTCTGTTGAATTTTGGCATCACCCAGATGCACTCTTAGTTCACAAATGAAGTCATCACCTTGCTTTGAAAATTAAATCACAGAACATTTTAGAGTTATTAGAAGCCCTAATAAGTTTTCCTTTTTTAACTTGTCCACGAGTTCAGTTCTTTGTATTTTGCACATCTTGCTATTTTTAAGAAACAGAAATCCTAGAAACCAATGAGATGGTGTTTACAAGAACAGATATCAAGAAAACTCAGATGCTTTGAAATGCTTCTGTCAATTGATTTTCTTGGATTCAGTTTCAAAGGACAGTAATTAAGATCGTTTGCAGCTAAAAATCGCTGCGGTGAATCAAATAAATGATTGTTTTTAAAAAGAAGTTATTCAAACAGAAGTATTATAAGATCGAATAATAAAGAAGTATAAGAAAAATCAATCAGTCGAGATAGCTTTCAATAACTAGTATCTAACCAGTCACAGCTTGAAATCGCTTAAATCGATTGAAGATTATCAGTAAAAACCATCAAAGATCATTCAATTCAAACAGGATGAAAGAAGAACACAAGTATTCCAAGATCAGATAGAAGATGGAAACAAGTATCCCAATCAAAGGTTGGCTTACATAAATCCCAACATACTAAAACAGGATGCGCTGGGATTCTAGACATTGGATTTGGGCCTTGTTCAATGATACAAACCGTTTATACAAAATGCTTGGTAAGCATAAGGTCACCTGAATCAGAAGAGCTGGCATCCACAATGAGTAGAAGCTTCTTCATCTCATTTTGGCTGATTTGGCTTTAGTTGACCTTTGTAAACAATCGTCCTGCAAAATCAGAGCTATCTAGTTCTGGTAAACTCAAAAACTATACCAGCTTCAGAAAATGGAAGAAAAAAACATAACTCCCCTTTGTTGATGTAGGTTTTGAGTGAAATAAGAGCTATCTAGTTCTAGTAAACTCAAACCCATAGTGATGGCCACTCACCCAACTTGTTGTTTCCCAAAATCATGAAGTTCTACCAATAATCCATTTGCAAAAAGACTGAATGGCTGATTACAGTGTTCATGTCCATAGGTAAACAAAACAAGAAATTTTCAAAAAAAAAAAAAAAAAAACAACAAAAACAAACTTATTGAGGAGTGCATCAGAAAGACAGTGATGTAACTAACCTTTGCACGCAAATGTTGTATTGTGAACATTGAGTTTAATCAGGAAGAAATGACAAAACCTAATGTTGTTTCTGAGTACTCATACCGAGCAAGTAGCCTCAAATAAAACATTTCTTCTAGGTCCAAATCCAACTTTAAGAGTAAAACAATTGCAATCAGGAGCCAAGTCCCTTAATGCGAATGCAAAATTGGAATTTGGCTCTTTCTGCTTTACTAATCATCACAATCCAAATAATAGAGCATCCAAATGCAACCTAAGTGGGAAAAAATTACTGCTTACTACACTACAATCAAACCATACATTGTTGAATTGTATGCCTTTCATCAAAATATTAGTACTCTGGTTCTAAGAACCAAGAAAGCATCAGAGAACCTTAACTTCAATAACGTTAAGCCCTTCTTCAAACATTCTGATTCAGAAATGAAGTTAACATAGCCTATCATGAAAAAACCAGCTTTCTCTATCGGTTTCTCTATTAATAGCTTAAAATTTCAGACGTATGAATTAAGAGCCTCAATCCTAAACAAGTAGTCCCTCAGAAGTGTTTGTTTGAGAATTCTGGTTTTGTGTTTGAAATACACAGCTCCAGGTCTGATTTTCTACATCAAGATGCATCGACTGGGTATCAAAGTAAAATTACTCAGACCCACTAAACACCCAAAATTCATCAGAAATTTACACAACCTAACACATTTCAAGAAATAAACAATAGATCCTAGAATAGTAAAATCGATTCAAACCACCTAAAATCAACATCGTTTAAAATTTAAAAAAAAAAGTAAAAAAATTCCACATCAAATCTATGAAAAGCCCACTTCCAAAATTTTTATGACTAAATAAGCAGAACTCATCATATAAAAAAAGAAAAATTTCACCCAGTATCAATCCAAAACCAATTTTACCCAAATCAAACCAACATGAAATCCAAAATTCCTGCAACCGAACAGATATCTTCCCAAACGAAACCCTAGAAATAAATGTCCGTACCTTCTACGAAGTACGCCAACGAAGGCCAACCTCGTACCATCGTCAAAGACATCGCTTCCTCCTCTGACAGCGGATTCGCCAGCCTTCCGACCAATTCAGAAATGCTGTGTAGCTGCTTACGAGGTGGGATCCAATACGAGGAGTCGGGCATAAATGGGAGCCAGTCCGGCGCTGATCGACGGACGATTATGCGGTGGATGGCGTCCTCGAGCTTGCGCATGCCAAGGATTTCTCCATCAGATCCGTCGGGATCGAGATCGACCTCGATTAGATGCAATTTATCCGACTGATTCGATCGGTTTCGGAGATTTAGGAGGCGAGATGGAAGGGCGAGGATGAAGAGGATCTGATTAGGGTTTGCGAGAGGATTCGAGCCATGGAGGGAGAGACTCTGAAATACGGGCAAATGCTATTTATATGTTTTTCAGCACAGAAAACTCCGGACTCGGATCGCATAGCATACATCACGGCGTCGAGGTCGGTAGTGTGTTTTTGGTGGGCCCACCATGATTTACGTATTATATCCACACCGTCCATCTATTTTTTCATATCATTTTATATCATGAGCCAAAAATTGAGAAAGATTAAAAACTAATTTATACCACAAAACAGAAAACAATGGCCACAATGAGTTCCACCGTTGAAACTTTCTGAAGGCCCACTATGATGTTTGTTTTTCATCCAATCTGTTCATAAGGTCACACAGACCTCGATGAAGGGAGTGCATAAATAACATCTTGATCCAAAACTTTTGTGGCCCGCAGCAAGTTTTCAATGGTAGGCGTTTAATCATCACTGTTTCTTGTGGTGTAGTTGGCAGTTTGGATCGGCTTATTTTTGGGCTAATATCTTAAAATGATATGGAAATTTTGATAGACGGTGTGAATATAACACACTCAACATTGTCGGGCCCACAGAGCTTTGCCACGTGAACGCATTACCCAACTCGATGCTGTGTTCGTGCCATACGTGCTCATCTGGAACTCATGTGGTTGATCCCTGCCATGAATAAAGGTCGGGCTGTGTGTAACCATGCCCGCCTTCAAATTGAATCTGATACACTCATCAGGTCGGCCACCATAATCGAATAGAGGCCAATTTCATCAGACACGAGTTTTACTGCAACATTGTTGCAGGGAGTTCCTACAACACAAAGCTCTGTGGGCCCACCGAGATGTTTACGTAAGATCCATTCCATCCATCAGTTTCTCAGGATCATTTTAGGATGAGATATCGAAAATGAGTCAAATCCAACACTCAAATGGGCCACGCTATAGGAAACAGTAGGGATGGAAACGCCCACCATTGAATTCTTTATGAGCTCAAATGAGGGAAAAAAGTAGACTTTTGGCCTCGGTCACATGTAAATGAGGCAAAAAAAAAAAGTAGGCTTTTGACCTTGGTTCCTATGTAATTAACTGAAGCTAAAAAGTAGACCTTTCGCCTCAATTCCTATGCAATTGAGGCTAAAATGTAGACCTTTCACCTTAGTTCCTATGTAACCAAGGCTAAAAAGTTAACCTTTCGCCTTGATTCTTGTGTAACTGAGGTTAAAAAATAGATCTTTTTTCCTGTGCAATTAAGGCTAAAAAGTAGACCTTTCGCCTCGGTTCCTATGCAACTAAGGCTAAAAAGTAGACCTTTCACCTCAGTTCCTATGCAACTGAGGTTTAAAAGTTGACCTTTTGCCTTGGTTCCTATGCAACTGAGGCCGAAAAGTTGACCTTTCGCCTCGGTTCCTATGCAACTGAGGATAGAATGTAGAATTTTCGCCTCGGTTCCTAGGCAACTGAGGTTAAAAAGTTAACCTTTCGCCTTCGTTCTTGTGCAACGGAGGCTAAAAAGTTAACCTTTCGCCTCGGTTTCTGTGTAATTGAGACTAAAAAATAGACCTTTTGCCTCAGTTCTTATGCAACTGAGGTTAAAAAGTAGACATTTTGACTCGGTTCCTGTGTAACTGAGGCTAAAAAATAGACCTTTCGCTTCAATTCCTATGCAACTAAGGCTAAAAGTAGACTTTTCGCCTCGGTTCCTATGCAACTGAGGCTAAAAAGTAGACCTTTCGCCTCGGTTCCTATGCAACTGAGGCTAAAAAGTTGACCTTTCGCCTTGGTTTCTATGCAACTGAGGCTAGAATGTAGACCTTTTGCCTCGGTTCCTATGCAACTGAGGCAAAAAAGTAGACCTTTCGCCTCGGTTCCTATACAACTGAGGCTAAAAAGTTGACCTTTCGCCTTGGTTCCTGTGCAACCAAGGCTTACAAATAGACCTTTCACCTCTGTTCCTATGCAACTGAGGCTAAAAAGTAGACATTTTGCCTCGGTTCTTGTGTAAAAGAGGTTAAAAAATAGACCTTTCGCCTTAATTCCTATGCAACTGAGGCTAAAAAGTAGACCTTTCGCCTCGGTTCCTATGCAACTGAGGGTAACATGTAGACTTTTCGCCTCGGTTCTTATGCAATTGAGGCTAAAATGTAGACTTTTCGCCTCGGTTCTTATGCAATTGAGGCTAAAATGTAGACTTTTCGCTCGGTTCCTATGCAACTGAGGCTAAAAGGTAGACTTTTCGCCTCGGTTCCTATGCAACTGAGGCAAAAGATGAACTTTTAGCCTCATTTCTTAGCAACTGAGGCTAAAAGACACATTTAGCCTTTATTTTTTCAACCGAGGCTAAAAAAACTGTGGCTAAAGGCCTATTTTCTTATAGTGAGTGTCCCTCCAATCAGCCGCCCATCTTCGGTAGAGATCGAAATTGCCTGGAAACCTGATTTTCCCAGTACGATCCTGACCGTTAAACTCTATCTTGACCTCCTTTAGTTGTTCGTCGAACTTACGAATGGCTTCGATCATATCATTGAGTACATTAATTTGGATTCCATAATTCACTATTTGGAAGAACCCCCAAGTCTCCGATGCCTGCCGGATCTCATCCACAATCTCCATCCGTCGATCGTCGTGGACCCCAGTGAAATCTATTATTGGGATTTGGAGGTGAGTGGTATTGGGATCTGATGCCTTAGGTAGATTATCTGATGAATGGATGAAGATTCTTAGGATTGTGACCATGCCAGAATCTATGAGACCGTTGACTCGGGCTTTCGTGTCGTTGAATTCCTTGACGTCTTTTTAGATGGTCGTAATTTGATTCAATTTCAACAGTGGATTCTGCAGATCCAGTGATGGCTATCTTATCAGAGGTGGGGATTACTGACTGAAGGGATATCGGATGTTGTAGTTAGGGCTGAAAGTTGGGCGGGTCCAATCCGACCGACTCGTGACCGACCCGACATTGGGTTGGGCTCGGGTTAGATGTATCGAGTCCGCTCTCAAGCTTGGGCCATACAAACATCAACCCGATAAAACTTGGGTCGGGCTCGAGTTGAGGTCTCGAGTTGCCCGACCCAACCCGAACCCGATCAATATATTAAGTTATAAATTATAATTGAGTGTGGATCATTTGTGTCGAAGGCACACTAGTGATGTCGGGTCTCATTTGTCCACATCATTTCCAATGACTCAAGCTAACAAGATATGCCGGATTTCTCTCTTCCAAATAGTTTGCATGATATGCTACATGACTTTTAAAGGAGTAGTTGTCTTATATTTTGGCTTTTTTTATTTTTTTTAATGAAGTTCTTTACTATGAATAATCACATATATAATTAATAAAATCATAGATACAAAAAATAAGTCCTATATTGAAATATAATAAACTAATGTAATAACGAAAATATTAGCACGTATAAACCTGACCAACCCAACCCGACCGAGCCCGCTTGGGTTGGGCTTGGGTTGAGAATTCCCAACCCGAGGTTGGGCTGGGTTGGGTTAGGGTTGAGTACCAACCCGACCCAACCCGTCCGACTTTCAGCCCTAGTTGTAGTTTCATTTCTTCATGCAGTCTTTAAAAGGACGAGATACTTACGAACAAATGCCTTTGTTTTGGAGTTTTTGCAAATACACCCTTGTTTTATAGATTAGTTGTAGATTCCCCTCGGGGGCATTATTATCATTGAGCATTTGACTATTTCATAGACAGTTGGTTGTAAACTCGTGAGCCCACCATGGTGTACGTATGTGTCATCCAACCTGTTTAGCATGATTATTCCACCATGGAAATGGTACAGCTCAAAAATAAGGATGATCTAACCATCGGATGACCCACCATGTGAATACGACATAAACATCACAGTGGGCCCCACAAAGTTTACTCTGTATGCAATTCGCCTCTTGGAAGGTAATCTAGAGTATTGTCTCGTGGGTTTTATCTTTGAAACATGAGCCATCTATCATGGTGTCAGTGTTTGGGTGGACCCGATTGATACAGAATCTGTTGGAAATTTATACATATTAATATAATTTCTGTATAGAGTGGAAACTAAAAATTGCAAATGCTATAAGTTAAGGAGATGCTGAAGCACATTTGAAACGCTGTCCTTAAAGCATTATTTGCCCCTACTCAAGTGAATTGATTATGCTGATAGGTTATAGGCAAACCGCTTCTAGGATACGACGAGCCTGGTGTGGGTCTGCATTCAGCAAACACGAAGGCCCACCTATTGGAACTCTCACTACCAATAAATCGAGCAAAGTCTACGGACAAAAACCGTAGCCATAGACCTATGGCTACGGTTTTTGTCCATAGCTTGACCGTTGCCGTAGGTGCCATAACAATAGGTCTTAAACCTATGGCTATGGATTTAATCTGTAGCTATAGGGTGCAATAGCTACAGATATAATCCGTAGCAATTATATCTGTAGCGAAAACTTTAGACAACTACAGATATTATTTGTAGCTAAAAGTCCGTTGTAATACGCCAAAATTGAAAAGGCTACACCTGTCGGATTAATGGCTACGAATATTATTTGTAGCTAAAGTCCATAGCAATATACCTAAATTGAAAAGGCTACACCTGTCAGATTAATGGCTACTGATATTATTTATAGCTAAAAATTCGTACCAATATACCTAAATTGAAAAGGCTACACCTGTCAGATTAATGGCTACGGTCAATATTCATAGCTATTTTATACATTACAAAATTATATATAATCATTTGTTCATTCAATTACCACCTGTACAATCATTCATTCATTCAATTATAATCACTCATTCATTCATTCAATTACAATCAAATTACAATCCTTCATTCAATCAATTACAATTACAATCAATTACAATCCAATTCATTCAATCAATTACAATTACAATTTCAATAATGCTGAAAATACAAATCTTTGGCTTCATTAGAGAAATGTGCTCAACTTCACCCTGAAATTTCAACAGCTTCGTATATTTTCATCATCATACAAATAGTCATGTCATACATAAATTAGAATGCCCATTGAGGAAAAGAAAGACAAAGTGAAAGAAGTGCATTTTATATAATATTTTTTTTTTCTTAATGAATTAAAAAAAAAAAAAAAAAAAAAACTCGAAGAGGAATGAAATTGACACAAAAGAAATGGTCTCACCATATGATTATACGTTTTGATTTTGGTTTAGGTTATGGGTTTATGTTAAGGTTAGGCTATAGGTTATAATTAAGTTTAGGTTATAGGTTATAAGTTTTGGTTTAGGTTAAGGTTATAGGTTTAGGTTTAGGTTATAGCTTTTGAAAACTTGATTATAGGTTAAGGTTTAGGTTTAGGAAATCGGGCTCAGGTTCGGGTTCAGGATAGGGTTTAGATTTGGATTTTCAAGTTTAGATTTAGGTTAAAGAGTTGAGATTAGGATTAGGTGTAGGTTTAACTTTAAGGAATTGAGAATACATTTAGGTTTTAAGTTTAGGTTTAGGTTAAAGGTTTAGGGAAAGGCTATAGGTTTAGGTTTAAGTTATAAGTTATAGGTTATAGCTTTAGGGAATTGAGAATGGGTTATGGTTTAGGTTTAGGAAATCAGGTTCAGGTTCGGGATTGGGTTTAAGTTTGGGTTTTTAAGTTTAGGTTTAGGTTTAAGTTTGGGAGTTGAGATTATGATTAGGTGTAGGTTTTGCTTTAGGGAATTGAGTTTAGGTTATAGGTTTAGGAAAAGGTTAGGTTTAGGTTATAGGTTTTGGGATTTGGGAATAGTTTTAGGTTATAAGTATAGGTTTAGGTTAGGTTATAGGTTAAGGTTTAGGGATAGGTTATAGGTTTTGGGATTTGAGAATAGGTTCGGGTTTAGGTCATAAGTTTTGGTTTTGGTTAGGTTATAGGTTTTGGGATTTGAGAATAGGTTCGGGTTTAGGTTATAGGTTTTGGTTTTGGTTTAGGTTATAGATTTTGGTTTAGGTTATAGGTTATAGGTTTAGGTTAAGGTTTAGGTTTAAGTTATAGGTTTTGGGATTTGAGAATGGGTTCAGGTTTAGGTTATAGGTTTTGGTTTTAGTTTTGGTTTAGGTTATAGGTTTTTGGATTTGAGAATGGGTTATGGTTTAGGTTTAGGAAATCGGGTTCAGGTTCGAGATTGGTTTTAAGTTTGGGTTTTTAAGTTTAGGTTTAGGTTTAGGTTAGGGAGTTGAGAATAGGATTAGGTGTAGGTTTCGCTTTAGGGAATTGAGTTTAGGTTATAGGTTTAGGGAAAGGTTAGGTTTAGGTTATAGATTTTGTGATTTAGGAATAGTTTTAGGTTATAAGTATAGGTTTAGGTTAGGTTATATGTGAAGGTTTAGGGATAGGTTATAGGTTTTGGTATTCAAGAATGAGTTTAGGTTTAGGTTATAGGTTTGGGTTTTGGTTATAAGTTATAGGTTTAGGATAAGGTTTAGGTTTTAGGTTTTAGGTTTTAGGATTTGAGAATGGGTTCGGCTTTATGTTATAGGTTTTGGTTTTGGTTTAGGTTATAGGTTTTGGGATTTGAGAATGGGTTCGGGTTTAGGTTATAGGTTTTAGTTTTGATTTTGTTTATAGGTTTTTGGATTTGAGAATGGGTTATGGTTTAAGTTTAGGAAATCGGGTTCAGGTTCAGGATTGGGTTTAAGTTTAGGTTTAGGTTTAGGTTAGGGAGTTGAGATTAGGATTAGGTGTAGGTTTCGCTTTAGGAAATTGAGTTTAGGTAATAGGTTTTGGAAAAGGTTAGGTTTAGGTTATAAGTTTTGGGATTTGGGAATAGTTTTAGGTTATAAGTATAGGTTTAGGTTAGGTTATAGGTTAAGGTTTAGGGATAGGCTATAGGTTTTGGGATTTGAGAATGGGTTCGGGTTTAGGTTATAGGTTTTGGTTTTGGTTTAGGTTATAGGTTTTGGGATTTGAGAATGGGTTCGCGTTTAGGTTATAAGTTTTGGTTTTGGTTTTGGTTTAGGTTATAGGTTTTTAGATTTGAGAATGGGTTATGGTTTAGGTTTAGGAAATCGGGTTCAGGTTCAAGAATGGATTTGAGTTTGGATTTTCAAGTTTAGGTTTAGGTTTAGGTTAGGGAGTTGAGATTAGGATTAGGTGTAGGTTTAACTTTAGGGAATTGAGTTTAGGTTATAGGTTTAGGGAAAGGTTAGGTTTTGGTTATAGGTTTTGAGATTTGGAAATAGTTTTAGGTTATAAGTATAGGTTTAGGCTAGCTTATAGGTTAATGTTTAGCAATAGGTTATAGGTTTTGGGATTTGAGAATGGGTTCAGGTTTAGGTTATAGGTTTTGGTTTTGGTTTTGGTTTAGGTTATAGGTTTTGGGATTTGAGAATGGGTTCGGATTTAGGTTATAGGTTTTGGTTTTGGTTTAGGTTATAGGTTTTTGGATTTGAGAATGGGTTATGGTTTAAGTTTAGGAAATCGGGTTCAGGTTCGGGATCGAGTTTGAGTTTGGGTTTTCAAGTTTAGGTTTAGGTTTAGGTTAGGGATTTGAGATTAGGATTAGGTGTAGGTTTAGCTTTAGGGAATTGAGTTTAGGTTATAGGTTTAGGGAAAGGTTAGGTATAGGTTATAGGTTTTGGAATTTGGGAATAGGTTTTGGTTTTAGTTTTGGTTTAGGTTATAAGTTTTGGGATTTGAGAATAATTTTAGGTTATAAGTATAGGTTTAGGTTAGGTTATAAGTTAAGGTTTAAGGATTTGAGTTTAGGTTATATGATTAGGTTTAGATTTAAGTTTAGGGATTTGAGCTTAGGTTATAGGTTTAGGTTTAGGTTTTAGGTTTATATTTATGTTTGGGTTTGGGTTTTGGGATTTGAGAATGGGTTCGGGTTTAAGTTATAGGTTTTGGTTTCAGTTTAGGTTATAGGTTTTGGGATTTGATAATGGGTTCGGTTTTAGGTTATAGGTTTTGATTTAGGTTATAGGTTAATGGTTTAGGTTAAGGTTTAGGTTTAGGTTGTAGGTTTTTGGATTTGAGAATGGGTTCGGGTTTAGGCTATAGGTTTTGGTTTTGGTTTAGGTTTTAGGTTTTGGTTTAGGTTATAGGTTAATTATAGGTTTAGGTTTAGGTTTAGGTTATAGGTTATAGGATTTGAGAATGGGTTCGGGTTTAGGATATAGGTTTTGATTATATGTTTTGATTTAGGTTATAAGTTATAGGTTTAGGTTTTGGTTTTGGTTATGATTTAGGTTATAATTCATAGGTTTAGGTTTAGGTTATAGGTTTTATTTAAGTTATAGGTTATAGGTTTAGGTTTTGGTTTTGATTTAGGTTATAGGTTTTTGGATTTGAGAATGGGTTCGGGTTTAGGCTATAGGTTTTGTTTTTGGTTTAGGTTATAGGTTTTAGGTTTAGGTTTAGGTTTAGGTTATAGGTTATAGGATTTGATAATGGGTCCGGGTTTAGGTTATATTTCTTTGGTTTTGGTTTAGGTTATAGGTTATAGGTTTAGGTTTTAGGTTTAAGTTTTGGTTTTGATTTAGGTTATAGGTTATAGGTTTAGGTTAAGGTTTAGGTTTAGGTTATAGGTTTTGATTTAGGGTATAGTTTATAGGTTTAGGTTTTGGTTTTGATTTAAGTTATAGATTTTTGGATTTGAGAATGGGTTCAGGTTTAGGTTATAGGTTTGGTTTTACTTTAGGTTATAGGTTTTGGGATTTGAGAATGGGTTTGGGTTTAGGTTATAGGTTTTGGTTTTGGTTTTTTAGGTTATAAGTTTTGGTATTTGAGAATGGGTTCGGTTTTAGGTTATAGGTTTTGGTTTAGATTATAGGTTATAGGTTTAGGCTAAGGTTTCATTTTAGGTTATAGGTTTTGGGATTTGAGAATGGGTTCGGGTTTAGGTTATAGGTTTTGGTTTTGGTTTAGGTTATAGGTTTTGAGATTTGAGAATGGGTTCGGGTTTAGGTTATAGGTTTTGGTTTTGGTTTAGGTTTAGGTTATAGGTTTTTGGATTTGAAAATGGGTTATGGTTTAGGTTTAGGAAATCGGGTTCAGGTTCGGGATTGGGTTTAAGTTTGGGTTTTCAAGTTTAAGTTTAGGTTTAGGTTAGAGAGTTGGGATTAAGTTGGGTTTTCAAGTTTAGGTTTAAGTTTGGGTTTTCAAGTTTAGGTTAAGGTTTAGGTTTAGGTTATAGGTTTTTGGATTTAAGAATGGGTTCAGGTTTAAGCTATAGCTTTTGGTTTTGGTTTTGGTTTAGGTTATAGGTTTTGGTTAGGTTATAGGTTTTAGGTTTAGGTTTAGGTTTTGATTTAGGTTATAGGTTATAGGTTTAGGTTAAGGTTTAGGTTTAGGTTATAGGTTTTGGTTTAGGTTATAGGTTATAGGTTTAGGTTTTAGGTTTAGGTTTTGGTTTTGATTTAGGTTATAAGTTATAGGTTTAAGTTATAGGTTTTTGGATTTAAGAATGGGTTTAGGTTTAGGTTAAGGGTGTGGTCCCTGCAAATACAAATATAAACATGGTCTGTCCAAATGGACAGGCCCTTCCAATGCCGTCCATAGAAAATGGACAGCTTCATCATAGTCATAACAGCGGTTCCCACCTTCCAAAGACCCCGGCTCATCCGGATAGCTCCAACGCACATCCGGGTCTACTCCATTAATTTCGAGCAAATACATAAATACGGCTTATCCAAATGGCCAGGCCCCTTTAATATCGTCCATAGGAAACAGACAGCTTCATCATAGTCATAACAGCGGTTCCCACCTTCCAGGGACCCTTGCTCTTCCGTATAGCTCCGACGCACATCCGGGTTTACTCCATCAATTTCGAACAAATACATAAATATGGCCTATCCAAATGGTCAGGCCACTCCAATCATGTGCATTCTTGACAAGAGACGTACCAGATGCTTGAATCTGAAATATGCATTTACACATAAAATGGCATTGGGAATCGCTTCTCAAAACCGCAGACTATTTTGTTTTGAAACTCGTTCATCTCACCTGAAAACCTGTCACATAATGAATAACTGTAACCACAATGATAACTATTGTGAATGCACTATAATGAACAAATTATTATTATTATTATAGATAACTGTAATTACAATATAGATATCATGCACATGATATCACATAATGTATTGTTTGATGAACTACACATGTCCATTCTTGACAAGAGACGTACCAAATGCTTGAATCTAAAATATGCAACTCCAATCCTCGAAATATGAGCAGAGGATGAGCATTTGAAGCAAGAGTATGCTACTCAAATTTCAACTAGTGAGACTAAGAACAACAAAGCATGGAATTAGAATTGATAATCTTAAAACTATTTAAACATGAATACCAAAGATGTGTGTGTCTTATGTAGACATGTATCATGTTGATGTGTGTGCCTACGTAGTTGAAGTACTATTCTTTTGACCAGTCCATGAGATTCTCTGAAATCTATGGCTCCTAAAAAAGGAAAAAAGAAAATAATGAAATACAAAAGGAGGTTGAGAAAGGGTTACCACGTAGGCAGCCCTGTGTCCAAAACACTCCCACTTGAAGTTAGTGGTTCTCGTAAGTCTCATTTTAACCATCCATGAATGAGCCTCATATTCCATATATTAAGAATTTCCTGTCCACAATCGGACACAACATGCTAATGATATCAAATACAAAAACCACAGACAGAACTCACATATAAAAATTGAGAACTAGGGATGGATGGGACTATTAATGGGCCTAAATTGGTCAAGGAAAATCAAAATTTTGAATAGCCCTTGCCTATCAGATCCAACCCAAACTGTTCAAAATTCAAGCCAGAGAAAGCCCAGGCCTAACCAATATGATATTTAAATAATTGAATCCGTAAAATAATAATAATAATAATAATAATAATAATAAATAAATAAATAAATAAATAAATTCCTGAAACATGTAATTTAATTTAAATTACTTATACAGAGTAATAGACTTCTCTCATGAATTAGCGGAAAAAAGGAAAATTGATAGATGTTATTTACATTTCTACCTTAGAACATCACCCTGCCCACATGTCGTCGTACCGGCCAAGGGGTTGTCCATCACCCATTAGCCCAAAGTACATGGTGGGGCCTATGAGCTTCCTGTTAATAATAGCAAGGAATTAGTTCATGTTAAAAAGGGAGCAAGCACATACATGCACACATGACAAAACCTATCTTGTGTGCATTTGCAATAAATGTTGTTTTTACAATAAATGTTGTTTTTGAATTTCCACCAAGACCATCCTGTAATCAAAGACTTGTATTGAGGAGCAATCAATTATAAGCAAATTGGACCATAAGCTCATTTTATGAGGAAAATATAGGCTTTTCTTGTAAATCATGAGATATATCGTCATAATCACATCATCCACAAATTCAAGGGATATATTTACTAGTAAAGTATTTATGTAGAGGTAGCTTTCAGGCATAACAACTTTGGCAAGATGTGATGGTTGATATATGTGGCATACAAGTAACTCAAATTAATCTAAGAGTTAGCGATTTTGTTATTCCTAGTTGTAGAGCTTCCAAGATCCTATAGTATAAGCATGGCTCAAATATATGACATGTGGCTTATAGTTATAGGAAGATATATGGGCAACCTGACTGTAGGAACAACAAACTTGCATGCCTTCAATGTTGTTGATACCAACACCAATATCAGCCTCTTGAATCATGCCAACATCATTTGCAATAAGGTTGCAATAAAGTGCACCATCACCATACATTAGTTAGAGTTATCAGTTTTACTTTGGAACAATACTAGTTCAATCACTGAATATCATGTGGGGACACAACAAATATTATCGATCATTGATGTTTTACATAATAACATTGAATACATGTCTTGGTATGCATGTATCTAAAAACAACAACACATGCACAATTATCCTTGGTAACTTGTGAATTTGAATGCTATATTATCCTTACGGCACTGGGTCACCAGGTGCTTATCCTAGAATGGGAAAAATGGTTATGCAAAAGCATTCTTATATGAGAATTACAATACTCATGATTACTCACTTCTCGAATAATGTAATTTCTACTTCAAAAGCATTAGCTGAATGCATTCTAGATCTTCCTTCAAAACTAATATGTAAAGGATTTTTTTTCTTTTTGTAATGATGAGTTGATTTTGGTAATAATGAGTTGATTTTCCTCTTGTGAATACAAGTTGCACATCTGAAGCCCAAGAGTGATGATCCAAACAATTGAGCTCATAGCTCCCATCATGGATGGACCATGGCCAAAGAATATCTTCAATCAGACAATGCTAACCTTTCCATCAGCACCAAGAAAAAAGATGGTTATGAAGAATTTCACAGCAATCCAAACTCAATGGAAAAGAAGGCCAAATATTAGGTGGCTAGGCTTCCAATTTGGGAAAATTTTCTGTGAGCAGTCTATCCAGGATGAGGACCATCAGGTCAATGACTTGGATATCCCAACCATGAACCCCACAAAAATGAACTTCATGCACAATAGGGAGTTCCCTACCAGTCACTAATTGAGAACTTAGCCTCTAATGTTAAAAGTAATCATCACTTGAAGTAGACTATGTAAAAGTTTTTAATATCTCAATTATTTAAAACAACATATTGGCGTTGACCGATTCTTTGGCTAGGATCTCGGCCATTGTCATGCAATCTCTGTTCAGTGTAGTTAATATTTCTTGTTAAGTATTTGAGAGCAAATGCATATGCATCTGTGTGTAGGCGGAAGAACATGAGATGTCCTACATACCACTCATAAATTGGATCAGGAACAAGGAATTTTCAGTATGCCTACATATCCTACCTTGAAAGACGTCAGGAATCATGAGAAGTACACTATCATTAACATAGAAATCCTAGTAAGCCTCCATCAACAATATGTCAATACAAACAGGGGCCTAGATTTAATAAAGGTAGTGATGACATGTTGCTTAACCCATTATACTTAACCCCAAGGCGTAATGCAGTGCCATTGAGCCGGTAATCTTTAGCCAAATTTTTGGTAAATTTTAGGGCATCTTGCATGCTATTTCTAGAAGCAATCACCATAGAGACTATGGCACCGGCTGACGAACCAGCCAGTGGTGTGGTTTCCCATATCAATGACAGGTAAAACGTAACAAAAGAATTACAGACAATGGCAGGTAATATTTCCTTCAAATTTTGGTCCTGAATTTGGAGATATCAGTAGTATAGGCGGTTTAACTTATGTCTGAAACAAACATCTCAAGAACATTGGTAAGACTTGCAGTAATCTATTGCTGATTTAAGTAGCATAAGTTGCTTTCAAAATGTGATTAATTTCAAAAGCCCAAAATCAACTAATCATTTGTTAAAACAGAATGTATCTTACAGCAACTGAAATCTTCTAAACAGCACATGACAGCAGAGAATACAAAACATAAGGGTGCTGTTAATAACATGAATATATCTGAAGGCCAAAACATAAAGTTACATGCTACTTAAGTAGGCATAGAAATTTTGACATGGCATATCATAAGATTTCAAATATCAAACCCCACACACAGACACAAAAAAGAAAGAAATGACTTAATCCCCACAAATGCACTAGAATTGCTATTCTGGTAGTCATGCACATAATGATTATCTTCTAGTACAGTGACTTACTAATGGTCTAATCAGAACAAAATCTTCCTTGATCAGATTATCTCATAAGATTAGTGCCTTCTTCCAAACAGTCACATAGTTAAATAAAGAAACAGAAAAACATATCTAAAACTACTCAAAACTAGTCACAATGAAGAGGATGAATGGTCCAGAAGACGTAATAAGTCGAGTCTGAATTAAGACAAATGCACCTAAGGGCCTGATGCAGGGCCATCATCCCAACCACTACCGTTCTGACCCTTGTTTGGGCCTCTCTCTACTGCAAATGCCACCCATTTGCTCTCATTTCTGGGGCTTTTAATTGGGGTTTTGGGGAGCCAAGGAGAGGTAAATTGGGAATTGGGGGAACATTTGGAGAAGTGCTGAAATCCCCACCATTTATCTCTCCTCAATCCACTCCTTCCAAAAAGATTCTTAGTTGAAGCATTTCTTCAAACATGTAGGAGGCCATGGACAGTGGCGGATATGGCTGCCACTGCCATGGTTCCTGCCCAATTTTCGGCAATCAAAAGAGAAAATGAGAGAGAAAGAGAGAGTACCTCTGACTTCGTGCTCTGATTTCTTATATTCCCGTCGGCTATTGGAGGGAGATCGATCAAATGACTGCTTCGAAGAGAACGATTTGGGAGACGTCGATAGAGAGGGAGGGCAATCAGGGAGATCGAGAGAGGGAGGGAGAGGAAGGGAGAGAGATCGAGAGAGTACGAGGGAGAGAGATCGAGAAAGGCAGAGGGAGAAGATCGGGAGAGAGAGAGAGAGAGAGAGAGAGAGAGAGAGAGAGAGAGGTGAACGGGAGCAGAGATCGGGAGAGAGAGAGAGAGAGAGAGAGAGAGAGAGAGAGAGAGGAGATTGGGAGCTAAGATAGGGAAAGAGAGAAGAATGGGAGCAGGAATCGGGAGAGTGAGCTAGGGAATGGAGGGAGAGAGGAGATGACTGGAGTATTTTGGGTGCACCCCTATTTTGAGCGCGCGCCCTTTATGGGCATGGAATGGGTCCCACCAGGACGGTCCTATTAGGGGCTCCGTGGGGCCCATCATGATGTAAGTAGTTTATCCATGCCGTCCATTCATTTTGATAATTAAATTTAGGATATGATCCTAAAAATAAGGTATATTGAAGGCCCAAGTGGACCACACCATAGAAATCACATGTGATTTAATCTTCATTGTTTCCTACCCTGTGGTCTACTTGATCCTTCAATCTACCTGATTTTTTGGTTCGTGGACTAAAATGATATGTCAAAATAGATGGACGGATTAGATAGAACACATATATTGTGGTGGGCCCCATAGAGCCCCTTACACGATCGTTAATTTCGGGTGGCGTAGCAAACTTTTAGTTATAGATTAAACTCGTAGCAATATAGCTACGGTGTATATCCGTTGCAGAAAGATAACATATTCCGTAGCCTTTGCTCATTTTTTTAGTAGTGTCTATTACACTCAGTCTGGAAGAAATACAATAAAGAAAAATCTTAGGAAAAAAGAAAAAAGAAGAAAAGTGTTTTAGACAACTGCACTAGTCAAGTCTTCAGCCACTGGTTCAGTTGAACCGTTCTAGACCACCATAGCCTAAGGTTCAAGCCTTGCTATGTTGCTGGAGTATAGGAGTGGAGTGAAGCTGGTTGTCTTAGTTTCTATGGGTTTGTTGTAGTGGATTGAGATGGTTTGGAAACCCACCCAAACCCTCTATTTATAGGCTATGGTGGTTAGGGGGTTATGGTCCAGAGACTTAATTTTTATTAAGTCATTTCTAGCTGTTGGAAAACTAGCCGTTTTTCACTATTGTGCATGGTCCATTATTCTATTGCATGCTGACTGTTGTGAGACAACAGCTAGCCGTTTTCTGACTGTTGGGTAGCCATGCAGCAGTTATAGCTAGACCCTGCACTAATTGCTCAGCTGTTACAGTTTCTGCTGCAACAGATCTTTTCAGTCCGCCTATATATATTGAGAGATCTCTCTCTCAGTCCTCTAGTCTCTCTGCCAACCATCCACCCGCCATAGCCACTTAGTCGCACCACGACTCGCACACGTCTCGTTCCGGTTCGCGAAAGGAGTGACCCTCTGCAACACGATGCGCACGTGTGAAGTGCAAAGTGCGCCACTAGCACCTTTACAGCCACACTACCTCACATGCCCACTCCCTCACACTTTGCCCGTGACTGTGCCCGTGCCAGAGCCAGAGCCCGAGCGAAAGTGCGTGCGTGTGTGCAGTGTTCCAGTGCTTCGCACTAGAACACGCAAGTCCCATGGTCCACGGACTATGTAGGCAAATAATAAGGTACTCCACATCCTTCATATAAATCACTTTTTTCTTCTTGTCTTTTCCAATGTGGGACTATTCCAAAAATCCACAAAAAGTTATTTTTTCAAACATTTTATATATTATATTTTTTATTTTAAAATATATTTTTTATAAAATCAATATTTTTACAACAATCTCCCACTTGATTTTTTATAAAAATATATTTTCTCAGTTAAACATTTCTGTCAGAATAATCAGCTTATACATAAATAAAGATATCTTTCGATTTTAATCTTTCCTTAGTATAAGTATCTCAAAACTCTATCGAAATAACTAGTAGATGAAACTTTGAACCAGTTATTCCTAGATAGCAGAGTTGGAGAAACCACACACATATTCGTTATGTGTTTGATAGAGTTCCCACAATCTTGCTCAGCACAATTAATGGCCATGTGCTTATCCTATTTCGTGAACGATCCCAAGAGAAAACTCCTAACTCTCATGAGAGACGACACCATCTCTACATTCATATAGGTGAAATCCTTCTAGTGTCTCCGTTACTATAAGACACTTGTCCTATAGACTAGATTTCATTAAGAGTTCTAAGATTCAACCCTCTTTCGTAACGCTCAACACTTATCTATTATGGATGAGGTTTTATAATTTAGTGATGAAAACTTTTCACATATCAGTGACTTGTTCTTACCCATTAAACCCAAAAATTTTAAAATTTTCTGATTTTAGGTTAGGTTAGCATCACTGGTGGAACTTTGGTTGAAGAGTTTCAACCTCATCCCTCTAGATGTAGCCTTTACTACCTCTCTCGGTAGAGATTTAGTAAAAGGATCTGCCAAGTTATTACTTGATTTCACATATGAAATAGCAATGATTCCGTCTTTAATCAATTGTCTGACATAATCATGTCGAAGATTGATATATCTAGACTTACCATTATAAGTACCGTTATAGGCTCTAGTTAATGTGGCTTCACTATCGCAATGTAGTGACACAGCCGATATAGGCTTTATACAAAAAAGAATTTCTAATAGAAGATCCCTTAACCACTCAACATCTTTACCTGTTGCAGTCAGGGCTATGAATTCAGACTTCATAGTCGAGTGCGTTAGGCAAGTCTGTTTCTTGGATCCCCAACATACAGCTGCACCTCCTATGGTGAATACCCACCCTGTAGTAGACTTGTTGTCCCCTGCACTCGATATCCAGCTAGCATCGGTATATCCTTCCAATACGGCAGAAAACTCTGAATAAAATAGTCCTAAGTCTTTGGTTACTTTTAAGTAATCAAGGACTCTACTAATTGCATTCTAGTGTTCAGTACTGGGGTTACTAGTAAACCTACTAAGTTTACTCACAGCATATGCGATATCAGGTCTAGTGCATTGCATAACATACTTGACTTCCTATAACACTCGCATATTCTAATTGTGTAACTTTTCGTCCAGTATTTTCTTTTAGCTTGATACTTGGATCAAATGGGGCTTTTGTTTCCTTTATATTTAGATAGTTAAACTTATTTAGTATCTTCTCAATATAATGAGATTGACATAAAGCATAACCCCCATAATGTTTTTTAACTTTGATACCTAGAATGGTATCAACTTGTCTAAGATCTTTCATTTTAAATACGGAAAAAAGAAACCTCTTTGTTTCAGTCACACCTTCCATTTTATTGCTTATTATTAATATGTCATCAATATACAAAAAATAATAACGATATAACTACCATCTATTTTAGAATATATGCATTTGTCTGCTACATTATGGATGAAACTATGAGATAGTATTTTGGAATCAAATTTCTCATGCCACTGTTTTGATGCTTGTTTTATCCATACAAAGATTTGACTAATCTACATACTTTGTTTTCATTTCCTGGTAGAACGAAACCCTCAGGTTGTTCCATGTATATCTCCTCATTAAGGTCACTATTCAGGAATGCAGTCTTTACATTCATTTGGTGGATGTGAAGATGATGTATGGAAGCTAGTGCAAATAATATCCTAATGGATGTTATCCTAGCTACAAGTGAATATGTGTCAAAGTAATTTATCCCTTCTTTTTGTCTAAAACCCTTAGCTACTAGTCGAGCTTTAGAGGTTTGGATAATCCCAATATTTCTTCCTAAATACCCACTTATAACTTATGGGTCTAGAACGTGGAGGTAAGTTTACTAGTTTCCATGTTTGATTTGACAGTATGGATTCCATTTCATCATTTATAATTTCTTTCTAGAAGGCTGAGTCTCTATTGGATATAGCCTCTTAATATGTTTTAGGATCATCTTCTATAGTTATTATTATAGGTATTTGTCTAATAATACTTTCTCTATCTGCTTCTACCAGATGGAAAATGACGCGTTGTGAGTCTATGTAGTCATCTCCTAGACTCTTCTCTATTCTCGTCCTTTAACTCCTACAGGGTTCAATACGAGCTTCCACTATCTGTGGAGTTGTGCTATCTGGTTCTCTATTAGGATTTTGGATTTCATTATCCTTTGACTCCAAGGATAGTAAATTCTCAAAGAATTCAACGTCTCTTGATTCTATTATTGTATTACACTCCATGTCTAGAAGTCTATAAGCTTTACTATTTTGTGCATACTCTACAAAGGCGCACTTAATAGCTCTTAGTCCTAACTTAATTCTTTTTGGATCAAGGGTTCTGCAGTATGCAAGACACCCCCACACTTTAAGATATCCTAGGTTAGGTTTTCTACCTCTCCATTTTTATATGGAGATATTTTATATTTTTTAGACGGAATTCTATTTATTATATGACATGCTATAAGCAGTGCCTCACCCCATAGACTTAGTGACAACTTTGCTCTTATCAACATTGAGTTGACCATCTCTACTAATGTTCTATTCTTTTTTTCAGTTATTCCATTTTGTTGAGGTATGTATAGAGTTGTACATTGATGTATCAATCCATGTTCTTCACAAAAGTTATCGAATTCATTCGAGAAGTATTCTCCTCCTCTATCACTACGAAGAATTTTTATCTTCTAATTTAGTTGATTCTCTACTTCTGCTTTATAATGTTAAACATGTTCAATGCTTCATCTTTTCTCTTTAACAGATAAACATACATATATCTAGAGCAATCATCTATAAAGGTTATGAAGTACCGTTTACCTCCATGAGTAAGAATGTTGTTTAACTCACAGATATCACTGTGCACAAGATCTAATGTTTGATACGATTTATCAACACTTGGAAAAGATGTTTTTGTCATTTTGGATCGTATGCACACTTCACATTTATCTGTTTCATTATCTGTGTATAAGATTAAACCATTCCCAGTGATGAACTTCAAGGTATTATACCTTATGTAGGCTAGTCTACCATGTCACAGTCCAGTGGATTCAACCATATACGTAGAAGTGCTACTTTTATTTAGAGAAAACTTAACCATCCCATTACAAGAATATCCCTTTCCGACAAAATTTTCATTCTTAAATAGAATCAGTTTTCCTGACTCGTACACCACCCTTATACCTGGTTTATCCAGAAGATTCCTAAAAACTAAGTTTTGCCTCATGTCTGGGACGTGCAGTATATTAGTCAGAATCACTTTCTTTCCAGAGGTGAATATCAGTTCTACAGTTCTTTTACCAATAACCTTCGATGGGACTTCATTATGCATTTGGACTTGTTGACCATCGGTCAATTCCTCATAGGTTTTGAAAGCTGATTTGTTGTAGCACACATGTACTGTAGCGGCAGTATCATACCACCAACCTGAAACTTTCCCTTAGATGGTATTCACCTCAGTGATCATAGTCACGATATCGCCTTCTTCTACTACACTTGCCTCTTTTTTAGATTTGCGATATTGGCATACTCGAGCATAGTGCCCGGTTTTTCCACAGACATGGCATAGGTCTTTAAACTTTTTGTTATTCTTTTGGGCGTTTTTCTTGAATTTTCCTTTATTGGGTTTCAGGGAATCGTTCTTCTTGGGATTCTTGGTATTGGTGCTTTCTACTGCATGTACCTTGGACAAGACATTCCCGTTATCATTCTTTCTATTACAGTTACGGGATTCTTCCTCAACCCTGAGGTGTTTCTAGATTTGTTCCAGTGTGTAGTCCTCAGTTTTATGCAGCAACTTCTTTCTATAGTCTTTTCACATCGATGACAATTTAGCGATTATAGCCCCGACTTGGAATGATTCAGGAAGATCAATTTTAATCACTTTGATTTTGTTTACTATTAGCTGCAGTTCTTAGATTTGGGGCATCATCGGTTTATTATCTGCAATGCTGAAGTCAAAATACCTGGCGATGAGAAATTTGTTGGTCCCTTCTTCTTCAGCCTTATATTTGAACTCTAGAGTGGCTCAGATCTCCTTTGCTGATGATATCTGTTGGTACAGATCGTACAGATGGTCGGAGAGCGCGTTCAAAATGTGTCCTCAACACAAGAGTTCATCCTTGGCTCGTTTGGCGCGGGCAGCCACCTGTTCAGGTGTGTCGCTATCAGTTACTTCAGGTAGCGCTTGCAGATTTGGATCTAGTATGTAGTAGATCTTCAGCGCTGTTAGGAGAAATTTCAGTTTGTCTTATCATCTTGTAAAATTTGCTCCATCAAACCGATCAAAACGTATCAAGTCCTGATTCATCAACCTGATGGATGAAACACTGTCGGCTTCCATCAAATACCGCTTTAAGGTTGTTGGAAATTTATACAGATTAATATAATTTTTGTATAGTGTGGAAATCAAAAATTGCAGATGCTATAAGTTATGGACAGGCTGAAGCACGTCTGAAACGCTGTCCTTAAAGCGTTATTTGCCCTTACTCAAGTGAATTGAGTATGCTGATATGTTATAGGCAAACTGCTTCTATGATACGACGAGCCTGGTGTGGCTCTGCTTTCAGCAAACACGAAGGCCCACCTATTGGAACTCTATTACACTCTGTCTGACAGAAATACAAGGGTTATGGTCCAGAGACTTAATTTTCATTAAGCCATTTTTGGCTATTGGAAAACTAGCCGTTTTTTATTATTGTGCATTGTCCATTATTCTACTATATGCTGATTTTTGTGAGACAACAGCTAGTCATTTTCTGGCTGTTGGGCTAGCCATGCAAGCACAAAGTGCGCCACTAGCGTCTCTACAGCCACACTGCCTCACATGCCCACGCCCTTGCACGGAGCCCGTGCCCGAGCGCATGCGCGGAACACACAAGTCCCATAGTCCAAGGACTATATGGGCAAATAATAAGGTATTCCACATCCTTCATATAAACCACTTTTTTCTTATCTTTTTCAACGTGGGTCTATTCCAAAAATCTACAAAAAGTTATTTTTTCAAACATTTTATATATTATATTTTTGATTTTAAAATATATTTTTTTATAAAATCAATATTTTTACAACAGAATTCAGCCGCGTGTCTCGTGGAGATGTGGCTCACGCATGTCTACCGTCTATCTCCCGGAAATTTAAAAAAAATAAAAAGAAAATCCAATCATTTCAATGCCGATCCGAATCTAACGCGGGCCTCTCACTTGCTGAGTTGCTGTCATCGATATGGGATCCCCAGTTTCTACAAAGCCTATGTGACCAAAAGCTCTGTGGGTCCATTTCTATCCATTCCGTCTACCAATTTCGCCGGATTATGTCATTACAATAAAATTAAAACGAGGCGGATCCAAAATTCAAGTGGGCCACACCCCAGGAAACATTTAGGATGAAATGCCAACCATTTAAACCTTCCTGAGACTTGCTGTGCTGTTTAAATGCCATCTAACCCCTTAAAAAAATTATTCCTGTGAGGATAAAGTGAAAACTAAAATAACTGCTGGACCCAAAATTCTATTACCCTCTAAGAAAGTTTCATCGATGGGAGTTCAATCCCCATCGTTTCTTGTACGTGTAGTCTGCTTGAGTTTTCCATCTCATTTGTTGGCGCACGTCCTTACATTATCTAGCACCATGGACGGATGGAGAGGATTTTCAACAGATATCACATTAGGCCCCACAGAGCTTTTGGTTACTATGCTCCTTGTAATGGACTCGGAGTCCGTAGTGACATATAAGTGTCATGGAGAAGTTCTGTGCACCTCTCAGGTGAACCGATCACATGAAACAGTGCTGATTGAATGCCCACCCTTAAAAACTTCCTAGGCCCACCGTAAATTTTATTTTCCACCTAATCCTTTAATTAGGTGATACCAACCTAGGTGAAGGGAAAATAAAAATATCAGCTTGATCCAAAACTTGTGTGGCCCTCGAGAGATTTTTAATAGTGAGCGTTTAATCACCACTGTTCCCTCTTTTTTTTTTTTGTTAGCTTGTTAGTACACCCACTGAGAGATCACACACTATTAGCCACCCCCACTAGGGAATCGATTCCAAGACCTCAATGTTGAAACGAGGTATCTTTCACTCAGTCTACCACTCGAGCTATGGATCCGGGTGTAATCACCACTGTTCTCATGGATGAACGGAATGGAATAAAAAAAAAAAAAAAAAAAAAAAAGATACATCATGGTGGGCCCACGGAGCCTTTTCCTGCATCCAGGGGTCACTGCCGAATTGGAGTTCCCATCCCCTGTAACAGGGTTGCAGGAAATTCTCGTCCATCCGTCGGTGCGTGAGTTTGAATGGAGAGGTATGCAAAGTGCAACAAATGTAAAGGGAACTTCCAGCACATGTGTGAACATTGCATACGTGTGCATGATCTAGACCACTCATCATGCAGGTCACGCTCTGAGAATGTCCTGTCCCGAAATTGAGATTGGTCCGCTCATCAGGCAACCAACGCTTGTTTGAGAGATATGGATGATTTGCATAAATGACCACCGGTCCATGCTCAATGTACAAAATATGCCCGCCTGATGAGTAGACCAGCACGATTGTTCATCGAGTGTATGCTCAAAATCAAAGTTTCCGCTAACTGATCAACGGACCAGATATTGTACGCTTGTGCCATATCGGCACGTGCGTCATGCAATCCCCCGTCCATTTCACACGAGTAAGTCCGCTGTTATCCTTAAGTGCAGATACCTCGTTTCAACCTCTTTGTTTTTTCAAAGAAATGGTAATATTTTTTGTCTTCGAAATTGGTTTAAAAGAGATAATTTTAATTTTTGAACTATGATAATACATATGATATATCTATTCCGTCCATCTGTTTTACTACAATATTTTGAAACGTGAGACAAAAAATAAAGTAGATCCAATACTCAAGTGGCCCACGCCATAAGAAATTGTGGCCCCACAAAGTTCTTAACGGCCAATATTCAATTTCCCTTTTCATATGACATGGTCCACTTAAGTTTTGGATATGTCTCATTTCTTTACTCATGTTATAAATTCAACTGGAATAATGGATGAATGGTGTGGATAAGCAAAATGCATTACAATGGGACCCACGGTTATTTTACAATATTCTTGTTTTTTGTGTTAAAAAGTAAGTAGTCAAATTAGGTATAATATAAATGTACTGGAAAATAATCATTATTTTTTTACACGGTATTTACCATTTCACCTGATATCAAACATCACATCGATCCCTAGCAGGGTTGGCTAACATGGAGTGTGTGTACTGACATGTGTGTGTACTAACAAGCTAACCCAAAAAAAAAAAAGTACATTGTTATCCCTACTAGGAGGGTATATGCACAGTATACTTTGGTCTTCATTTACACTACAGGGAACAAATTTGAAATGATCTAAACCATTGGTTTGTTGGGCCACATCTTAGATGGATTATTTCAAAAAATTTCTAAAGATTGAAAGGAATTTAAGACTAATATAGAAACTTTAAGGTTGACCATAGACTGTTGAGGAATGCCGCACTCCATAGCAAAAATCAAGGAATCAACACACACAAAAATTATGTGAGGTTTCCTAAAGAAGAGAAAGTCAGCAAATCATGCCAGCAAATCGCTTCAATATGGATAAGAGCGTACTAGCAAATTGATTCTCCTTTAATTACATGTCCCCCATTTCTTTGTATAAATAAGGGATTGTACAGAGATTGTAACATATCAAAAATCAATTCATTCTTTACTTATTATTTTCATCTCTGATTTTTTTCTAATTTCATCATGGTATTAGAGCAATATCAATCCTTGAGAGGAAAATTTTCTATTTGAGGATAATTCTCCTCAGTTCTTTCCTCTGTTTTTGAATACCACAAAACAGAGACTCTAATTTGAGCCCAGATCACACCCGGATTTGACCCGAGTCACAGGTTAAGATCACACCCGGATCATAATCTTTTCACTTCTCATGGCAACCAAGGTGGAAAAATATGATGATCCTAATCATCACTTATGCCTCCAATAATCAGATCACCTCGGATTGATTTTCGTTTCTCCACTGCTCACAGAGGAGAATTATTCCACATTGAGTCGTGCGATGATCCTGACACTCCAAGCAAAGAACAAGATCTGCTTCATTGACAGTACGCTACCTTCACCATCTTCCGAATCCTTAGAATACTCACAATGGAGACAATGCAACGTAATGGTAATCTCTTGGCTTCTCAATTCCATTTTGAAGAGATTTCTAATAGTGTGATCTATTGTGAAACTGCCCACGCCATATGGGACGACCTAAAAGATCAATACTCCCAAGTCAATGGCCTCCGCTTATACAAGCTTAAACAAGATATTAATAATCTTGTCCAAGGATCTTTATCAATTAGTGCAAACTTTGCCAAATTGAAGAGCTTGTGGGATGAGTTATATGCAGTTCAAGGAACGTCTACCTACACCTACAGCATACGCAAGGAGACTCTCACACAGCAAGAACTAGACCATGTCTTGAAGTTTTTGATGGGGCTCAACGATTCCTACACTGTGATCTGTGGACAAATACTTCTGATTGATCCACTTCCCACTCTCAACTACACTCATGCCCTTGTGCTTCAAGAAGAACGTCATCGCAACATTCTATCTCCACCATTTGTTGAAGGTATTGCTCTGGCTGCCACCAACCATCAACCATGAAAGGAAGGACACCCCGGTCCACACAGGAAGTCTCTCAAATGTACTCACTGTGGCAAAGAGGGCCATAATGTGGATTGATGCTACCGCATCCACGACTTCCCCCCAGGACCTCATAATTCAAAGCTCAATCAGGGTCCCAAGCGTAGTGCCTATCAAGCTTCTTCCAATCCATCTACCAGCAACCTTCCTTTCACACATGAACAGTGCCAATAGCTTCTGTCCATTCCCAACAAGTTCATTCTCCCTCAATCCATGGCACACCAAGTAGGTAGTGTCGAATCTTCATTGTCAGGTAAGTCCACTAATGATCTCTTATGGATTCTTGACAGTGGTGGAATCGATCATATGATTTGCTCACCCACTACTCTAATCCAATCTTTCCCAGTACATGATCGAATTGTTCAATTACCAGATGGTTCTCATGTCACCTTTACTCATATTGGATCAGTTCACTTCTCTTCCAATCTTATTTTAGGCAATGTCCTTTGTGTCCAAATTTTTCATTTCAACTTAATCTCTGTCCGTAAATTATGCGAAACCCTCCATTATCTCATTACTTTTTCTTCTGATTTTTGTTTTATTCAGGACCTACGCTTGATGAAGATGATTGGGATGGGAAGTGAGCGGGATGGCTTATACCACTTCACCAATACCAAGAATGCTTGTTGTTAGGCGGCTACATCCACATCCACTTCCCAACTTTGGCATCATCGTTTTGGTCATCTATCAAATAAAAATTATTCTTTCTTTCCAATAAATTTTCAGAAATTTGTAGTTCCAATTTGGAATCATGTTTAATTTGTCCATTGGCTAAACAGACTCGCGCACCTTTTCCTTCTAGTTCCATTTCTTCTCTTAACCCTTTTGACCTATTGCATGTTGACATTTGGGAGAGCCATCGTGTTCTTTCCACTACTGGTGCACACTATTTTCTCACCATTGTTGATGATTATACTCGTTATACCTAGGTTTACTTAATGCGCCATAAATCTGACACCCACTCTCTCTTGTAATCCTTCATTCACCTTATTGAAAATCAATTCTCCACCACCATAAAAATTATCCGAAGTGATAATGGGCCTGAATTTGGCATGCCCTCATTTTATGCCCCCAAAGGCATCGCGCATCAAACCAGTTGCGTCAACACTCCTTGACAAAATGGAGTAGTTGAACGCAAGCACCGTCACCTTCTTGATGTTGCCCGTGCATTAATTTTTCAAGCCCATATGCCTAAACACTTTTGGGGGGATGTTATTCTTACCGCAACTTATCTTATTAATCGAACTCCCTCTCCTGTTTTAGGTAGTTTGTCTCCTTATGAATTGCATAATGTCAAACCTGCATACAGTCACCTGTGAGATTTTAGATGCTTATGCTTTGCTTCCACTCACTCGCAAAATCCACCTGAGTTCGATCCAAGAGCATCTCGATGTGTTTTTCTTGGTTATCCATATGGTCAAAAGGGATACCGACTTATAACCTTGCCACACACAACATCTTTGTGTCTCGAGATGTTCTCTTTCATGAAGATTTCTTCCCCTTTGCATCATCTACTCCTGAGCCCACGAAACCCATCCTACCTTGTCCTATTCCCTCTCTTGACAAATCACAGAAATTCCATCTTTGTCACCATCTTCTCCCTCACCGACTCACTCTCCTCCATCCCCTTCCACTCCTTTACCCTCTCCTCCACCACCCCAACGATCCAGTCATCCTACTCAGCCTCCGACATACTTGTAAGATTTTCATGTGGAACAGGTTCTACCGTCTCGGCCCACTCAATCATCTGACTCTGCGATAGTCCGTTCGTCAGGTACTCCTTATTCTCTCACTGATTTTTTATCCTATTCTTGTTTATCTCTTTATCACCGTACTTTCACCACAACCCTCTCTCTTGCCAAAGAACCATAGTCCTTTTTTCAGGCCATGACAGACCCCAACTGGCATACTGCCATGCGTGCTGCCATGTGTGCTGAAATTGATGCACTCGAATTCAACAACACTTGGCACCTTACTCCTCTTCCTCCTAGTAAGAAACCCATTGGTTGCAAATGGGTATACAAGATCAAATACAACCCTGATGGATCCATCGAACGGTACAAGGCTCGTCTAGTTGTCAAGGGCTACAGCTAACAAGAAGACATTGACTACACCGAGACATTTGCTCCGGTTGCTAAAATGACCACCATTCGTACCATTTTGGCTCTTGCTTCTGCTCGCAACTAGCACCTCTATCAACTTGATGTCAACAATGTTTTTCTCTATGTAGACCTTGATGAAGAAGTATATATGCAACTTCCCCTAGGATTTGGACAAAAGGGGGAGACTAGAGTTTGCAAGCTCGTTAAGTCTCTTATGGTCTCAAACAAGCTTCGAGGCAATGGTATGCCAAACTTTCCTCCACTCTCATTGATGTGGGATACAAACAAACCAAGGCAGATTATTCACTCTTCATCCGATCCCATGCGATCAATTTCATTGCCATTTTAATTTATGTGAATGACATTATTGTTGCAGGAAACAATTTAGAGCAAGTCAATGAGGTCAAGAAATTCCTAGGCGATCATTTCAAACTCAAATATCTTGGAATCCTCAAATATTTTCTGGGGATCGAAGTGGCTTGTTCAGCTAAAGGAATATTTCTATCTCAAAGGAAATATGCACTTGAGATATTAGAAGATACAGGCTTCCTTGGAGCTAAGCCTAGAAACAGTCTACATGCATACAAGCCAGCAACCTGCTGATCTTTTTACCAAAGCTCTTGGATTCGCACAGTTTAATTATTTACTCAGAAAGTTGGGTGTCATAAATATCCACGCCAACTTGAGGGAGAGTGTTGAAGAATGCCGTACTCCACAACAAAAATCAAGGAATCAACACACGCAGAAATCATGTTAGGTTTCCTAAAGAAAAGAAAGCCAATAAATTGTTTCAATATGGATAGGAGCGTACCAGCAAATTGATTCTCCTTTAATTACATGTTTTCCATTTCTTTGTATAACTAGGAGGTTGTACAAACACCGTAACTTATCAAAAATCAATTCATTTTTTACTCATTATTTTCATCTCTGATTTTTTTATAATTTCATCATAGACCATTCTACTTTAAACCATCAATTTGCAACCTACCAATTGCATGGTCCACCCAAGGCGGGCCATCAATCTCCACCATCCATCCCCAGGTGCTGCCTAATTTGAAAAGGTCAAAGGGTTTCATCTCCGTGCCATCAACCGAGTTGTACCCGACTAGTCTGTACGTGCGCCCTGTCATATTCCCTTTGCCGTTTCTAGATTCTCTGTCTCGTTACTTTGGTCGTTTGCGTTTTTTCATTCGCCTTTAAAAAGTAATAAATAAATTTTATAAAATAATACCTCATTAATATAATATTTACATTCCAATATTTAAACTATAATTTCATTAAGTTATCTCATTAATCAAATTATTGTCAAGGGTACCTCCACACCTAGATCCATAACTCAAGTGGTAGAGTAAAAGATACCTCGTTTCAACGCGGGGTGGCTAACAGTGAAGTGTGATCTGACAATGGGTGTACTAACAAGCTAATAGAAAGAAAAAAAATAAAAAATTACCTCCCGTCAGGTTGGTAGCTTCCGTTTTATTTTTAGCTAAAATTATAAAAATGTCAATAAAGGTTAGTTACAAAATAAAAAAAGCATCTGTAAAAATGTACGAGAATAGCATGCAAAAGCCTTCCTCCTTGGGAAGCATGGTGGGCCCACTATGTGTTCATGAGAAATCAAATCCGTTCATTAATTTTGTTAGATCATGTTAAGATGTAAGCCTAAAAAAGAGTTAAATTCTAAATTCAAGTGAGCCGCAGGATAGAAATTAGTCAGCATTGGACATTGACCATTGAAATTTCGTGACGGTATGGGGAGTTTTGGATATGGCTAATATTTGTATTTTCAGTTCATCCAAATAAGAATGATCTTGTGAATGACATGTACAATATATAAACATCGCAATCAAACCAGGGAGATTTTACTGGTCGGCATTTTCCTGTCTACTTTTTCATATATTGGGAAACTAGAAGCAAATATAGATAGATCAAGTACTCACAATCACACAAGTAATTTTAAACATAAACAATCTAATTTTACATTGAAAAATTCTCGTGGAAAAAACCATTGCATAAAAAGACAAGTATGCGGTGTAAAAACGTAAGTTACAAGAGATGAGTCCTACCTATTCGAATAAGGCTCGAACATCATATGGCTCACTCAGGCAAGGGATGGGGATTTTGGCACTTGCAGAAATATCATGTGGCACATTCAGGTAAGGGATCTAGCTGATTTTGGCATTCACAATAATATAATGTGGCTTACTCAGGTAAAGGATATAGCTGATTTTGGCACTTGCAGTAATATTATGTGATGCATTTGATGGACGGCTGGATGGTCTTCATACGTCCCATGGGCCCCGCATCTGCCCTTTTCGACCACAGGCTTACAGTGGTAGCGGTACTACCCGAGGGCCCTATTTGAGATTAAACAAAACTAATGTTTAACCTTCGCTGCATGGGCCTTTTTTTTTTCATTAGTATGACCCTTGTTATCCAGGCACTTAGATGTACATTTAGACTAACTCAAGTTAAACCCTCCAAATTAGGGAATTCACATCCCAAATTCATATTGTTGTATTTTTTTTTAGCTGTCCAGTGGATATTCACCAATCTTATAGTTAGATAATCAAATTAGCATAATTTTAGAACATGACACATAGTTTTGACAGTTTAATCGGATTTACTTGCATGACACATGCAACAAATCCAATTTTGGCTCGTTGCACTCGTACGATTGGTTTCAACTATTTGTATGGATCTAGGCACAGGTATTCCACATGTAGCATGTGCATGTGTATTGATCATCGTACTTGATGTAGAGCGGTTCGCGGACAGTTTCATGACCAAGATGGATCAGAAAAGGCTCAGTCAACGATATAAGTGATCCGGACCGTCGAACCTTAAATCGGGGGTATCTTGCAAACCGAAATGAGTTATCGGACGTAAAATATATGATTTTAGGGTAGAATGAGCTACTTTAGCCAGTTAACCTGGCCATGTCGAGTTGCGCAAGACGTATTTGTGAAATACCAACAGATTGACGGTCATTTCCCTATGATAATTCCGTTTTTACTATAAATAGTAAGTTTTAGTTTGATTATAACTCTTCATTGGTTGAGCTTTAAGAGTTGTGCCCAACACGAGAAGTGCTTAGAATAATTAGGAGAACAGCTTGGTGAAGCCAAATAGGACACTTACTATTTTTGGCCGAAAACCTTACGCACTAGTAAACATCACGTCGTAGTTTGATTCTGATTTTTCTCTCATTGCTTGGTATCCTTATTTAAAGGAGTCGTGAACTCATTTTTTTCCATTCATCAATCAATTTACAAATTTATTAGAATATATTTTTATTTTCTTGCTTTCTTTCCTCGTGGATTCAAGAAGTCTCTATGAGTGTGAGGAGTGTAGAGAAGCTCCATGAATTTGGAGTAGTTATCCTTGAGGAAGATGGTGATGGACCTCATCACGTTCATCCCTGCGTTAGTTCCCCAACGGCATAACAAACAGATCCTTCGTCATTAAAATCACAGCTTAAGAAGGTCCAATGCACAATTTCCATCAAGTCCTTGGGATTCGTAGCGACCAATGAAATCTGCTACCGAAGTTTTCTTGTATAGAGGGGGGTTTTCATCAGATGTCAGCTCTTTGATGGGGTCATAGCATCTTTTTAATGTAGGGAGATGGTTGAAAAGGCATGCAATGGATATCCTGGGTCTCACATGTAAGAACTCTATAATGTGGGCCTTATTGATCAACAGCCTAGATTGTCCTATCAGTTGGACTGTCATTGGGTAAACCAGTGGGCCCCACTTCAGAGTGATCTGCTGCGCAGTTTATTTGCACGAGTGTGCGTATTAGAGCTGAAATGTTATAGCTGTTACGCAGACAACTATTTAAGTAGTACTAGAAAATGTGGAGTCGGGTGAAGAGAGTTGTGATGGGTTTCAAACTCTCTTCACCACAATTACTATATAACAGAGCTGGATCCCCAATCCTACACCACGGCAGAAATACAAGTCTCATTTACTGTTTTGCAGAAAAGGTGTGAAGGTGCGAGGAAGATCCTAGCTTTATCTCCTCTGGTATTCTATATAGAAGATCTGGTATTCTGTTATTCTCAGCAATGACATCTCAATTAGGTAAGCCATCTGAACCCTCGATCTCCATAGCTTATGCATAGGTAGAACTCAGTTGGGATTTTCGCATCTAGATAATCTAACAATTGGTTGGCCAACGCTCTATGCACCACGCTTTTGATCTTGCCATTCGAGACAAGCTGCATGAGAAAATGTTAAAAAGCAAAAAGGGTTAATAGATGCAAAGTTTTAAGATTCAGACGTGGTCCAAAGTAACTCGTCTGAGTCAACTCGAACTCGGCAAATCCAACTCAATACATAGATTAAAAACTCAAGAAATCGACCTGACTCTATATTTAATGATTAAATTAGATATATTTATTATGTCAAAAAAAATTAAAGAGAAGTGCTCTTACACAAATAATGGTAAGTTTAATTAGCATGTGGGACCCACCGATAAGGTTGTCCCACCATGAAAGTGGGATGTCTCAAAAATCAAGTCGTCGATTGAACTGCGGAAATGGAATACTTACAAGAATGTGGAGTTTTTAAAGTGGCTATGCATGATTTTCTATAATGTGCCACACCAAATAATTGGATCACTTGATTTGTAGGGTCTATTCGTGGTGGGACAGTTTGATTGGACAAACAAGAACAGGGTCTTATAAATATAAGACCACATGTAGAATGTAGGATTGTTTATGCGTAATGAATGGAAATTAAAATTGAATCTCAAACTCATATATAAATGATGGTAAATATTTTGGATGTAAATGATGAAACTTAACCTTTTATACCTTGCACCCTTTTGAAAATCCTTCTAAAGTAGATTTAAATTTTCCGTATGTATGTGCGAACAAGACGTATTTATTAAGAGAGGCCTTGAGTAATCCAACCCATCACGACTTCTCCTTCCTCAAAAGTCTCCCTACTAGATATTATCAGCATTCAACTTCACACTACCCTGTTACGTATTTGAATCAATCATAGCTATTGTGGGCCCACTTGTTGGGGGCCTTGCACAAAACCTTAGGATCTAGTCCCTCGAACAAATCAGAATTATGGGATAATAATGTAATGAAAACAATCAAAGCAACAATCACACACCACACGAGATTTTTATGTGGAAAACCCTCAAAGAGGTAAAAATCACGGAACCTCGTCCAGATCAACAATCCACTATGAAAGCAGAACGTTTACAACCTTCGTCACTCACGTAGGAGCGGATAAACAATAAGAGAATAAAAAGAAAACTGAGAGATCTCACCAATTACGAGAACGTAGAAGTGCTGAGACGACGGCTCCCTTCCACAAGCTTCCTCTCTCTCTTTTCTCTCACTCTCTCACCCTAAACCCTTTAGCAAAACCCTTGCAAAGCCTTTAGAAAATCCTCTTGTGTTTTTCTCATTCATAGAAAAATCCTAGAAAACCCTAGGAATCCCTTTTTATAGTTTTAAGAAACTCCTTTCCGCATCCCTGTTGTAAAAGGACTCAAATCCGCAATTTTTCGCAAAAATTGCGTAACCTAGGACTGGTCGTGAAAATTTCAGGACCGGTCCTAGCCGCCTACGACTGGTCGTAGCTCACCCAGGACTGGTCGTAGACGGAAGAGAAAATTAGCAACAACTCGCTGGACTTTGAGTCGTGCTAGGGCTCGAACCCATGACTGGTCGAGCAGCGCGATGAAATCTCCAATTTTTCACTCGTTGCTCCATCTCTCCTCTGATCTGAGGAGGAAAATCCCATCACCACCAATATACTAAAACTAAATACCAGCAGTTAGATCATCCAAACCATTGATCACATGAGGCCCACCTATTAAAAATTTTACAATAAACACATTGCTGGCCCCACACACCAACTAGTTGGCCATGTAACTGATTGTGCGTGAGCATATCTCAATCTTAAAATAGTTATCTATGGGTTAAAATAGTAGCCAGCAGGTGATTCTCTGCTTGCTACTTGGGAAAGGGAAGCCATGATTTCAAAGTTTTTACTTTTAACATTCCAGTGGCTGAGTGACTCATCAACTGGAGTTAATGCGAGTCGAATTGAGTGGTCCAGTCAGCAAGCTGACTCGATGAGTCTTATCCAGTCAAGACTAAGTCAGCTATACATAGGAGCAAGTTTCTTAGTGACTCAGCTCGATATCATACCGAGTCGAGTTGACTGGCTTTCGGGTCTAATGACAGAGTTTTAGAACTATGACTCGGCACAAAAGTTAGAACTGGATAACTTGTGCTGACACAACTTTTGCCTGAATACAAAGAGCCACTTGAAAACAATCATGAAGAGCCATGCGACCATACGTACCTGCAGAAGATCCTCGATGTTGACTATGAGGGCCCCACGTAGTGGGACCACAACGACCCAGCATTCCTGGTGAAGGACTTGGAGGCCACCAATATGGTCTTGTAGGAGAATGTTGAGAAATGCAGGGTCCGTGTGCTTAGAGGTGCCCAGGGTCAGGTCTGGCTGAGGGCATGATGGATAGTAGTGGCATGCCATGAGCTTGGTTTTCATGCATTGCATGTCTTTGAGATAAGAGGGCCTAAGCCCAAGAGCCTCTGAGATCAGCCCAAACAGAGTCTCCCCAAGCTTGAAGATGTGCTCTTTGTATTCCAGTATATTGTATCTCTGCAAAACATAGATTTAAGGGGAGTTATTTGATACTCTGGATGTGGAAGATGCTTGATACACAAGCACTCAGAATTTGTTAGAGAGGTATGTGTCAAATCAAATTAAGCCAACTAAAATATATTGGTTGGACAATCCTAAGAGTGATTTCATGGACAACTTTTTTGGGTTCATTTTAGGGCAGATCCAAATCTCAGGTAAACCACACAACAGGAAACAATGAGAATTGAATGCCCACCATTAAAAACTTCGTAGGGCCCATTGTAATATTTATTTGCCATCTAACCTATTGACCAGGTCACAAATACCTGTATGATGGGAAAGCACAAAGATAAAAGAAAAGCTTGATTCAAAACTTTTGTAACCCCTAAAACATTTTTAACAATGGATGTTCAATTATTATTGTTTCTCGTGGTGTGGTCCACCTGATATTTTGATCTACCTCATTTAATTTTGGGCTAATGCCCCAAAATAATCTGAAAAATTGGACCCTGGATAAATCACATACATCATGGTGAGTCCCACAAAGCTTTTCCTACACAGCAGGGTATTGACACAGGTGTTGTGTGATATGCAAGGAAATCCCACCATGAGAGTCACTCCCTGCCAATTTTGTTGGGGCCACCATAATGTGTATTTGAAATCCACTCTAATTATTAGATGTGTAATGCCACATCAGGCCTATAGTCAAAAACTCATGGTGACAAGGGATTCTGATGAGCAACTTCAAAATCATGAAGATTATGTCAAATTCACTTAGACCATTTTATATATATATATATATATATATATATATATGGGGGGGAGGAGGAGGGCGCGGAGGGCCATATATCTCCCTATGGACTAAGCATAACTTACAATGCTCCGCGGTGAATCCAGCTAGCGTTATAAGATCCTCCACCTGAGGATAATGTACGGTACGTTCGGGTTTTCACTTTGTACATGCGGTGCTCATGGTTTTAATGATCTGGACCATTGATCTTTTGGGACCATCTAAATGATTGGATAATACTAACCTTTCAATATGTGGATTGCAAATAGATGGTTTAGAAGGGAACCTTAGTAAGCCCTAATTCAACTGAAAACCTGGCCCAAAATTGGCCACTAGGATCTTCCAATCTCGGTTGTTTTGAGTTCATGATCTATATATGTGGGACCAATGGTCTGGATCGTTGATCCATAATCTCCACGATAAGGAAATGAAAAGGAGAGTACATTATTGTTCATCTCGTGCGGAGTATCTTATAATCCGTCCAGTAGATTCGTCGCGAATCATTGCCGACACCAACCCCGGCGGTGTGTTGCCCGTAACAACTTAGTGGGTGTTATCCTAACCGTGTGGGGCCCACCTTGATGATTTTTTTTATATCCATGCCGTAAATCTGTTTTTACATCTCATTTTAAGATGAGATACCAAACCATAAGAAGATCCAAGTATCAAGTGCACCATACCAATAGAAACAGTGATGAATAATCATTAAAAACTTTTTATGAGCCACAAAAGTTTTGGATCAATATGATATTTCTATTTTCCATTCATCCAGATCTTATTGACATTATCAACAGGTTGGATTGCAAATAAACATTATAAAAACCTTACGATGGGCCCTTTGAATTTTTTAAAGGTGAGGCACTCAATCACCACTGTTTCTTATGGTGTGGTCCACCTGCAATTTGGATCTTCATAATTTTTGGTACCCCATCCTAAAGCGAGCTTGAAAAACGGACGGACAACATTGATATACAACACATCATCAAGATGGGCCCTAAGGTGGGGGTAACACCCACTAAACTGTTGCCCGGGTAACACCTAATTCGCACCCATCTACCAGTCATTGTGGGCCCATCTTGATGCATGTGTTTGATATTGACGCATTTTTTCAACTCAGTTTAGGCCATCAACTCGAAAAAAAATTGTTCCTAAGGTAAAGTGGCCAACGACATGAAACGAGCGTGGCTTAGGGATCCACCAACGTATCCCTAACGGCGGGGCCACTTTGATGTGTGTGCCTTGTTCATCCATTTTGCAAACTCATTTTACAACGTAATCTTAAAAATGAAACCAGTTCAAATCTCAAGTGAACTACGATATAAGAGTTTGAAGACCGGGTCGCGGATTCGAGCACCCATAGGTGGTGAAATTTCACTACAGCATGAGTGTGTTGGGTGTGTGTGTGTGTATATATATATGTATAGTAGCAATTGACCATTAAGAACTTAATAGTGGGCCGCAAAAGTTTTAGACCAAGCTAATTTGTGTGATCTGTTCATTAAAGTTTCAACGATACAAAAGTTTTGGATGAAGCTAATACTTGTTTGGTCCTAACTTCCTATCCACCTACCCTCATCTTGCAATCTCCTGCCCACAACCCTACATCTTTCAAGTTCCAGTCCATGCTCTATTTCTCTTTTATCTTACAAACTCCTTCGTTTTTTGCCAAACCGTCAGATTTTCCCCGGCATCCACTTTGAATCCTATGCCATTCTTGCCAATCGTACCAACCACATTGCTTTGTGGCCATTGCATCGGCAACCTGGTTAGGCTGTGCTCGGTCTGACTTATTCCAGCTCGTCACTATTATGGGGTGTCAATGGGCTAGGCCCGGCTGGGCCGGGCCTAAAATTAGAATTTTGAATATTCCCAGCCTTACAACCCAGCCAGAAACAGTTCAAAATCCGGGCTGAGACCCACCCAGGCCCCGGCCTGTTGACATCCCTGACATATGCTTAAATCAGGTCAATACTGTTGATGCAAAAATCTGATCCACCCTCTTTAGTCCTTCAAGTACCTGCACAGGAAGAAGACAAAGGAGACCCTGGCTAGAGCAGGGAACCCTCCGATGCCAAAGTCAGGCTAGGAATCTGGGTCTTATAATGTTGAGGGTCAAATATTGCATATTAGACCCCAGATATTATCTGGATTTACGAATATAATGCTATCTAATGGCTTGTTTTCTCATTCTTGTGTTGCAAGGTGATTTTATGAGCATGGATGGAAAAATGACGTTAAAAGTTGAGATTTAACGATCTGATGACGCCAAAGGCAAGGGACACACTCCAGGGGACCAAGATTGACAAATATACACGGTCAGAAATCCGAGAAAAGTAAGAAATTGAAGCTCAAGTGGCCTGAAGGACGTCCAGAATGCAAGATCACGAGGTTCCCACCATCCGTTCGGCTCGAAACTTCATACGTCGCCTGAGGACCATACATTAACCGTACACGTCAAATTTCAGCCGTTAGATCTCTCTAGAAGTTGCCCAACAGTCAAATCAGCCCATAAATTCTCAATTTTGGGGCCCACCTGCTATTCGGATATGCTTTAAAATCGGTCTGAACGACTTAAATGAGATGAGAAAAGAGATGGACAGAACAGATTTCTCATATACATCACTGTTGGACCCACCTGTATATTGCACATGTACAGCGAGGGTACTCTAGCCGTGCATGGCAAGTGTCAGAGACGGCTTGGCCGTCTCTGACCAAAAGAAAGGAAAAAAAAAAAAAAAATTTCTTAAGCACTACGTCAGCGCACGGACGGCCGGCGTCCATTTTGCGGACGGTAGTGGGCCCCACCCATTGCTCGTATGGTCGATCTGATCCGTCCACCGTGTAGAGGGCTTTGAGAACTACAAAACCATGCTAACCTTTTGCACCTATGCGTGCGCACGTGTGAGATACAGAGGCCACAAAAGTGCTGCTCGGTAACATTCAAAACAGATTCTTCTATGATTTCTTCTCTGGGCCACGTCAATGGACATTCAAAACCATCCATTTTTGACTGAAATTTCGTTCTAAATCCAATGGACGGGGTGGATTTTCCAGAAAATGCTTCTGTGGGGCCCACCGACCACAACAGCGAAATGGTGCGAAAGGTTTTGCACATCCGCGAAAACTGACTTTTTCAGACAGTTTTGGCCCACCATCTTTGATCATATGGCAGATCTGAACCGTCTATCATGTAGAGGACCCAAGAAAGTACTAAGGGACGGTGTTTCTTTGGAATTTGAGCGAGAAAAGTGGCGTGTTTCGAGGCACCGAACTTGGCTGTGAAAATTGCACTCCGTGTCCTGCTACAACTCTGTCACTGACTCCAACCTTCCAGCAGCTATAAAAGGAGGTTTTGGACGTGGGGAGCATTCATTTAAGTCTAGGAAGAAAGAAAAAGAGAGACGTGGAGGCTCGGGCAGAGACTTGAAGCAGACGTGAGGGAGAGAGTATTTTCTTTTCTTTTCTTTTATTATGAGATTTAACCCGTTAATGGCGGGTTGAACCTCTTAGCTAGGGCTAAGAGGCGAAGCTTGTAGTGAGATGGGAGGTTTTAATTTATATTTTTATTTATTTATTTATTCATGAATTGACGTTGATTTTTGTTAATTATTATGGGAATGTTTTAGGTTTTTAATGGTCTGTTGTGACTGAAATTACAGTGGGTCTGTAACGGCTTTGAATATTTCCGTTCTCTTTACTATTTATGATGTCAGGAAGCCCTGTTGTTCACCATAGTCTCCTGGGCGTGGTTGGATGACGGTACCCTTCCTAACTTTCATAGCATGTGATTGGTTGGAAATTAATTTAATTCTGTTGTTTGCCATAGTCTCTTGGGCATGGTTTGGTGATGGAATCCATTCTAATTCATCTTCCTTTCATCTCTTTGAAAACTAGATCAACGGCAGTTCAGTTAATTTCATGATTTTTGAAACAGGCATAAGATCTCCCTGATCTCTACACGTGGATCCTGTGAATCCCTAGTTTTCTTTTCTCTGCTTTCTCCTAAACTTTAGATAAATATTCCATCATTATTTCTTAAAATTCTATTTGATTTACAGTGCATCTTAGTCTAGTTCTAGTTCTATTTAATTTTAAATAACGTACAAGTTTCAGTTCCTTGGGATTCGACCTTGGTCTTACCGAGTTATTACTACATCACAACCCTGCACTTAGGGAGTGAACAAGTTTTTGGCGCAGTTGCCGGGGACTGTCGGCTACGTTTTTCTGAAATTAATTAGTTTTAGGATTAGTTTAAGATTAGGTTTAGATTTTCTTAATTTTTAGAAATTAACTTATCTTTCTTGTTTTATAGACTTCTAAGATAGTTTCTAAATTAGTAAAAAAAAATTTAAATTCTTCCTTTCTATTCTAGATTTAGATTAAGATTTATTTCTTCTTTTTTGTGAGATCCTAATTCTAAATCTTTTTAGGAATTCTAACCCAGTTTCTTGTTTTAGAATTTTTCTATAAGTTTTTGTTTAGGAACTAACCCAATTTTTCTATTTTGTAGGAAGTTTCTAATTTAGTAAGCTCTTTCTAATTCTTCTTTCTTTGGAATTTCTTCTTTTCCCTAGAAATTAGTTTATTTTTAATTAGGACTTTCTACTCTTAGAAAGTAACTTATTTTGGTTTGTTTTGCAGGTTTGTAACTTAGGAACTCCGATTTGGTAACTTCTCTCCAACCCTCCCTTTTTCTAAATTTTTATTTTCTTTTTTAAGTTTAAGTTAGAATTTGAGGGCTGAGTGTGTTTTATGCCCCATTGAGCACGTGACAACACTCGACGTCTCGTGACTGAAGGAGGATTAGTTGAGGAGTTGACTGTCCATCGCAGGACTAGACACCACTTGAATTCTCCTGAGTTAGAAGACGTTATGGCTGAAAATCAACCTCAAGCACTACCCCAACCAAGGGTTGAGGAAGTACATAATGAGAATGAGGTGCATCAGGCACCCCCGCCTCGTACTTTACGAGATTATTTACAACCGGCGGGGGTGAGTACACCCTCATGCATGATTTTTTCTGAGAATACAGGACATATGGACATCAAGCCAGGGGTTATCCAACTCCTTCCTGAGTTCCATGCGCTTGAATCTGAAGAACCATACTTGCATCTGAAAGAATTCGATGAAATCATAGGCACCTTATACTTTCCTAATGTATCTGAGGATACTATTAGGCTGAAACTCTTTCCATTTTCCTTGAAAGAAAAAGCCAAGACGTGGTTACATTCACTTCGTCCTAGATCCATTGGCACATGGAATGATATGCAGAGGGAATTTATAAAGAAATTTTTTCCACATCATAAGACAATTACCCTCAGGAGAGCAATCATGAACTTTGCCCAAAAGGAAGATGAAACATTCTTCCAATGTTGGAAAAGGTTCAAGGATCTGGTTAATGCATGCCCACAACATGGCTTTGAAATATGGCGCATTACAAATTTTTTCTATGATGGGCTAACATCTTCCATGAGCCAAATGGTCGAGACAATGTGTAACGGAGAATTCATAAATAAAAATGTCGATGAGGTATGAGATTACCTCGATAGTCTCGCTGAAAAAACACAATCATGGGACTATTACCCAAGGACGAACACTACGTCTAGGCCGACTCATTTAAGGGAAAAAGGAGGAATATATCTCCTGAAAGAGGATAATGATCTTAATGCTAAGGTGGTCAATCTCACCAGAAAATTTGAGGCCATGGAAGGAAGGAAGGAAAAGGTTAATGAAAGTGTTTGCGGCATCTGTGATTGCAACATTCATACTATCGAAAATTATCCTTCAATACCTTCCTTTCGAGAAGTATTGAATGAACAATCTAATGCCGTAAATAACTATCAAAGACCTTTCAATGGACCACCCTCTAATACGTACAATCCTGGTTGGAAAAATCATCCGAATTTTAGTTGGAGGAACGGACAAACTGCTACCCCACAAGGTTTCTTCAATCAAAATCCAAATCAGGGGAAACCTCAAGAAGAATCGGTTCAAATTTCCATACAAGAGCTGGCTCGGAAATGCAAGAAATTTCAGATTTTATGCAAAAAATAGATTCACGTATGACGGCTATGGAAAAAGGGATGCTCCCTGCACAATCACTCCCTAATCCGAAACCGCAATACGAGACAGGTGATCCCAGCTCTTCAAATTAAATGGGGCACGCTAAATCCATCACCACTCTTAGGAGTGGGAAGGTTATTGACAAAACCCTTCCGGTTAGGCCCGAAAAGCCTCAAGAAGCAGAAGAGGACAACAAGGATGGATCTAATGGCGCCCTACAAAAATTTGAACCGGAACCTCTAGAAAAGCCAGTTGCTCCGTTTTCCCAACGGTTGGTTGAACCAAAACGTCTATCTAACTCTCAGGATATCCTAGAGGTGTTGAAACAAGTGAAAGTCAACATTCCTCTGCTTGACGTTGTAAAACAGATTCCTTCATATGCTAAATTTCTAAAGGACTTATGCACTACCAAACGACGGAAAAGTGTTCAAAAGAAGATCTCTTTGACTGAGAAAGTGAGTGCTATCCTGAAACAAGATGTGCCGTAAAAATTCAAAGATCCCGGTTGCCCAACCATATCATGCGTAATCGGGAACTATCGAATTGACCACGCACTTCTTGACTTAGGAGCAAGCGTCAATCTGATTCCCTACTCGGTATACCAACAGTTAGGTTTGGGTGAATTAAAACCCACTCGAACCACACTACAACTTGCTGATCGTTCTGTTCGTATACCAAGAGGGATCAGCGAGGATGTATTGGTTCAGGTGGATAGATTCTACTACCCTGTTGATTTTATCATCTTGAACACCGAACCCATCAATGACACGAGCACTCAGATTCCCGTCATTCTTGGTCGCCCATTCCTGTCCACTTCAAATGCAATTATCAATTGCAGGAATGGTGTCATGACTATGTCCTTTGAAAATTTGACATTGGAATCAAATATCTTTTTCAATAACTGCAGCAACTCAGAGGATGATGACGATTTTCATGATGTTAACATGATTGATTCTTTTGTGGAAGATAGAACACCTCTCACCTTATCCTCTGATCCTCTAGAGACGTGCCTGGCCCACTCCCATGATCTTGATGATGATATACTCAGGGAGACGTGTGCCATGCTTGATACTGCACCGGTACTTGAAGTTAACCGGTGGAGGCCACATATTGAAGAATTGCCCCAAACTTATGTAGTGCCTCTACCGTCTAACTTCAAGCCACCGAATCTTGACCTAAAACCTTTGCCCTCTGATTTAAAATATGTCTATTTAGGTCAAGATGAGACATACCCGGTGGTGATCTCTGCCCACCTGGAGAAAGAACAGGAGAGTATGCTCATATCTACTCTCATTGAGCATAAGGGAGCTCTTGGATGGACAATAGCGGACCTCAAGGGAATTAACCCATCGATTTGTACTCACCGTATATATCTTGAGGACAATGCAAAGGCTGTTCAACAATCACAACGTAGACTAAATCCAAACATGAAGGAAGTGGTTAAGGTCGACGTTCTCAAACTATTGGAAGTGGGGATCATTTATCCCATATCCGATAGTCAATGGGTGAGTCCAACTCAGGTGGTTCCTAAGAAGTCCGGGATCACTATCGTAGCCAATGCCAATAATGAACTCGTGCCGACCAGAGTTACTACTGGTTGGAGAATGTGCATTGACTACAGAAAGCTGAATACCGTTACAAGGAAAGACCACTTTCCTTTGCCCTTCATTGATCAAATCCTGGAAAGGCTAGCTGGTCATTCCTATTATTGTTTCCTTGACGGGTATTCAGGTTATAATCAGATTGAAATCGCCCCTGAGGATCAGGAAAAGACCACATTTACATGTCCATATGGCACCTTTGCTTACAGAAGGATGCCATTCGGGTCATGTAATGCCCCTACCACCTTTCAGCGATGCATGACGAGTATCTTTTCTGACATGGTGGGAAAATATCTAGAGGTCTTCATGGACGATTTTTCTGTTTTTGGTTCATCTTTCAGCGAATGCTTAGCAAGTCTTAAATGTGTGCTGAAAAGATGTGAAGAAAAGAATTTGGTACTTAACTGGGAGAAGTGCCATTTTATGGTTCAAAAGGGAATTGTCCTTGGGCATATCATCTCGTCCAAAGGAATCGAGGTAGATAAGGAAAAAATCGATCTTATCTCTAACCTACCTCCACCCAAGAATATCAGAGACGTGCGATCCTTCTTAGGACACGCAGGCTTTTACAGACGATTCATAAAGGACTTTAGTCTCCTCTCTCGTCCTTTATATAATCTTCTTCAAAAGGACACACCATACGAGTGGACTGAGTAGTGCCAAGAAGCTTTCACTAAGCTTAAGGGTATGTTAACCACTGCACCTATCATGCAGCCACCCGACTGGAGTCTTCCTTTTGAATTTATGTGCGACGCCCCTGATTATGTTCTTGGAGCGGTTCTAGGCCAGAGAAAAGATAAGCGGCCTTACGTTATTCACTACGCAAGTAGGACTCTAAATCCTGCCCAAGTGAACTACTCGACTACGGAAAAGGAACTCTTGGCCATAGTGTTCGCCTTGGACAAATTTAGGTCCTACCTGATCGGATCCAAGATCATCATCTACACAGAGCACGCGGCACTTAAGTATCTTCTTTCTAAGAATGATTCTAAGCCCCGCCTGATACGATGGATCCTTCTACTCCAAGAATTCGATTTGAAAATTAAAGACAAAAAGGGAGTAGAGAACGTAGTGGCCGATCATCTTTCTCGCCTTAATACCTTTGATTCCCTTGAGGCGACCCATATCAATGACATGTTCCCTGATGAACAACTGTTTAAAGTCTCTCATTCACCTTGGTTCGCTGATATTGCTAATTATCTTGCTACAGGTACCATACCGACACACTGGACGTCATAAGATAAAAAGAAATTCTTTACCAAGGTGCGTAACTTTTTCTGGGACGATCCATATTTGTTTAAATATTGCCCAGACCAACTCTTAAGGAGATGCGTACCAGACGATGAGCATCAGAGTGTCATCTCCTTCTGTCACTCACAGGCCTGTGGTGGTCACTTTTCTGCTAAAAAGACCACGGCCAAGATTTTACAGTGTGGCTTCTACTGGCCCACTATGTTCAGGGACACTCATGAGTTTTGCAAGGCTTGTGAGCGTTGTCAGAAATTGAGAGCATTGTCCGTCGAAATATGATGCCCTTGAATCCCATCCTTATTATAGAAGCATTTGATTGTTGGGGCATTGATTTCATGGGACCATTCTCCCAATCATTTGAAAATCTATATATTTTGCTCGCCGTAGACTATGTCACTAAATGGGTCGAAGCAATTCCGTGCCGCAAAAATGACCATCGCACGGTCATTAAATTTTTGAAAGAAAATATCCTATCGTGGTTCGGAACACCTCGAGCCATCATTAGTGACGGAGACTCACACTTCTGCAATAGACCATTCGAGAGTTTAATGAAGAAATACGGTATCTCGCATAAGGTGAGCACCTCATACCATCCACAAACAAGTGGACAAGCTGAGATTTTCAATAGAGAGATCAAACATATCTTAGAGAAAACGGTTAACCCTGATCGTAAGGACTGGTCAATTCGATTGACCGATGCCTTATGGGCGTACCGTACTCCTTTCAAAACTCCTATTGGAACATCTCCCTTTAGACTTGTCTATGGGAAAGCCTATCACTTGCCTGTGGAATTGGAACATAAAGCATACTGGGCGATCAAAAATCTGAATTTCAATCTTGACAACGCTGGCTCGCTACGCAAACTTCAATTGAATGAACTTGAAGAAATTCGGAACGATGCATATGAGAACTCGAGAATTTACAAGGACAGGATGAAGGCGTTTCATGATCAACATATTTTACGAAAATCATTCACGCCTGGTCAAAAAGTCCTCTTGTATGACTCTCAATTACATCTCTTTCCGGGTAAGCTTCGATCTCGTTGGACCGGTCCTTACATTGTTGTCACTGCTTATCCTCATGGGGCCGTCGAGATAAAAGATCCCGACAATGGCAAGGAGTTTAAAGTAAATGGACATCGATTAAAGCCATTTGTCGAGACATTTGATTCAGAGGACATGTCCATGCCTCTGATTGCTCCTGTTTACCAGGACTGATCTCTTAGTCTGATGGAGGTATAGGTAGGTTTATCGCTTTCATAGGTCTAGGATAATCGTTTTATTTGTCTGGCTGAAGACGGTAAATTTAGCGCTCCTGGGAGGCAACCCAGCTTTTTTATTCCTTTTTATTCTTTAGTAGATGATTCAATGTTTATGGGTAACATTCCTACAAACCCTCACGAGACTACAACTTGTCCTCTAGGGGTAACCTAGGGGTTTAAAGGCTTGTTGCATACGCTAAATGCAATCGAGAGCACCTGCAAAAGTGGTATAGGTAGGATTTTATTTTCGTTATTTTTGTTCTGCTTTTTCTCTCATGCTGACAAGCTTCCATGCCGTGATCTATTGGAAACTCTCTTGATTGGTTATCCAGGTACTGTCTTCCCATCACTTTACTTTCGTTGTTCCATGTGCACTGCATGTTTATATCTTTTACATTGAGAAAAATGTAGATTTTAGGTTGGGGATGGGAGATTAGGTTTCCTAATCAGTATTTTCTTGGTCTTGAGCAAAAAGCAAAATTTGTGAAATTTTTTAAAAAATTTTTCTGAAAATTCCTACAAATTCGAAGTGATTTTGACAGATATCCCTAATTTAGATTTCCAAGATACATAATGGTGGATTTATGACTCTTGGATTCCGTATCTGTTAGATTTCATAGTTAAGTGAATTATTAATCCATGATTAGAAGTTGTAAACATTGATTGAATCATGATTTCAGGACATGTCTTGCTTACACATTAAGATTTCAGTCTGACATTGAAGGGTTAATTTGGTAATCACTAAGCACGAAAAGAACCAGTTTAAAATATCTTGCCATCATGGTATAAAAATTGAAAACGTTGGATAATTAATCTTCACCATAGGTTTGCTCCCTATAGGTGTAGAGTTAATTCCCCATGAATGATATGTGAAAAAGAGTCAGGTGTACGATCTTCACCATAGGTTTGCTCCCTATAGGTAAGGATTTGATTCTCCTTCCTTGGCATTACTTTGAATAAAAAAATCACAAGTTAATAGGTTAATTTATGAGGCAAGTTTTGGATTAGGTTTTGGTTGTCATGAATTTTCTTGTTGGTTATCAATGATATCATGAAATTGACGATTGGATCTCTTAATGATGATAAGCCGAGATTAGACTATACATCCATGGATCTCAATGTTTAAAATTTTTCTAATTGATGGATTAATACTTTACACTTGATTATGAAGTCTACCGTGCGCTTGAGCTCAGGAGAAAACAATTTCTAACATTCATGGATATTAAATTTCTCGTATTATGTTCAAAATCTCACTCGATTTCATAGAAAGTTCTCCTATAATTCTCAACTTATTTTTCGCATATTTTGCTCGGGACTAGCAAAATGCTGGTTGGGGGTTATGTTGAGGGTCAAATATTGCATATTAGACCCCAGATATTATCTGGATTTATGAATATAATGCTATCTAATGGCTTGTTTTCTCATTCTTGTGTTGCAAGGTGATTTTATGAGCATGGATGGAAAAATGACGTTAAAAGTTGAGATTTAACGATCTGATGACGCCAAAGGCAAGGGACACACTCCAGGGGACCAAGATTGACAAATATACACGGTAAGAAATCCGAGAAAAGTAAGAAATTGAAGCTCAAGTGGCCTGAAGGACGTCCAGAATGCAAGATTACGAGGTTCCCACCATCCGTTCGGCTCGAAACTTCATACGTCGCCTGAGGACCATACATTAACCGTACACGTCAAATTTCAGCCGTTAGATCTCTCTAGAAGTTACCCAACAGTCAAATCAGACCATAAATTCTCAATTTTGGGGCCCACCTGCTATTCGGATATGCTTTAAAATCGGTTTGAACGACTTAAATGAGATGAGAAAAGAGATGGACGGAGCAGATTTCTCATATACATCACTGTTGGACCCACCTGTGCATTGCACGTGTACAGCGAGGGTACTCTAGCCGTGCATGGCAAGTGTCAGAGACGGCTTGACCGTCTCTGACCAAAAGAAAGGAAAAATGACCAAAAGAAAGGAAAAAAAATAAAAATTTTCTTACGCACCACGTCAGCGCATGGACGGCCGGCGTCCGTTTTGCGGACGGTAGTGGGCCCCACCCATTGCTCGTATGGCCGATCTGATCCGTCCACCGTGTAGAGGGCTTCGACAAAACCATGCTGACCTTTTGCACCCATGCGTGCACACGTGTGAGATACAGAGGCCACAAAAGGGCTGCTCAGTAACGTTCAAAACTGATTCTTCTATGATTTCTTCTCTGCGCCACGTCAATGGACGTTCAAAACCACCCATTCTTGACTGAAATTTCGTTCTGAATCCAATGGACGGGGTGAATTTTCTATAAAATACTTCTGTGGGGCCCACCGACCACAACAGCGAAATGGTGCGAAAGGTTTCGCACATCCGCGAAAACTGACTTTTCCGGACAGTTTTGGCCCACCATCTTTGATCATATGGCAGATCTGAACCGTCTATCATGTAGAGGACCCAAGAAAGTACTAAGGACCGGTGTTTCTTTGAAATTTGAGCGAGGAAAGTGGCGTGTTTCGAGGCACCGAACTTGGCTGCGAAAATTGCACTCCGTGTCCTGCTACAACTCTGTCACTGACTCCAGCCTTCCATCAGCTATAAAAGGAGATTTTGGACGTGGAGAGCATTCATTCAGGTATAGGAAGGAAGAAAAAGAGAGACGTGGAGGCTCGGGCAGGGACTTGAAGCAGACGTGAGGGAGAGAGTATTTTTTTTTCTTTTCTTTTATTATGAGATTTAACCCGTTCATGGCAGGCTGAACCTCTTAGCTAGGGCTAAGAGGTGAAGCTTGTAGTGAGATGGGAGGTTTTAATTTATGTTTTTATTTATTTATTTATTCATGAATTGACGTTGATTTTAGTTAATTATTATGGGAATATTTTAGGTTTTTAATGGTCTATTGTGACTGAAATTACAATGGGTCTGCAATGGTTTTGAATATTTTCGTTCTCTTTAATGTTTATGATGTCAGGAAGCCCTGTTGTTCACCATAGTCTCCTGGGCATGATTGGATGACGGTACCCTTCCTAACTTTCATAGCATGTGATTCGTTGTAAATTAGTTTAATTCTGTTGTTTGCCATAGTCTCTTGGGCATGGTTTGGTGATGGAATCCATTCTAATTCATCTTCCTTTCATCTCTTTGAAAACTAGATCAACGGCAGTTCAGTTAATTTCATGATTTTTGAAACAGGCATAAGATCTCCCTGATCTCTACAAGTGGATCCTCTGAATCCCTAGTTTCCTTTTCTCTGATTTCTCCTAAATTTTAGATAAATATTCCATCATTATTTCTTAAAATTCTATTTGATTTACAGTGCATCTTAATCTAGTTCTAGTTCTATTTAATTTTAGATAACGTACAAGTTTCAGTCCCTTGGGATTCGACCTCGGTCTTACCGAGTTATTACTACATCACAACCCTGCACTTGGGGAGTGAACATATAATATTGAGAGATTTTGGGAGAGAGTTTTTGCGTACCTTTGTTCCCTGGAGAGCCTTCTTTTTATAAGCGTGAGAAGTCCCGGCGTAAGGGGATTCTCTCCTGATCTTTGGGGAGATTTGATTGAGTTACCACTTGTTTATGGATATTTCCCGATCCCGAGATTTCCGGGTTCGGGAATCCTTCTACAAGATTTTCGGAATGGTGTTTAAGATTACACCGTCTTTCCTTTGCTTGGTTCGGTTTTGTCTATTGACTCAGACAACGAGAACAAACTCGGTCGGCTCTATAACTAAGTTCCCGGACTTGTCATTTTTTCTCCCAACAGTAACCCCCCCTTACTTCTCGGGCTGACCTGTGGAGGTTCGAGAAGTAAATTGGTCGGATTATGCATGATTGGCTTATGCCTAGTCGGCTTACGCTCAGTTGGCTTATGCCTAGTCAGCTTACGCTTAGTGGGCTTATGCCTGATCGGCTTATACCTGGTCGGCTTATGCTTAGTTGGCTTATGTCTGGTCGACTTATGCTTAGTTGGTTTATGCCTTATCGGTTTACACTCAGTGGGCTTATGCCTGGTTGGCTTAGACTTAGTTGGCTTATGCCTAATCGGCTTATGCCTGATCAGCTTACGCTCAGTTGGCTTACGTCTAGTCAACTTACGCTCAGTTGGCTTATACCTTGTCGGCTTACGCTCAGTGGGCTTATGCCTAGTCGGCTTATGTCTTGTCGGCTTACGCTCATTGGGCTTATACCTGGTCGGCTTACACTCAATTGGCTTATGCCTAGTCGGCTTATGCCTGATCGGCTTACGCTCAGTTGGCTTATGCCTGAATAATGGCTGACTCATGAAATGGGTCGGCACGGATGGATTCCTGAAAATCCTCTGGTCGTTAACGGAAGAAGTAAATTGGGCTGCCGAGGCTGAGCTGAGCTGTTAAGGCCGATCTGACCTATTAAGGCCGAGTTGAGCTTGTTGAGGCTGATCTAAGCTGTCGAGGTTGAGCTAAGCTGTTGAGGCCGAGTTGAGCTTGTTAAGGTCGAGCTAAGCTGTTGAGAATGAGTTAAGGTATTGAGGCCGAGCTAAGCTATCGAGGCCGAGCTAAGCTGTTGAGGCCGAGTTGAGCTTGTTAAGGCCGAGCTACGCTGTTGAGGTCGAGCTAAGCTGTTGAGGCCGAGCTAAGCTGTCGAGGCCGAGCTAAGCTTGTTAAGGCCGAGCTAAGCTGTTGAGGCCGAGCTAAGCTATTGAGGCCGAGCTGAGCCTGTTGAGGCCGATTGACCTGTTAAGCCCGAGCTAACCTGTTGAGGCCGATCTAAGCTGTCGAGGCTGAGCTAAGCTGTTGAGGCCGAGTTAAGCTGTTGAGTCCGAGCTAAGATGTAGAGGCCAAGCTAAGCTGTCGAGGCCAAGCTGAGCCTGTTGAGGCCGAGTTAAGCTGCTGAGGCCAAGCTAAGCTGTCGAGGCCAAGCTAAGCTATCGAGGCCAAGCTAAGCTATTGAAGCCAAGCTGAGCCTGTTGAGGGCGAGCTGAGCTGTCGAGGCCAAGCTGAGCCTATTGAGGCCGAGCTGAGCCTGTTGAAGCCGATCTGGCCTATTGAGGCCAATTGAGCTGTCGAGGCTTAGCTGTCGAGGCCGAACTAAGCTATTGAGGCCGAGCTGAGCCTGTTGAGGCTGATTGACCTGTTGAGGCCGGCCTAACCTGTTGAGGCCGAGCTAAACTGTCGAGGCCGAGCTAAGCTGTCGAGGGCGAGCTGAGCCTGTTGAGGCCGATTGACCTGTTGAGGCCGAGCTAATCTGTTGAGGTCGAGCTAAGCTATCGAGGCCGAGGTAAGTTGTCGAATCCGAGCTAAGCTGTTGAGGTCGAGTTAAGCTATTGAAGCCAAGCTAAGCTGTCGAGGCCGAGCTGAGCCTATTAAGGCCGAGCTGAGCCTGTTGAGGCCGATCTAGCCTATTGAGGCTTATTAAGCTGTCGAGGCTGATCTAAGCTATTGAGGCCGAGCTGATCGTGTTGAGGCCGATTGACCTGTTGAGGCTGAGCTAACCTGTCGAGACCGAGTTAAGTTGTTGAGGCCGAGCTAAGCTGTTGAGGCCGAGCTAAGCTATTGAGGCCGATTGACCTGTTGAGGCCGAGTTAACCTGTTGAGGCCGGGCTAAGCTGTCGAGGACGATCTAAGCTGTCGAGGCCGAGCTGAGCTGTTGAGGCCGAGCTGAGCCTTTTGAAGCCGAGTTGACCTGTTGAGGCCGAGCTAAGCTGTCGAGGTCAAGCTAAGCTGTCGAGGCAGAGCTGAGCCTATTGAAGTCGATTGACCTGTTGAGGTCAAACTAACCTATTGAGGCCAAGCTAAGCTGTCGAGGCCAAGCTAAGCTATTGAGGCCGAGCTGAGCCTGTTGAGGCCGAGCTGGCCTATTGAGGCCGATTGACTTGTTGAGGCCAGAGCTAACCTGTTGAGGCCGAGCTAAGCTATTGAGGCCGAGTTAAGCTGTTAAGGCAGAGCAAAGCTATCGAGGCCCAGTTAAGCTGTCAAGGCCAAGCTGAGCCTGTTGAAGTCAAGCTGAGCCTGTTGAGGCCGATTGACCTGTTGATGCCAAGCTAAGTTGTCGAAGCCATCTTAAGCTGTTGAGGCCGAGTTAAGCTGTTGAGGCCGAGCTAAGCTGTCGAGGCCGAGTTAAGCTGTGGAGGCTGAGCTAAACTATCGAGGCCGAGCTAAGCTGTCGAGGCCGAGTTAAGCTGTCGAGGCTGAGCTAACCTGTCGAGGCCGAACTAAGCTGTTGAGGCCGAGTTAAGCTGTCGAAGTCGAGCTCAGCTGTTGAGGCAGAGCTAAGCCTGTTGAGGCGAAGCTGGCCTATTGAGGCCGATTGACCTGTTGAGGCCAGAGCTAACATGTTGAGGCCAAGCTAAGCTGTTGAGGCCGAGTTAAGCTGTTAAGGCAGAGCTAAGCTGTCGAGGCCCAACTAAGCTGTCGAGGCCAAGCTGAGCCTGTTGAGGTCAAGCTAAGCCTGTTGAGGCCGATTGACCTGTTGATACCAAGCTAAGTTGTCGAGGCCGACCTAATCTGTTGAGGCCGAGTTAAGCTTTTGAGGCCGATCTAAGCTGTCGAGGCCGAGTTAAGCTGTTGAGGCTGAGCTAAACTATCGAAGCCGAGCTAAGCTGTCGAGGCCAAGCTAAGCTGTTGAGGCCGAGCTAAGCTGTCGAGGCCGAGCTCAACTGTCGAGGCCGAGCCAACCTGTTGAGGCCGAGTTAAGCTATTGAGGCCGAGCTAAGCTGTGGAGGCCGAGCTGAGCCTGTTGAGGCCGATTTACCTGTTGAGGCCGATTGATCTATTGAGGCTAAGCTAACCTATTGAGGCCGAGCTAAGCTGTCGAGGTCGAGCTAAGCTGTTGAGGCCGAGTTAAGCTGTTGAGGCCGAGCTGAGCTGTCGAGGCCGAGCTGAGCCTGTTGAGGCCGAGTTAAGTTGTTGAGGCTGAGATAAGCTATCGAGGCCGAGCTGAGCCTATTGAAGGCAAGGTAAGCTGTTGAGGCTGAGCTAAGCTGTCGAGGCCGAGCTAAGCTATTGAGGTCGAGCTGAGCCTGTTGAGGCCGAGTTAAGCTGTTGAGGTCGAGCTAAGCTGTCGAGGCCGAGCTAAGCTGTCGAGGTCGAGCTGAGCCTATTGATGCCGAGCTGAGCCTATTGAGGCCGATTGAGTTGTCAAGGCCGAGCTAAGCTATTGAGGCCGAGCTGAGCCTGTTGAGGCCGATTGGCCTGTTGAGGCCGAGCTAAGCTGTCGAGGCCGAGTTAAGCTGTTGAGGGCGAGCTGAGCTGTTGAGGCCGAGCTAACCTGTTGAGGTCGAGCTAAGTTGTCGAGGCCAAGCTAAGCTGTCGAGGCTAAGCTAAGCTATTGAGGCCGAGCTAAGCTATTGAGGCCGAGCTGAGCCTGTTGAGGCCGATTGACCTGTCGAGGCTGAGCTAACCTGTTGAGGCCGAGCTAAGCTGTCGAGGCCGAACTAACTTGTCGAGGCCGAGCCGAGCCTGTTGAGGACGAGCTGAACTGTTGAGGCCGAGCTGAGCCTGTTGACACCGAGCTAAGCTATCGAGGCCGAGCTAAGCTGTTGAGGAAGAACTGAGCCTGTTGAGGCCGATTGACCTGTTGAGGCCGAGCTAAGCTGTTGAGGTCGAGCTAAGCTGTCGAGGCCGATCTAAGCCTGTTGAGGCCGAGCTGATCCTGTTGAGGCCGATTGATCTGTTGAGGTCAAGCTAAGCTGTTGAGGCCGAGCTAAGCTGTCGAGGCCAAGCTAAGCCTGTTGAGGTCAAGCTGAGCCTGTTGAGGCCGATTGACCTGTTGATGCCGAGCTAATCTGTGGAGGCTGAGCTAAGCTGTTGAGTCCGAGCTAAGCTGTTGAGACCGAGTTAAGTTGCAAGCTAAGCTGTCGAAGCTGAGCTAAGCTGTCAAGGCCGAGTTAAGCTGTCGAGGTCGAGTTAAGCCGTCGAGGCCGACCTAAGATGTCGAGGCCGAGCTGAGTCTGTTGAGGTCGAGCTGAGCCTGTTGAGACCGATTGACCTGTTGAGGCCGAGCTAAGCTGTGAAGGCTGAGCTAAGATGTGGAGGCCAAGCTGAGCTATAGAGGCCGAGCTGAGCCTGTTGAGGCCGATTGACCTGTTAAGGCCGAGCTAACCTGTTGAAGCCGAGCTAATCTGTTGAGGCCGATTTAAACTGTTGAGGCCGAGCTAATCTGTTGAGGCCGATTTAAACTGTTGAGGCCGAGCTAAGTTGTCGAGGTCGAACTAAGCTGTTGAGGCCAAGTTAAGCTGTTGAAGTCGAGCTAAGCTGTCGAGGCCGAGCTGAGCTGTCGAGGTCGAGCTGTTGAGGCCGAGCTAAGCTGTCGAGGCCGAGTTAAGTTGTTGAGGCCGAGCTAAGTTGTCGAGGCCGAGCTAAGCTGTTAAGGCCGAGTTAAGATGTCGAGGCCCAGTTAAGCTGTCGAGGCCAAGCTGAGCCTGTTGAGGTCAAGCTGAGCCTGTTTAGGCCGATTGACCTGTTGATGCCAAGCTAAGTTGTCGAAGCCGTCCTAAGCTGTTGAGGCCGAGTTAAACTGTTGAGGCCGAGCTAAGCTGTCGAGGCCGAGTTAAGCTGTTGAGGCTGAGCTAAACTAATGAGGCCGAGCTAAGCTGTCGAGGCCGAGTTAAGCTGTCGAAGCCGAGCTAAGCTGCCGAGGCCGAACTAAGCTGTTGAGGCCGAGTTAAGCTGTCGAGGTCGAGCTCAGCTATCGAGGCCGAGCTGAGCCTGTTGAGGCGGAGCTGGCCTATTGAGGCCGATTGACCTGTTGAGGCCAGAGCTAATATGTTGAGGCTAGAGCTGACATGTTGAGGCCAAGCTAAGCTGTTGAGGCCGAGTTAAGCTGTTAAGGCAGAGCTAAGCTGTCGAGGCCCAACTAAGCTGTCGAGGCCAAGCTGAGCTTGTTGAGGTCAAGCTGAGCCTGTTGAGGCCGATTGACCTGTTGATGCCAAGCTAAGTTGTCGAGGCCAACCTAATCTGTTGAGGTCGAGTTAAGATTTTGAGGCCGATCTAAGCTGTCGAGGCCGAGTTAAGCTGTTGAGGCTGAGCTAAACTATCGAGGCCGAGCTAAGCTGTCGAGGCCGAGCTAACCTGTTGAGGCCGAGTTAAGCTGTCGAGGCCGAGCTAAGCTGTGGAGGCCGAGCTGATCCTGTTGAGGCCGATTTACCTGTTGAGGCTGATTGATCTATTGAGGCTAAGCTAACCTATTGAGGCTGAGCTAAGCTGTTGAAGCCGAGCTAAGCTGTCGAGGTCGAGCTAAGTTGTCGAGGCCGAGTTAAGCTGTTGAGGCCGAACTGAGCTGTCGAGGCCGAGTTGAGCCTGTCGAGGCCGAGTTGAGCCTGTTGAGGCCGAGTTAAGTTGTTGAGGCTGAGATAAGCTATCGAGGCCGAGCTGAGCCTATTGAAGGCGAGCTAAGTTGTTGAGGCCGAGCTAAGCTATCGAGGCCGAGCTAAGCTATTGAGGTCGAGCTGAGCCTGTTGAGGCCGAGTTAAGCTGTTGAGGTCGAGCTAAGCTGTCGAGGCCGAGCTAACGTGTCGAGGTCGAGCTGAGCCTATTGAGGCCGAGCTGAGCCTATTGAGGCCGATTGATTTGTCAAGGCCGAGCTAAGCTATTGAGGCCGAGCTGAGCCTGTTGAGGCCGATTGGCCTGTTGAGGCCGAGCTAAGCTGTCGAGGCCGAGTTAAGCTGTTGAGGGAGAGCTGAGCTGTTGAGGCCGAGCTAACCTGTTGAGGCCGAGCTAAGCTGTCGAGGCCAAGCTAAACTGTCGAGGCTAAGCTAAGTTATTGAGGCCGAGCTAAGCTATTGAGGCCGAGCTGAGCCTGTTGAGGTCGATTGACCTGTCGAGGCTGAGCTAACCTGTTGAGGCCGAGCTAAGCTGTCGAGGCCGAACTAACTTATCGAGGCCGAGCTAAGCTATTGAGCTGAGCTGAGCTGTTGAGGCCGAGATAAGCTGTCGATGCCGAGCCGAGCCTGTTGAGGACGAGCTGAGCTGTTGAGGCCGAGCTGAGCCTGTTGACGCCGAGCTGACCTGTTGAGGCCGAGCTAAGCTGTCGAGGCCGAGCTAAGCTGTTGAGGCAGAACTAAGCCTGTTGAGGCCGATTGACCTGTTGAGGCCGAGCTAAGCTGTTGAGGTCGAGCTAAGCTGTCGAGGCCGATCTAAGCCTGTTGAGGCCGATTGATCTGTTGAGGCCGAGCTAAGCTGTTGAGGCCGAGCTAAGCTGTCGAGGCCAAGCTGAGCCTGTTGAGGTCAAGCTGAGCCTGTTGAGGCCGATTGACCTGTTGATGCCGAGCTAATCTGTGGAGGCCGAGCTAAGCTGTTGAGTCTGAGCTAAGCTGTTGAGGCCGAGTTAAGTTGCCAGCTAAGCTGTCGAAGCTGAGCTAAGCTGTCGAGGCCGAGTTAAGCTGTCGAGGTCGAGTTAAGCTGTCGAGGCCGACCTAAGATGTCGAGGCCGAGCTGAGTCTGTTGAGGTCGAGCTGAGCCTATTGAGACCGATCGACCTGTTGAGGCCGAGCTAAGCTGTGAAGGCTGAGCTAAGCTGTGGAGGCCAAGCTGAGCTATAGAGGCCGAGCTGAGCCTGTTGAGGCCGATTGACCTGTTAAGGCCGAGCTAACCTGTTGAAGCCGAGCTAATCTGTTGAGGCCGATTTAAACTGTTGAGGCCGAGCTAAGTTGTCGAGATCGACCTAAGCTGTTGAGGCCGAGTTAAGCTGTTGAAGTCGAGCTAAGCTGTCGAGGCCGAGCTGTTGAGGCCGAGCTAAGCTGTCGAGGCCGAGTTAAGTTGTTGAGGCCGAGCTAAGCTGTCGAGGCCGAGCTAAGCTGTTAAGGCCGAGTTAAGCTGTTGAGGCCGAGTTAAGTTGTTGAGGCCGAGATAAGCTGTCGAGGTTGAACTAAGCTGTCGAGGCCGAGCTGAGCCTGTTGAGGCCGAGCTGAGCCTGCTGAGGCCTAGATAAGATGTCGAGGCCGAGCTAAGCTGTCGAGGCCGAGCTAAGCTGTTAAGGCCGAGTTAAGCTTATTGAGGCCGAGCTGAGCCCGTCGAGGCCGAGCTAAGTTGTCGAAACCGAGCTAAGTTGTTGAGGCCTAGTTGAGCTTTTAAGGCCAACTACAGCAATGATTCAGGAAGAACTTTCTTCTTTCATTTCGTCATTGTAGATTGTTTGACGTATTTATGGTAGAGTAAGAACGACTTCTGTTGTCGTTTCCACAGACGGTGCCAAACTGTTGATACAAAAATCTGGTCCACCCTCTTTACTCCTTCAAGTACCTGCACAGGAAGAAGACAAAGGAGACCCTGGCTAGAGCAGGGGACCCTCTGATGCCAAAGTTAGGCTAGGAATCTGGGTCTTATAGTATTGAGGAGTTTTGGGATAATTTTTGTGTACCTTTGTTACTTGGAGAGCCCTCTTTTTATAGGCGTGAGAAGTCCCAACGTAAGGGGATTCTCTCCTGATCTTTCGAGAGATTTGATTGAGTTACCACTTGTTTATGGATATTTTCCGATCCCGAGATTTTCGGATTCGGGAATCCTTCTATAAGATTTTCGGAATGGTGTTTAAGATTACACCGTCTTTCCTTTACTTAGCTTGGTTTTACTTGTTGACTCGGACAACGAAAACAAACTCAGTCGGCTCTATAACCAAATTCTCGGACTTGTCATTTTTTCCTACAACAAGTACTATCATCGACAGTACACGGTTATGTTAAATGTCTAACGTTGCTTCAATTTTTAAACAGTCTGTAATATTGTTAATTACAGGAGTTGGCGACCTTATGCAAGACAACCTGATAATTGTGTATGGTCGATGATCAAGACAAGAGCCACTCCCACATGCTCCCCAAGTTGACACGTGTGTTGCATGGAAAGCTGTGTATGGACAACCACGTGTGGCAAGGGTTACAAATTAACCACTTTGGAATTTCAGAGATTATCTGCCTAGTTCCATGTTTCAATCATCCAAACCGGTAATATTAATACGAAGTGCCATATTCTGCTGAGGGAATACATCCTAACCATCAATCATTGTTGTATTTCCCTTATTCTGGGGCCCAAACATAAAGACGATCCAAAACACGAGTGGACCACAACGCAAGGAAATGGCGGGGATCAGCAGCCAATGAAAGCCTGCCTCAGGTCCACAAAAGTTTTTGAATCATGGTTTTTGTTTTTTCCTTCGTTTCATTGTACTAAAATTAATGGGCCAAAACATATGGGAGTAAAATTATGTGGGAGTAAAATTTAAAACTCTAATGCTGGGGCCCAAACATAAAGACGATCCAAAACACGAGTGGACCACAACGCAAGGAAATGGCGGGGATCAGCAGCCAATGAAAGCCTGCCTCATGTCCACAAAAGTTTTGAATCATGGTTTTTGTTTTTTCCTTCGTTTCATTGTACTAAAATTAATGGGCCATGGTACATGTACGTAATGTACATTGGTCGAGCGCAACTTCCTCAAGTGGATAGCTGTTCCGATTCCACCGAACTTATCTGCACTATTTACAGAAAAACCTCATATACGCTAAGAAAAGAAAATATAAATAATTCTAAAACATTCGAAATAATTTGATTGATTGTTAATTGTCTAATGTGTATATATCTATTACACAATTAATATAAAAAAAAAACTAAAATTCATAATTATCAAAAATAATAAAATTCTAACTTTAATAAATATTCTAATTCTAATAAAATTCTTTTAAAACCTAATTTCTAAAAATAAAATTTTCAAATTAACTTTTAATAGAAGACTCCTAACATGATTAGGAGCTATTTCTATGTGGGAGTAAAATTTAAAACTCTAAAAATAAAATAAAAATTTAAAAATTCAGAATTACTAAAAATAATAATTGTTCTCTAAAAGTAGTAATTTTTCTTTATTTTTGAACTGAAAGTCCACATTTCTGACAAAATGGGCAGATGCAACCCACTTTATGGGTCCGATGGTGCACGCCCCCCGCCCCCCCCCCCCCCCAATACCCTGATCAAAAGTTACAGTCATTTGATGGTACCAACCATGCTAGGAATGTATCTTTAACACGTTCTACATCAATGGCCCACTTGAGTTTTGAATCGAATTGATTTTTGAGCTCACAACCTTAAGATGAGGTGGAGAAACAGATGGTAGGTGGAGATTTCACACACATCAGGGTGGGCCCCATGGAACTTTTCTGTCTTGCTGCAACCATTATTCTTTTTCTCTAAAGTTGTATGATAGAGTAAAAACAAAAAAAAAAAAAAAAAAAGTCGTATTTCAAATAGGCTTTGAAATAGGTCGCAATTAACTATTCCCATGTGGAAAGGGACTTGCTTTCGAATAATACAGAAAGGGTTTTCCTCTATTGAGCTTACTCAAGAATCGATGCATTATTACAATTTCAACAAAACCCACAAATCATCTTGATTTGATTCTCTTAGATAATTGTAAATTACAAATTTTGAATTGTTCTTTTATGGTATCAGAGCGATGGCCTCACACTTCTTTTATGCGACACTCTTCTTCAATCAGCTCGTGCATGAAGGTTTTGTGTCAAATCCCGATGGATGGGGTCATTCATCTCTAACCAACAACTTCCCTACAAGAAGAATAACCTGCAAATTCTTAAGTAGACTAAGTAAGAAACGCAAGCCGGTAGGAAATAACAATATCCTTGTCATTTGATGAAATGTTGGACTTCCTTTCTAACCACTCATTTTTCACGTACAAATTCAACCTTCTTCTTTTTTTCTTTTTTTCTTTTTTACACGTACAAATTCAACCTGCTTTACCAGTGGATCAATACTATTTTTCATCCACAACATGTCCACAATGTAACCTATATATTTTTATAGTATTACTAGGCCTAGAAGATGGTATTTGAATATGGCAGCTATACAATATATGGCCTCGAAATTGCTATTGTATTTTATTTTCTTAGCTCCTAATTAGTGTGGACCCCCTATTAAAGAATTAGGATTTTTTCCAATTTATTCCTACAATTTTGATTTTTCCATATTTCATTTTTCACATTCCAACAAGATCATCGTACACATGTAATTGCCCACGATCCTATTTGAAAATCCTAGATAATAGTCAGCCTTCTCTTTGATGAATGAAGATTGTTTGCCATATTTCTTACTGAACCTCCTACTACTTGCCACCTATCAAAAGATTAGGATTTCTTCTGCCCGTGAGATTTTTGGTGAATGGGCCCATCCATGATGAGCTAGAATATCACTTGTCTGGATGACTTAAACATGACCAGCATTTTTATAAATTACAATGTATTGTCCAAACTTTAGGTGATCAATCATTGTATATATGGTGCCTCTATTCACAAGTGGTGTGCCCCACAATAGGGGTGGCAATGGGCTGACTTGGGTTGGGCTTGCCGAGGTTGGCCCTAGCTCGGCCGAGCCCTAGTTCGACCTTAATCAGGCCAAAAAGACGTTTGCCTTGGCCATCACCCTACAAGGCTAACCCTATAAGTACAAGAGTGAAATGATTAACAGTTTGAAATAATCCAATCTAAGATTTTTTTTAATTTTTTTTTAAATTTTCTAGGGTATCCATACAAGTCCTGCCCTGCCATATAAGTGGTTTTGATCATTCATACATGATCCAAGATGCAAGAGACCCTTTAAACCACACACGCCCATTGAATGGGGAGTGCTGACAAGTAAGGTTGGTTCACTCATTAGGTGGGTGACACACCATAATTTTCAATAGAGAACTGACAATCTGACTCAATGCATAGATGTCGCCCACCTGATAAGCAGATTAGATTGATTTTGCAATAGATTATGTTCATGACAGTTTCCACCTTTTGCACTACTCAGATGGCACATCCAAACCCCACTTGCAAAGTAATGGGTCCCATGATGAGCTAAAAAAGCCAAGCCCAAATCTAAAAAGCCTAAGCCCAAGCCCAGCGACCCCACTTTTAGGCAAGATCCGGGTTGTTCATTAGGTGTGTCCCACCATGCATAATATACAAAAATTCCCTTGAAACCCTAAGTCATCTTGCTGGACTCTGACCAGGTCAACAGGCTCATGACATAGCCCAAGCCTGGCTCAATTAGTAAACAGGCGTAAATTCTTGGGATGGGCCTGGTTCAGGTGCCTAATATTTCAGACCAAGCTCACAGAAAGTGGGTCAGGCCTGTAATATCAACAAGCAAGCTCGGCCCACTAAAAGCCCAATCCTACACGTGCTTGCATTTGCATGCGAAATGGTGTAGCATGTAAGCTCCGCGTGTTATTGTTGGATGTGATTATTTCTATTTAAAAATTAATTTAAGACCAGCTATGACCTTTAATATTATAGGCTATTAGATATCTTGATCTATGAATCTATGATTAGTGTCCTATTCCCATTTGACGTAGATTGCATTTTGACACTGCACTGGATACAGCTAGGCACGAATAGACCCACTTGCCTAACTTTACTTGTATGACTGGTTTAGACCCAACTCGACCCAAACTGAATGGGTGAGTAGGTCCGAGCCAAGTAGGTCCGAGCCAATCCAAACTCAAACCAAGTCAAGTTCAAGTTACCCAATAACTCAACCCTACTCAACTCGAAACTCGATCTAGTTAGACTCGACTCGATCCGAAACCGACTCGACTTGGATTTGGGTATATCTAACCCTATATGTTGCACCCGACCCGATCCCAAACTCTCTCTTCCTCCCTCATCCTCCTCCTCTTCCAAGCCAGCAACCACCTCTCTCTCTCTCTCTCTCTCTCTCTCTCTCTCTCTCTCTCTCTCTCTCTCTCTCTCTCTCAGCCTCCTCTTCCAAGCTTGGCAGCCACCCACCACCATCACCGGATTCACCACTGTCCTCCTCTCTCTCCTCTCCACTCCCTCCCTCCCTCCCTCCCTCCCTCCCTCATCTCTAGATCCAAATCAATGCCAACTCAAACCAACTCGGTACTTTTTATCAGGTCGAACTTGGTCCAAATTAGTCCACGCTAGACCTGGATTCAAATCGGTTCAAGCATGTTCAAGCATGTTCAAGCATGTTAGACTTGGTACTGAATCGAGTTGAGTCAAGTTAAAGTTAGGCCTATTTCAAAATTAGATCGAGTCAGGTCAGCCTCAACTCAGTTTAACTTGATTCAATGCCCAACTCTATCACTGGACAATGCTTTGTGAGACCCCCATGTTCTATGTGTTTTATCTATCCCATCCATCCACTTTGCCAACTCATTTTAGGGCTTGAACCTAAACATGAGGCAAATCCAACTCTCAGGTGTACCACAACAAATATTGAGATATAAATTGGAACTTTTTTTATTCTTATTAACAAGAATTGTGAAACAGAGTGGAGAATGGAGCACCTTACAAGGCTAAATACTCCTCAGCAATTGATAGTGAAACAGTACTGCCAGGAAAAGGTGAAAAGAACCCGAATGGAAAAGTAAAATAGAAAATGAAATTTAGCCCGCAATGTCTGAATTGAGTTATACTATGTTACCTCTAGGACCAAATCAAATCCCGCAACCTCTGATCGGCAAGGATGTCCTTGTTAATTTGGTCCCCACAATAGCTTAGTGGAGGTACTGGATAGAAGTGGAGCCTACGAGTAACCAACAATTCGAGAGTGGATGATTTGAATAAGAGGCCCACCATGCATCGCATGTGAAATCCAAGCCATTCAGACCCTTCATCTGACACAAAATCTACTCAGTTGGGCCGTAATGAAAATCAGGCTGGGAAATCCTCCCATCTTGTTCTGTCGCCCACTTGAGTATTGCATTTGGCTCATTTTTTCGAACAGGGATAAGATGAGCTTCTGCATGTGATTTGAGGGGTTGGATTTCTTGCATGCGTCGCTTGGGCACCACAACTGCCTGATACAACCGTAGGCCTACGGTGGGTGGTACGGTACCATTGGAGCGCACCACGTCTCAGTGCCTGCGTATCATCCATCATAGCTGGAGTATCAAAGTTTCGCTTAAAAAACAATCGGCCGTTTAAACAGTAGAGCTTTGCTAAGCTCGCACGCGTGTGCAATAAGCCTTGCGAACACGCCATTCCTATGCCAGCATGGGGCACACGTACAAGTTCTGATCCATCCATCAGGTTGCTCGGCCTTAACTTTTCCCAAAAATAATTCTGCTCCAATCAGCACGTGGGCCCCAATATTAGAAACAGGTGGATAGATTAGAACTCCAGCCAACTATTTTCATTTCAGTGCCGTACATTTGTTTTGTAAACTGTGGTCCACCTGATGAGTGATTTAATCTGATTTTTGGGCTAAGGCATTAATATGATGGTGCCGTTATGATGGATGCATTGGATCTAGGACCTATCATGCTATTCCGGCACATGTGTGATATGTACCTGAGCTTCATTCCACACGCGTGTGGGCTTAGCTAACCTCCAAAACCGTAAATGACTTACGGGCCCATCCAAAACAACAAGTGTCCCAGATCTCGCACACGTACCTGGTTGGTACGTATGCCACGATCTGTAGCTTTTCCTTTTCCCTCGTTCTCCAATCATCCCACTCCATTCCATTCCCACTCACAGGATAAGGTCTCTCTCTCTCTCTCTCCGTCTCTCTCGCCATGCTTTCTCTCACCCCACCCAAACCTCTCTCTCTCTTCTCCAACCACCACCATCCTTCCCCTTTCCTTAACCTCCACCCCCTCCTCTTTAACCTACACCCCCTCCGTCCTAAACCCCACAACCTCCTCAAACCAATCTCAGCCGCCCAATTCCCAACCCCACCCACCCCATCACCGTCCGATCAACTCTACCAGCCCTTCCGACCCCCTCCCTCCCCCAAATCCCTATCTCTCACCCCAGACACCATCCTCGACATCCTCAGCAACCGCCTCGGCCTCTGGCACCAGTACGCCCCTCACATCTCCACCCTCCAACGCCAATTCGCCTTCTCTCCACCGACCATTGAGGAGGTCACCGGCATCAGTGGCGTCGAGCAGAACCGCTTGATCGTCGGGGCCCAGGTACGCGACTCCCTCATCTCCTCCCAAATAGATGAAGAAACCCTCTCCTTCTTCGACATCGGCGGCGCCGAGATACTCTACGAGCTGAGGCTGCTCTCTGCCTCGCAGCGCGCGGCCGCGGCCCGCCATGTGGCGGCCCAGCGGCTCGACCCCGAGGCGACGGAGGAGCTCGCCCGGGCGATGAAGGATTTCCCGCGCCGGCGCGGCGACCCCGGGTGGGAGTGCTTCTCGCCGGTCCCTGGCGACTGCCTGGCGTTCATGTACTTCCGGCAGAGCAAGGAGCACCAGACCAAGGCGGAGCGGACGGCTTCTCTGCAGCAGGCCATGGAGGTTGCGGAGACAGAGAGGGCGAAATTGAGGGTTTCGGAGGAGTTCTGGAAGGTAGAGGGCGATGGGGCGGTTGACGAGGACGTTGCACGGGCGGCGAGGGCACGGGTCCCGGTCGTGCGTATGAAAACTGGGGAGGTTGCAGAGGCGACGTCGGTGGTTGTGATGCCGGTCTGTGAGGCGGAGGAAGGTGAATTGGGGGTGGTTGGTGCGCCGGAGTGTCGAACGGTGGGAGAATTTAGGGTGGTGGTGGCTGAGAAGGGATGGAGCAGATGGGTGGTGTTGCCAGGGTGGGGCCCGGTGGCAGCGATTGAGAAGGGAGGGGTGGTTATAGGGTTTAAGGATGGGAGGTTTTTGCCATGGAAGGTGAATATGAAAGGGTATATGGAGGAAGAGATTCTAGTGGTGGTGAACAGGGAGAAGAAGGATGTGGCAGAGGAGGAAGGGTACTATCTGGTGGTGAACGCAGAGGATGGTGGTTTGAAGGTGGAGAGAGGGGAGTGGTTGAAGAACAAAGGGGTGAATGAGAGTTTGGGAAATGTGGTTTTGGTGGTGAGGCCCCCCAAGGAGGATGATGATCTCCAGTTGATTGATGATGATTGGGAGTGAGAGGTGTGGTGGGTCCCACTTCTTTTCTCCTTTAGAGGGGTTTTGGGGCTTTGATAGGTTGGTACAGATGTGGTGATGTTGGTTTGATTGGGGGTCTGGATCGATGATCCAATGGTCCATGATGTGGATGGTATATGTCCTGAAAAATCTTCAAGATCAGAAGAGAACTGTTTGATCTGATGCGTAGGATCTTTTGAGCTGGTGATTTTTGGGGTGTCCCTCAGTCCATCGTGAGGCCTATCAGATCAACGGATTGGATTACTTGATCATGGCCCCACATTAACATGTTCTGGTGTATCAAGGCTCTATAAGTACTCATTGTTTTTGGGGCTATAGTTTATATATAGCATATAGGATAAGAAGTTGGGAACGGAAAAGGGTTTCCGGATGTGAGAGTTTAGAATCAAAATGAAAATGGAAGATGTATCTGGTTTTGGGTTTATCATACATACACCATGCTGAAGAATAATAGCAGTTTTGGATGACAATTTGAATGAAAACATGATTTCTTCCATTGCCCTTCATTTTGGATTACCTGATGGTTGGAATTCCTGTTTGCTATGTGATGTCTTCCTGACATTGCAGCTAATTAGGGGTGGCGGTGGGTTGGGCCGGGCAGCAGGTCAACTGGCCCGACCTGCTTCTGACCCGCTTGTGCCAGTGAAGCTAAATGGGTAGTGTGTCAAGCTCTAAATTAGAGTTGTACATGAACTGAGTTAGCTTGGTTAACTCGCTCGACTCAACTCGGCTCAAAACTAACAGTGAAGCTAATAGAGATGTGTAGGAGATATTAACAGTTATAAATATGTCTATCTATATGCCTGTCCATTGAAATGCATATCCTATCCTCTAACATTGTCAAATGAGGCTGATCAAGTTTGCTGCTGATGAATTTTAAATGGGTTGGGTTAGGCCAGAGGATGATGAGTCTCAGTTTCCAAGCTGAACCTGATCCATTGCTACCCTACTTCTTATACATCTGCAAGGACATGCCCTTGGGCCGGGTTTTGTATACTTCTAGCCCCCATTCCATTTTTAAACTTGGGTTGTGTAAGGTTGGGCCAATTGGTCATGTCCATGTAATTAAATGAGGCTGGTCATGTTTGCTCTCTATGAATCTTAACTGGGGCTGGGCTGGGTTGCAAGAAGTAGGTCACCATGGTGTTGAAATGGGTTAGTCCCATAAGAAGCGCACATGTGTATACTCTAAAGAAGTGGGTGGCTAAAATGTTACATACCTATGTTAAACAGACATGGGTGGCTTGTCACTAATAGATTTCCATTGATTTGGTTTACATTCAACCTGCTTAGATCTTATACACGTGTGCCATGTTGGGTCTTGAGCTATGAGTGAGCCAATGGAACTCATGTTAATAGGATCAATTGGCCTCCTGATCATAGGTAGCAAATTGCGATATGGAAAAAGACGGTGTGGGAAATCCATGTGTGTGTTAAAACGGTCTCGATTACTTTAAGGATCCAAAAAATTCAGTAGAAAAAAAAAAATGGAAATTGCCAAAAATTCAGAGAATAGAAAGCTTAAGTTTAATTTGGTTCAAGACTCAATAATTTTGACAACATGCCACACGTGTACAAGATTTAAGCGGTTCATTCAGAGAGCTGGCATGCTGAATGTAAAATCATGAAATCAGTATAATAAATTAGTGAGGCGAGCCACCTATGTCCGTTCAACATGCATTTGCAACATTTAATAGCTTTTTCAGCCATTCACTTCATTAGAGTATATGCACATGTTGCTCACTTCATTTGGGGGACCAACCCATTTTTAACACAGGATATATAAATTGTGGGGTCCATCTAGCATATAATTAAGTCAACATGGCACACGTGTACAAGATCTAAGCATTGGCACGTGTAGAAGATTTTGTTGTCAAATCTGACCCTTGTGAAAGATCAGATTTGGGCCTGAAGGGCAGTCAATAATCAATGAGGTTAACAATAGAAAATCACCTTAGATCAATGACCCCAAAAATGGACAAGATTTCAGCCAAAAGTAGTTCAGATTCTTGACAAAAATTGAATATATATATATATATATATATATATATATATATATATATATATATATATATATATATATATATATATATATATATAGCCCAGATTAACCTTAGAAATGGTCCACACACTATATTGGGCCAAAAATGCAAGTATAGGCCCAATTACCGAACATGGACCAGGATCAAGCATATCATTAGGTCAAACACAATTCCAAGTCCAGGAGCTGTGTGGGTCAACCTGGTTGCCAAGAATGAGTGAGATCCAATGGGTTGGGTCTGAATACCAAATGGGCCTAACCACAAATCAACCCAAATACAGGTCCAATGCAACGCTAACCTAGACAACCCACAAAATGATCAAACAAGTCCTCAGTGATCAAAAACAACAAATCGATAATAAAACCCATCCTGATAAATGGTTTCCCTTTTGGCAGCTTGGATTTGGAATGCATTGGATTCCAAATTATAATTACAATGGAGTCAAGGTGATTTTGAATCCTCATTCGTGTTTGGTTGAAATGCATTGATATCCAAATCTTTTGTGTGGAAGCTTGTATTTGGTGAGCATTGGAATTCTTTAATATATTCACATGACTTGGATTTGATTTAGTAGCTTTCATATCTTAAAATTTTTTTTGTGTGTGTGTGTGTGTGTGAGAGAGAAATTTGATAGGATGATTGTAATAAGTCTATTAAAATATATATTTTAGCCCAAAAAAAAATAAAAATCTGAGCCTTGGATGGGCACAAATACAAGAATCAAAATCAAGCAACTCATCGATGTTTTCTAACTATCCATTTAGATGTCCACTGTTTAAATGGTTCAAATCATTTTATTGATGTTATTTTAGTGTTGTAATTAATAATTGGATTGTTTTGGAGTATCATTAACATGCCATGTGTCTAGCGGATTAGTAGTTTAGAGTCATCCGTGACTACATTAGAAGGGAGGCAAAAAAGACAATTCCTTTGGATTAAGCTTCAGGGAATTTGCTGATATTACACAAAAGAAGTTATTGTGATTTGAAATACACTCATTTACCACCAATCCAAGGTGCCAAATGGGTGAATACCACATGATCAGAATTTTTATCTCCTATGATTCGGATGCATTGAGTGATGGGGTTATAAAGGTGAGAAATGTGTACCTTGATTGCCTATAAACATTGTTGTATCTTTAGGCATGTTTGATTTTTCAATTTCCAGTAAATTGTAAGGCAAATGAGCTATTTCCAGGTGTTTGTTTGATAAGAAAACATGGGTAGTAGATGAAGAGTCAAATACACTTGTGAAAGAAAGAGAAAAAAATAAAATGTAATCATTATATTTTGATCTTACAAAACCACCGTAATGTGATTTTAAGGTGAAACAAACAATGTAACAAAATTATTATTAAATTCAAATGCATATGATATGACAACCTATAACAAAACTTTTTTCTCTAAACATTTCTAGACTAAGAATTTTCCATTCTCAACCGGATATCATGTGCATGGCAGTGTGAAAGTGTATGCAGCCCATCTTACAGCATGCCCATAATTCTCTAAGCTAATGGCCACTGATCCGGACAACCGTATTTGTTGATTAATGCAGCCCACCAACCGAAAACAATCCAAGCCATTTATATGACAGTCCTCACCTTAAACGAGGGTAGCCAAAAAGAAATTAAAATAATAATAATAATAATAATTAATAAATAAATAACTATTAGAATATAGAGGTTTTTATTCCATCCAAACCGTTTATAAGGTCACTCTTACAGGGATGAAGTGAAAAGAAAACTTTTATGAACATAGGAATGTTTCAATGGTGGTCATTGAATCCCCACCATTTCCTCTCGTCTGGCCCACTTGAGTTTTGGATACCGTTTATTTTTCGTCTCGTGTCCTAAAATGATATCTTAAAACGGATGGACAGGTGGATTTCTCACAAACATCACAGTAGGCCCCACCTAAAATCCCAGCGCAGGAACTTCATGTTAAAAGGCTTTGGCGAGAAATCTGTGTCCATGTGAGTGGGTAGCAAAACATCCAAGCCATTCATCAGGTAGGGTACCCCTTCAACACACCAACATGCCTTAGACCAGAAATAGTGTTGGCCTGTTTTGTTGGGAATTTGACCCGATTTGAATCACACAAATCTAGAGCTATGATAGCAACTCAATGGCACCAAGTACATATAAGAAAACACAGATTTTACGTGGAAAACCCTTGCGGAAAAAAAAAAAAAAACCACAGCACAAAGCGACAGATTTCCACTATGAAAATAGAAATTACAAAGAAAGAGGACTTACCCGATTCGAACAACTTCGAATCTCACCCTTGCTACACCCTTTAATTTCCCTAGAACCCCTTTAGAAAGCCTTAAAATTATTTTTCATACCCTATAAAAGCCCTAGGAACACCTACTTATAGTTTAGGCAACTTCCCTTCCGCATTCCAATTGCGAAAAGACTCAAAATCCGCAATCCGCACAAAATCGCGGAACGAATCTGCGTAACCACGACCGATCGAGCGAACTGCACGACCGGTCGAGCACCACCCACGACCGGTCGTGCATGGCCCACGACCGGTCGAGTACCTTAGACCCCAAAATTTTATGCTCGCTGGACTTTGAGTCGAGCGGGCTATGACTAGTCGAGTAGCTCCCACGACCGGTCGAACATGACCCATGACCAGTCGTGAATGTTCAAATTTAAAACATCTATAACAATCTCCACCATGTCTTCAATCTTGAACTGTGTAGCTTCTTGACCTCTTCTCTTATTTCTGTATCACATCATAGCTTCTTGTGCACACTCAATCTTTCTTTTACGCCATCACCAAGCCTAGAGAAATTACACAACATGAATTTCTCTGTAGGAACGATCTAGGTGAGCATGTCTGCCGAATCAAAATTCACGTGCTCAACCACCTTTGCTCCTGTCTTCTCAAAAGGAAAGACGTAATCTTCTTACCATCTCATCGCTACCCAATATTGCTTGCCGGGGTACTTGCTTACAACATTGATAGCCTGTGAAATAACCGGTTTAATCCAAACCATGACATACACTGCCAACCGCATTCGAATAAGGCTCATGAGATATCCTGTTTTAGCTCATCTGTTTTGGGACATGTCCTGAGGAAAACTTGAAGAGAGACGCGTAGGGAATGCTCTCTGGCTTTACCTGGCCCATCACATCCTTGATCAATACCTAAACACAAGGTATTCCTCCTGTGATTACCAAAGCCTACTCCCCCTTCAGTCTCAATGCCAATAACCATCTTTGTAGCCCCCCGATCATTCATCCATGAAGGAATCAAACCACTACCTAGGCGATAGGTCGAACTACGACCTCCTGTAAAGTCTTTTTTCAGCCCCTTTAACTTCGAACCACTTTAGTTGCGTCATGTAGATCTACTCTTCACTTTTCCTTACAGAAGTGCAGACTCCACATTCATCTTTCTAGCTCAAGATCACATTGGCCAACCAGCGCCAATCACAGATCTAATAGACACCTGCTATACCGTCGGCACGAATATCTCTGAGAAGTCAATCCCTTCTCTCTGAGTATAACCCTTCGCTACCAACCTCGCCCTGTATTTATATTGTATCCTCCTAAAGATCCACCTGCATCCAACTGCTTTCCGGCCCACTAGAAGCTCCACCCGTTCCCATATGTCGGTCTGGTACAACAAATACATCATATCTCCCATAGTCACCTTTCACTTCTCAGCACCAGGCTTACCTAAAGCCATCTGAATAGAAGATGAATTCCCTGCGATATTGGAGTCGTTCATGTACCTCGTCGATATCCTACGATCATGCTGTGTGATTCTTCTCACAGGTGACTGCTCCACCTGCTCTGTATTTCTGTCCGCGTGTCTCAGCCTTCCTGCCCTGCTCGCTCATGTGGCCATGCCCAACATGCCACACACGTGCAGAGGTGGAATCCGTTACATCTACTACAGTTTTACCTTTTGAAGTGCTCCCGATCAACTTGTACATGTTACCGAGTCATTATGCTTTTATGATTACCCGTGCCCCCTTAAATACTTTAAGAGCACCATCAATACCTGTGTACTTGCATCCTTTTGCCTCAAGCACATCAAGAGAAATCGGATTCCGCTTCAAATCAGGAACATGCCTTACATCTGTCAAGGTACGCTCCACCCCATCAAACATCCTGATGCGCACCGAACCAATAGCCACAACATTATAGGCAAAGCCATTGCCCATAAATACATGTCCACCATCGCACTCCTTGTAGCTGGTGACCTAACTCCGATGAGGAGTAATGTGAAAAGATGCCCTTGTATCTAGCATCCACTCGTCCTTACGATCATCGTATAGCCGTCTGAGTGAAGACACAGATAAAACATCACCATCACATCCATCTGACGTGGCAGCGTTGGCCTCCCTGCATGAAACCTCAGAATCTTCCCTCTTCAATTTAGGATTTTCACAATCCTTCTTCACATGTCTTTCCTTCCCACAGTTCCAGCACTTTACCTTTCCTTTGCCCTTGCCCTTGGATTTGGATCTAGAACCTATACATTGTCCAAATTTTCTACCCACTGTAAACAGTGCATCAGAAGATGTCCTCATGTCGCTGTTTAGCTGTCTCATAGCCTTCCCTTAAAGGGCCGAGATAATGGTGTCGACACTCGGGATTTTATTCATGCTGCACATAGTGTCCTTGAATGACTCATAAGACGCCGAAAGAGAATTCAGCAGCATACATGCTTGTTTTTCATCTTTCATTACTTCCTTCATATCCAGTAATTTGCAAACTAATTTATTAAAGTTGCTGATGTGAGCCTCCAGATCTCCGCCCTCTGTCATATTGAAGTTATACCACTGTCACTTCAAGTGCAGGCGATTTTCAGAGAATTTTTTCGCATAGACATCCTCTAACTTTGCCCATAACTTAGCCGCAGTTTTCTCTCTCATGACGTTGTAGAGAACCTCATCCGTGAAACATAGAAGGATCGATGATAAAGCCTTCTTATCAAGAGTATTCCACTCGTCATCAGTTATAGTAGACTTTCGCTCCTTAAGAGCACCATCTTCGCCTTGTTTGATTAAAGAACTCATCATCTTGTTTTTACATAACTCAAAATTATTTTTCCCTGTGTACTTCTCAATCTCATACCTGGTGCTCACCATTATTACTAATCCCTCAGATTCAGATCTGTGCCCCAACAATTGCTCTGATACCACTTGTTGGGAATTTGACCCGATTTGAATCACACAGATATAGATTTAGGATAGCAATTCAATGGCACCAAGCACATAGAAGAGAACACACAGATTTTACGTGGAAAATCCTTACGGAAAAAAAAAAAACCATGGCACAAAGCGACAGATCTCCACTATGAAAATAGAAATTACAAAGAGAGAGGACTTATCCGATTCGAACAATTTCGAATCTCACCCTTGCTACACCCTTTAATTTCCTTAGAACCCCTTTAGAAAGCCTTAGAATTATTTCTCATACCCTAGAAAAGCCCTAGGAATACCTACTTATAGTTTAGGCAACTTCCCTTCCGCATCCCAGTTGTGAAATGACTCAAAATCCGCAATCCGTACAAAATTGCGGAACGAATCTACGTAACCATGAAGGGTCGAGCGAACTGCACGACCGGTCGAGGGCCACCCACGACCGGTCGAGCACCTCGAACTCCAAAATTTTATATTCGCTAGATTTTGAGTCGAGCGGGCTACGACTAGTCGAGCCGCTCCCATGATCGGTCGAACATGACCCACGACCGGTCGTGAATGTTCAAATTTAAGATATCTGTAACATGTTTATCAGGTAGGACAAACTTCTTAGTGGTCAATAGTCTAATACATGCGTTGTCATGGATTGACCACATAGTCGGTCCTAATTGGCTTCGACTGACTCGAGCGAGTTGGACCAATGCACTCTTTGGTGAGTTGCAACTCGTTTCAGTACTGAATAGGTCGGCTCAGTTTCGACTTTAATTCCACGTCTGTAGCTCACTTCACCTTGATTTTTGTTACATCTGGTTGCTGCACACTAACTAGTGGATGGCTCGGTTCTCTAATACGTGCGTCATGTTGGGAACTAGGCCCCGATTCCATCATACCCCTTTGAATTGTACAAGTGGGCCCATCTTTCAGCAATCTAAACCGATAATATGATCAGCCCAACAGTTGATCACCTATGCACCACAAATTTCGTCCTTTCGTTGGTCGTTCATGTTGGGATATTTGTCTTGCTTGACAAAGGAAATAAAAAGATGTAGGCCCATTTTTCATCAATCTACTAAGGATTTCCCTTAGTGCAAGGGATAAGAGTCTTCTAACTAATCCTCCGACCCTTAGAGAAGATGTCAGACTATTAATCATTTTCACTACTTTAGATTATATGATCTACTGTGATGATATCCCTTAGTGCAAGGGAAATTAGTCCTCTTAATTGAACTGCTCGACCCTTTATGAAGAGATCATTACAGCTAACTTATCTGTTCTACAGGGCAGAATTCCCTTAATGAAGGGAAGAACTCAAGAGCTCACTACCAATATTCTTACTACTCGACTAATATGTTTACCCTACTATTGTAACCAACGTGCGACTAACCAACCTGTTAAATCTACTTAAAAATCCCATGCACAACATCAATTACTGCAAAAAATTATCTTTCTATTGATATAAGAAGGCAGTACAACAAAAGACAAAAATTATACAAGTATGGCGAGGGATGGCAAGGCTCGACTAAGTTGAGAGGGGGTTTACTCGGCTTTGACATTGGTCGGGGCAGGGTCAATTGATGCAAGGTCTGCAGGTACTTCGTCGCCGAGGCTGTCTAGATTCAGCTCGGGGTACAGCCCCTTGACATCCCCTATGCAACGTTCGTAGTCGCAGTTGTAGATCACATTTACCTCGTTAGCTCTTTCCTTCGAGGCTTTGTACTCCTCTATAGATGCAGCTTTGATCGCTGGGATAGCCGCCACAACCTCGAACAACTAAGTAGACAAAGTCGCCTTGACTTTAGCCAACTTGGTTTCCGAGCTCTCTCTCTCTCTCTCTCTCTCTCTCTCTCCAATTCAACCTTCAGCTTCACGACCTCATCTTCCGATTTAGATAGTTCCTTCTTAACCGAAGAAAAGTATGTTCTCACCCCCTCCAGCTCGGCCAACACCAAACTCTCCCTCTGTTGGGCTTCGTTCAGCTGGATCTTCAAAGCAGCTTGCTCCTCCCCAGTTAGCTCCAGAGTCTTTCGAAGGGCCTCGACCTCAGCAATCTTACCCTAGAGCATTACATTTTCATGTTCACATTCATCCGCCACTTGCCTCATTTTTTGGCGAGTAGACAAAAGAGCAGGGGTGAGCTAAAACGAAGAAAGCATGTTAGAAATTAGATGTAAACGAACAAGCACAGAAATGAGGAAAGAATGTACCTTATAGCAGAACACCACTAAGTACCTCAGGAGAGTCTTCGGATGAATATTGATAAATCAACAATCTGATCCTCCGGAGCATACATGGCCGCCCATTTGGTCAGGCCACTCATATGGTGCCCAGGGGGTAGGGAGCTTGATCCCTTGGCCTCGGCTGCTAGGGGGCTCGAGGTATCACCCTCCTCAGCCTGACCTTGAACTACTATGGCCTAGGGCTCCTCGACCGTGTGAGCCTCATGGGCTGGAGAAGTCCCCTCCAGATCTACCACCTCCATAACCACCTGCTACGAAGGAATAGCCAAGGTAGCAGTGTCCTGAGCCCATTCACTTGATGTCATCAAAAGAGACCGCCCCACTAAGGATTCCTCGGCGTCAGATCCTGACCTCACCTCCGCCGCTGCAGAGGCTCCTGCCCATGTGGTCGAAGGGACTGTCACCCTCCTCTTCACGGTCGACTTCCTCCCAACCATGTCAGTAACAGGGGGAGGATGGACCCTTTTCCCAGACCACAACAGCTCAGCCATGTCTGCACAACGGAACATCCGAGCGTGTCTACAATCTGCTACCTACAGAAGGGGTAGGTCAAAAACACCCGGACTGATAAAGGAGGTCCAGGGTTATCAGCACTCTCCAGAGTCAGTGGGCATCACTTGTCGCCTTTACCTTGTTCACTTGCGTGAATTGCAGGTCAGAAAGAAGGGACAGAGTCTTGGAGAAGCCTGTAAAAGCAATCAATTGTGAGTGAATGTAACTACAAACGTATGAAGAAAAATCTTTAAGTTCAACGCCTCGGAAATGTCCAACCTGGGGTGGTAAATTTGGTGAGAACCCGATCTCATAGACAGGCCAATTCAACAGCAAGCACCTCCCATTCTACAGACACCCAAAACCAGTTATTCTTCTAATTTTTGTTGGAAGATGGGTTGTCAGTGATGAGGGCACGGCCCTTGTTCACCCACGCCGAGAAGTAATACCAGCTCAGTTGCCTCAAGCGAACCTTGAGCTGGTATAAGTGCATAAACTCCTCAGCTGTCAGCTCATTGTTCCCGAGCTGGAACCAGAGGACGTAAGTCCCCAACAACGACCTCCATGCATTCAGGATGATCTGGCCCGGGGCGAACATCAAGCGAGAGGTGACCTCTCGCACGATCCGATGAAGGGGGAGGCGGAGCCCGCACTGCAAAACGACTAAGAAGATGACCACCTCACCTTCATGCGAGTCTCCGGGGACTTCACAAGGTTTGGGGGCTCTGAGTCCCACTCAGTCCAGAATCAGGTACTCAGATATGATCCCAACCAGATCGACTTCCGTCAACGTCAACCCAACAGGACCTACATCAATTGGTTGCTCAGCCGAAGTCTGAGCAACTGCTCTCTCTGATGGGATGGGTTCCATCGTTCGACTGTGATTTAACAATACCAGATATAGAGGATCAAAGGGAGCCCAAGTTTGGAATCTACACTTCCCAGGTCAGAATCTCCCTGGAAAGCATGAAGCTCAGGGCCTTCGTCTGAGATATCGAACATGTCGGGTCAAGAAATAGAAAATGAAAAGAAAGGAGAAGAACTAAAGATAGCTGGAGATGGAGATTCAGACTTACCGAAATCGTCTTGTCCGAGAAGTTTGAAGCATCAACAACAGAGAAAGGGAGAAAATGGTCGAATTGCTAAGGTTTCTTCTCCTTTTATAGGCATCCTCGGCCGCAGGCAATAATTACCTACATTTAATGCCGCAGCCGAGGGGACGTTACGACGCCTGTTATTTTCCATGTGACGACCTCTTACTAGTGGGTCCGACCTAACTTCCCAAGCGACACTACGTGTTTGCTCCCGACAGGTAAGAAACTGAAAAGCCTATTGCGCCAACGTACGCCCCCTCGAGCGCACCTTGCCATCATTGCGGATTCTCCTCAGTCTCCTCATCTACTGCCTTTCCTGGCCATAATGATAAGCCAGCTCGACCTTCCATGTATAAAGCGCCATGAATCTGACTTTATTACACCGACTTACTTCCCGAGCTCACTTTATAAGCTCGGAAGTAGGGGGGCTACTTTTATGGGTAAAAATGAGATGGTCAGAAGTATGTGGTCAGCTCGGGCTTCTGTGCACGTCGCGTGGTCGACCAGTGCCAATCATGACCAAGGAGCTCCTCAATGACCAGAAAGTGTTATTCTATTGTACTTAGTTGTACGACATCGAGCCCCCCCATGGCCTCATTCACGCCTGAGCTACCGGTCAGATCTTCTAAAGAAGCCTCTGAAGCACGACCCCGTATAGGACCGAGCACGCATTGCTTGAAGACTTGCGAGAGAGCCCCTGTACTATACAATAAGATGAAGATGATAGTCATCCTCGATTTCATTTATGTTCTACTAAGGAAATGAGCTTAGATCGATCCCAGTGCTCGATACAACCTTCACGGGCAGGTCAATAACTTACTTGAATGCTAAAGGAGAGCTCGACCACAACCCACCAAAGAGTCTAGGTCGAGAAACTACTCTTCAGGACGATTGTATAGGTCAGCTCGAATGCTCAACCTCTGCCTCCTACTAGATGTTTTTTCTAATCCTGACCACTCGACCTTATCATCACCGGAGATCTTGCGAAACGGTTAAGAAACGTACGTTGAATGCATGCTCATGATTAAGGAGTGTTTCTATCTATGTAGTCAATTCTGTGAGGCTATAAATAAGGACCCCTCGAATGATGAGACACACAACTCTACGCACCAGAGAAATCTCAACTTTACTGGACCTAGTTTGCTTAATTTTGACTTGGGCATTGAAGGGTTCCCCTGCTATAGCCAAGGTCTCCTTTGTCTCCTTTGTGTGTAGGTACTCGGAGTCCGGCAAGGGTTGACCAGATTTTTACATCAACAAATACATTTAGGTTGGAAGGCTGAGCTTGACTCAATTAGTTCAAAAAGCTTCTTATGCAGCGCTCATTTCTCAAAGGGGAATTTCTTGATGGTGGAAAAATGATGTAGAGCGGGTCGCGAACAATTTCATGGCCAAGATGGACCAGAGAAGGCCCGATCTAAGGCAGAAGTGATCCGGACAATCAGAAATTTAAAACGAGCATATCTCGCAAACCGGAATTAGTTATCCGACATGCCATATATGATTTTGGGGTAGGAGAAGTTACTTTAGCCACCCAACCCCACTATGCCAGGTTTCCCATGCCGAATTTGAGAGATTCCATCAGATCAACTATTGAAAATTGATTTTAATTTCGTTTTAACTATTTATAATAAGTTTTAGTTTGATTGTAACTCTTCATCCATTGGGCTTTAGGAGTTGCATCCAACATAAAAAGTGCTTAGAAAAATTAGGAGAATAGCATGGTTGAGCCAAATAGGACACTTACTATTTTTCGCCGAAAACCATGAGGTCTAGTGGAAATCATGACCGTCTATAAATAGTCAGTTTACTATTTATAGTAAGTCACGGTTTCTTGGAGTTTTAGTTATATTTTTAGTTGTAGTTTGATTCTGATACTTCTCCCTAGGGTTCATAACATTATTTAAAGGGTTGTAAACTTGTTTTTTTAGCATCAATCAATTTTGAAATTTCTAGAAATTATTTTCTATTTTCTTCTTTGCCTCGTGGATTCAAAGTATCTCTGTGAGGGGTCGAAAGAAGCTCCATGGATTCGGAGTACTTATCCCCCGAGGAATATGGTGCTTAACCTCAACACGTCCTTCCCTGCATCAAAAAATCATGGATCTATGAAGTGCCCATATCGCATCTAAATGACCCTGCAACGGTGAATGGAGCCTAAGGGACAACAATAAGCTATTTCAGATTTCGTGCCCCTTAAATGGTTAAAATGGAGACCACGACAACTCCACTCCATAGCACAAATTAGATTTGCATTTGAGAATCACATGTTACCCTAAGCATTAGTCTCGTTTAACAAAATTGTCTTTAGGGCAACAAATCCTCATTATACTGCCTTACAATTAGATACAATTAGTTTAACTTATACATAAATGCCCTTAGATGAACAAAGATGCACTTTGTTGGTTGAGATCAATCCTCAATATATAGAGCATTTGATTGAATTATAGGGTCACTTATAAATGTTTCCTTGGTTCTTTGAAGAAATCATCACATTATACTGATGAGGAAGTGCTCTTGAATTGCAGCTGCATTCCTTTCAACTCTGATGTGAGTGGAAGGTCAATTGCAACCTCATTGATGACTGTAGTTCAATTCAATAGTGCATCCAAATGAAGCCTAAATTAATATAAATATAAAACATTGACATAAGGCACGCACTTAAGTTAAAAGCACCTACAACACTCACATTTAACATGGAAAAAAAAAAAAAAAAAAAGCTTCTTCAAACTTAGTTTGGGACATCTTCAATACAGAATACACCAAGAAAATGGGTGGCCGGGAATATGTCGAATACCCCTTGCCATCCATCACTTCCTATTTGGTAGCATTGCCCTCAACTTAGTCACCTTTGTTGCCCGAAGATCTTAGCCATCATTTTATCAGAAAATTGAAAATAAGCAATCCTCCATGATATCTTGAAGAGTAAAATGCCACGTACTCCACAAATTCCCACTACCAATCCTGATGCAATGCCAGTGAAAAACCATAGCCACTTGGACCCTTCTTCCTCACTCTCTTCTTCAACTCCATTGCCCATGGGCACCAGATCTTTTGGGCACTCTTTTGAAAGTGGGAGCCCACAAAGATCAAGGTTTCCCATATAAATGGAAGGATCATTAAAAGTCTGAAGCTGGCTGCCCGAAGGAATCTGCCCTGAAAGCTTATTATATGACAGATCAAGGCTACTTAAGAAATTTAATGCTGACAAGCTCTGTGGAATAGCACCAGAAAGTTGATTCTGCGACAGGTCAAGAGACTCTACTTTTCGCAAGCCATCGATGTTCTTTGGAATGTTTCCCGTCAGATGATTTCGAGATAAGTTCAAACCTTGCAGCCCGGATAAACTTGCTAATTCATTAGGGATCTCTCCAGATAAATGATTGCTTGAAAGGTCCATCACGATTACAAGTGAAAGTATCGTAGTATAAGCAAGATCCTTTCGTTTTGTAACCACTGTCATGTTCTCCTCATATTGTGTTTCCCCTATATAAGTTGTTCTCACAATGTTTCCATTTTCATGCTCCGTTGCTGCCATGGCATTGAGATTGCTAAAACAACTTGGTATGGGTCCTATTAACTTGTTATGTGCAAGGTCCAAGATCTGAAGAGAAGTAAGACGACATAGCTGTGGAGGAATAGTTCCAGAAAACAGATTTGACCGAAGTTTGAGAATCTGAAGATGTGATAGGCTTTCCCCTATCCATGTTGGTACATTTCCAGAGAATTTGTTGTCACTAAGATCAATAATTTTCAAAGTGGTGCAGTTTCTCAACGATGTAGGAAGCTCACCTGAAAAATTATTGCTGTGCAAACCCAACCATACAAGCCTAATCATAAAACCCAAAGATTCAGGAATACACCCATGCATATTATTGTTTGCCAAATCCATTGTTATCAAACCAATCAGATTTCCCAGACACCAGGGAAGTTCTCCAGTTAATTGATTGTATGAGAGATCAAGGTTCATCATGGGCACCATTTGACATAAAGACAAGGGAATGGTACCATTTAAATAGTTATGAGAAAGAGATAAGAAGAGAGGAGATGTTTCACCAAAGGTTAGGGTGATGGGTCCAGAAAATGAATTGTTGGAGAGATCCAAAATAGAAGCAGTAGAAAACGAGTGTGGCAATGAACCACTAAAGTGGTTGGAACTTAAATCAATAATCACCCAAAGAGCAAAATGCAATGAATTTGGAATCATATCATTGATTTGATTGTGAGAAAGATTGAAGTAGGAGAATTGAGAAGACAAGTTCCAAAACCAGTATGGTATGGAATCTGAAATTTGGGCATTGGATAAGTCAAGTTTGAGTAAGTCTCTTTGCTCTCGAAGCCATGCAGGAAACTGCGGCCCTACTCGACAAGACCTCATTCTGATTTCTTTGAGTTGAAAAGGAGGAATCCAATTGGAGCTTACTTTAAGAACTAAGGAATTCAAGGACAAATCTAATGATTCCAATTTCATTAGATTGGCAAAGTGTGCTTCTGTCACAATACCTTCCAATGAATTAGAAGATATCCCAAAACTGATTAGTTCTGAAAGTTTTCCAAGATTCTCAAGCAAAGAGCCATTCAAGTTGTTGCCACTAAGATACAAATATTTCAAGGATGAAAGTTTTCCTAGAGATTCAGGAATAAGTCCATTCAAGTTGTTGTAACTAAGATCCAAATCTTTCAAGGATGAAAATTTTCCAAGAGACTCAGGAATAGGGCCATAAAGTGAATTTTGGCTGAGATCAAGGGTCTCCAAACTTGTCTGAATGCATCCAGATAAAATTTCAACAAATCCAGTTATCTCTCCATTGATGAAGTTGTTTGAGAAATCTACAGTATGCAAGTTGCAGAGCTTACCAAGAGCACTTGGAAATGGATCTTGAAAACGATTCAAATTGAGATTAAGATGCTCTACACTGCTGAGATTGAACAACCAATCTGGAATTCTGAAGCCGAGAACATTCTCAGAGAGATCAAGGACTGAAAGGGATGTGAAATTAACATATGAAAGAGAAGTAGTGATGTTAGGAAGGTTACAACGAGAGAGGCGTAGCTTCGTAAGAGAAGGAAGCATATTAATATTCCGTAACGAATCATGCGACTGACTGAGGTTCACCCTTCCCATATCAAGGTATTGAAGAGAAGAAAGACTAGAAAGCCAATGAAGGTTATCGACTTCCAGAGTAGGCGAAGGAATATAATATGAATGAAGATCGAGATAAACCAGGCTAGAGAGATTACCAAGATGATGGGGAATCATTCCACCAAAGTAGGCTTCCGAGAGATTAAGATATCTAAGTTTCTTGAATGAACCAATGAATTTCGGAATGGGTTTGAATCCAAAATTATTCAAGCTCAAGTCCAAGTAATTCAAATGATTCAACTCGAGCAAAGAATCATTAATCTCACCAGACAACGACGAGTGGTCTGCAAAATGAAAGTCTCGGAGGAGGTTTCGAAGGTTGAGCTTGGTGACATGACCTGTTCTGTTGTTGCAGTCCACTCCGCTCCATCTACAGCAATCATGGCCCACCCAAGAAGAGAGCCGATTCATTGGATCTAAAAGGCCTTGTTTGAAGTTGAGGAGGGCTTGCCTCTCCCTTTCTATGCAAACCACCTTCTCTTCTCCATCATAAGAGGTGGATTGAATGGTTTCAGCACCTAGAAACACAAGCACTGAAAGAAAGAGAACTCTCACTGATCCATCCATTATCACACAACACCATCCAAGGTTTTCCCAACTATTCCAGGGAGCTTTACATAGGCTCTATATATAAGATAGATGAGCAAGGAAACGTCCAAAGCAGAGAGAGAGAGAGAGAGAGAGAGAGAGAGAGAGATTTACTAAGCCGGCAGGTATAGTATACTTTTTTTCTTCTTCTTAAGCACGCACTCACGCCTAGAGCTAGATCTGGGCACAGCTAGACTCGCCTAACTCGGCTTGTCTGACTTATTCAAACCCAACTCGACCCAAACCGAATGGGTTAGTCAGTCCGAACTGAGGAGGCTTCGCCCAATCCAAACTCGACCCGAGTCGAGTCCAAGTTACCCAGTAACTCAATGATGATAACGCGCTTAGAGATTGTACACACGGCATATAATACTAAACGTCCAAATTGTAAAACCTATGCTGAATAGGTAATCACCACAAAATCGGATCAATAAAAAATGGTACATATTCAACTGATAAAATTTTCTAAAATTGGTCATATGGATCTTCTAGTCTGAGATTATTTTAATGTATGGACCATGACAGCCAGCTCAAAGGAACAGTGGTTTGGACTACAGAATTGTGGCTCCATTTTTAAAAATTAAGGGGTCCGCTATAGTGGTACCAGTACTAAACTTATGGTGGCAACGGAAAGATGTGAAGCCCAATGCACATGGAACATATTGAGAGAGAACACCCACGGTCCAGACGAAAGATGAAATCAAAACAAAAATACTTAGATGGGGTCATGTGAAATTGAAGAGAATGCACACTTTAATTTTGTATCCGTCTGATTTTTTGGTCCAGGGGGGTTTGTGAGATGAGACATCTGATGAATGGGTTGGATGGTGTGAATATACCATATTACATGGGCCCTGTATTGCTGGAGCGCACCACATCAATTAATATCTCCTGTTCTGCTTATTGTGTTTGATCCATGACTATAGTATTATTCTTTTATAATGGGCCTATTCTCTTAGTAAATTCTCACTCTAATTAAGAAGAAATTTTTGTGGTGAAAAATTATGATAATTTTTTAGGCCAGGTGGCAACAGGGCACCGCCGGCCTTATGAATGACAATTCTGAACATGTCAAACAGACAAAGACATGCCTAAGGTTGCATTTTATTGTCCCAAACTTCATGAAATTTTCTTCTAATGAAATCAAATACACAGAAAAATGCCTAAGAGTTAGAGCTGTACATGAACTGAGTTCGCACGGTTAACTCGCTCCACTTGACTCGAAAAAGCTCGATTAGACTGTTCAAAGCTGAGTTTGACCCAAGTTGAGCTGATATTTGGAGCTCAAAAAAATTTCGAGCCGAGTTTAAGCTTGTCTGAGCTCGAATCGAACCTCAACTTGAATTGAACTCTAATCGAACTAATTTGTTGGCTTGGTTATTTTGATATTGATGTTGCTCACCAAGTGTTTGATGAAATGACTCACCAAAGTGTCGGCTAGTGGTGAGGAAGCCGGTATGGATATGAAACAAATACTCTTGTATCTTGATTTTGCCGTTGCCTAATGAATATTTGATGAAATACATGTAAATTGCTGGTACTGTTTTACATACCGTGAGAAATTAAAGGTGTGCTTCATGTGTTTCAGAAAATGCCGCACAGGCTCGAACTTGTGTTTGGAGGAATTGAATAATATATTGGTGATATATAGTTCATCCGTTGTGGATGAGATATGGCCTAACATTGCAGTGGTCAAATGATTGTAGGCTTCTTATCAGCGGACATGAAATGGATGGTTAAAAAGTCAACTGGCCATTGGTAGAAATTCAGTGGGCAAAAATGTGGTGATTGGGATCATTTGCTTATTTTCATTTTTGCACAATGCCCCAACCATATTGGATCCACCATTTGAATGGTGTGGATTAACATACATGTGTCATCAATGTTGTTAATGTTTATGTGTGTGTAAGTATGCTCTTCCTTGCTTCACTAGAGTATAATTAACAATATTTTCAAGGGTGAATGTGAAAAGAGAAATTAACAACTGGGGACCCACCTTTTATCCAGTGGTTTTTACTAAGCAATACAAACTTAACATACTCACGAAGACCTCTTGTACGGGCACCGAATTTGAGGACAAAAATACCCGTGCCCTCCTCATGCTAGCGTGCAGAGACAGGCACTGACGGACGGTCCAGCGTTAGGAACTCAGGTGGGGCCCACTGTGATGTTTGTGAGATATCCTTCCCGTCTAAGTTCATTCACAGAGTCACAAAGACCTGGATGAAGAGGAAAAGCAAATTTATCTAAAACTTCTGTAACCCCTAAAAGGGTTTCAATGGTAGACGTTCAATTCCCCACTGCCTTTTACAGTGTGGTTCACTTGATAGTTAGATCTATCTTATTTTTCATCTCAAGTCTTAATTTGAGCTCACCAAATAGATGGACGGTTTGGATATAACACAAACCTTACTATGGGACCCACAAAAGCAACAGAGTAATTAAAAAATAAAAATAAATAATAAATAAACTGAGTGCCGCGGCACTGCCGAACATGCCGCCGAACCAGCGGTTGTACCACAGCAGTTTGGCAATTATTTTTAAAAAAAAAACACTGAAAACTTTTTCTCCCTTACATTTTTCTCTAATACATTATTATGTAAATATGTATATATAAGTATATAAAAACATTTTTCTATCTTTTAATTCATTTCTTTGTCTATTTATTTAACAAGCATATCTCTTAAATTAGAATGTTTTTTTTTCTTTTTTTTACACACGCACACACACACCCCCATGCACTCACACTAGTGGAGTTTCACCACGTATGGATAATTGAACGCTTGACCGGGTGTTGAAACTCCTGAGAGTCTACCACCCGAGCAAGAGTAAGAATCCTAAACTAGAATAATTTACTTGCAGGGAAAATTTTGGTTCATGGTGCGACCCATTAGATAACTGGCTTGGATCACCAAACCATGCGTCACAATTGAATAAACTCAAGACCTGAGAGTACTATTCATATTATCTTGTCAATCGATCATATCATTCCTCTCCAAGTTTTACTGTTGGCTTTGATTTTCATGTTTATTTGAATACATAGGAAACCATTATGAACTCACAATCATACGGTTGATTGAAAATGTGAAAGCAATGAAGAAAATTAAAAAACACAATTATTTATGTAGTTTGTCATGAAAGTGATTATGAGATTATCAAGTAGAGTTAACCATATGAAAATTACGAGTAAAAGCTATGAACATATCATTTTTTGTGTTCTTAAACCATATTTCAATTGGGAGCAAGAAAAAGAAAGATTCAAGCTAAAAAACTGCAAAACAAAAGTTTCATCCAAACAAGTAAATGTGGTTTATACATGACAAAATCACCCATGAAAATTAGCAGAGCAAGCATGAAAATCAGCAGGGCAAACTAAAATATAAGCGGGGCAAACTAGAAAAACAGCGAGGTAAATTGAAATATGAGCGGGGTAAACTACAAAAACAGGAGGCAAACTACAAAAACAATGGGGCAAACTGAAATATGACCGGGGCAAACTAGAAAAACAGTGGAGGAAACATGAAAATCAGCTGAGGAAACTAGAAAATTAGCGGGGAAAACATGAAAATCAGCGGGAAAAACTAGAAAACCAGCGGGGGAAATATGAAAATCAGCGGAAAAAACATGAAAATGAGTGGGGCAAATATAAAAATGAGCAGGGAAAATTAGAAATCAGCGGAAGAAATATGAAAATGAGCAGGGCAAACTAGAAAATCAGCGGGGAAGCATAAAAATAAGCGGGGCAAGCATGAAAAATGAGCGGGGCAATCATGAAAATGAGCGGGACAAACATGAAAATCAGTAAGGCAAATTAGAAAATCAGTGGGGCAAACTGAAATATGAGCAGGGCAAACTAGAAAATGAGCGGAGCAAACATGAAAATGAGCGGGGCAAGTATGAAAATGAGCGGGTCAAGCATATGAATCGTCATTTTTACAAACATAATTATGTTATTTGCCCGTGTCATATATAATTGTTACACCTGCATATGAATCGTCATGCTGACAGTGTGTAACAATAAAGCCCAGTTTCTCTTCTTTTTTTGTACAACACTAACTAAAAAATGAAGGAAAATCTTCCATCATACACCACATAGCTGAACAACAATCCAAGCCATCTAAATTTGATTGAAATTGACCTCAAACTGATTAAAATTGACCATGAAGTAAATGAAGCGATAGAAATCATCAACAAGCAAATGTTTCACATTCATCACCCCACCTTTGTAGCTTTCCTTCGCACACGGATAAAAGTGCCTGCTAAATGATGAAGATTTAATACATATCTTGGCTACCCAAATCGTCCAATAACTCAACAGCAATGATAGAAGCCCAAAGAGCATTAGCACAACTTGCAAAAAGGAAGGAAGGAAAAAAAAATCCCTCAATTAAAGTCAGAATTAAAAAAGAGAAGTATTGTAGATCATACTCAGAATACAAGTCCACCCTATATGTAGTGTATATGCACATAAATCCTGACCATCTGAATTGTGGGCCTCATTTTGGATGGAAATTACCCAAGATGGTCCCTCTATTCGATGGGGAGCCACCAAATGGGTGCTTCTTATTTGTAGGAAAAGTAATGATCATGTACTCCATTGTTGCTTAGCTTAAGATACAACTAACCACATGTGCCAATATGTCACGTATAGGATATTTGAACCATGAAGAAATGTGACCCACCATGTAGGTCAACTGGCACAAAAATCACCCCTAATCATTTATTAGGCGGGCCAAATGAGTACATGGAAGCATACCATCAGCATCTCTGATTTAACCTCTCTATTTTTTTTCATGCACAATGGCCTGGTTTTTTCACCAAATGATGCTTCAAGGTGAGTCCCTCCTTTAGCATGGCCCTCATGTCCCAGGCAGATGATAGGTTTACAGGTTATGTGGACTGTATTGTAAGCTATCCAACAACCGATTGTAGGAGATCATTACTCTCAAAGAAAAGATGTTCAAAGTTTCAAATTCATCAACAAAATCAGATAGTTTGTCCCGCTCATATTTCAGTTTGTCCCGCTGTTTTTTTAGTTTGCCCCGCTCATATTTCAGTTTTTCTTGTTTGCCCTGCTCATATTTCAATTTGTCCCGCTATTTTTCTTATTTGCCCCGCTCATATTTCAGTTTGCCCCGCTGTTTTTCTTATTTGCCCCGCTCATATTTCAGTTTGCCTTACTGTTTTTCTAGTTTACCCCGCTCATATTTCAGTTTGTCCTGCTGTTTTTCTAGTTTGCCCCGCTGTTTTTCTAGTTTGCCCCACTCATATTTCAGTTTGTCCCGCTATTTTTCTAGTTTGCCCCGCTCATATTTCAGTTTGCCCTGCTCATTTTCTAATTTGTCCCGCTCATTTTCATGTTTGCCCCGCTCGGGTGGTAGACTATTGGGAGTTTCAACACCCGGTCAAGCGTTCGAGTATCCATAGGTGGTGATATTCCACTAGTGTGAGTGTGTGGGGGTGTGCGTGCGTGTGTAAAATATATATATATATATATATATATATATATATATATATATATATATATATATATATCATTCTTGTTTAGGAGATATGCTTGTTAAATACATAGACAAAAAAATGAATTAAAAGATAGGAAAATATTTTTATATACTTATATATACGTATTTACATAATTATGTATTAGAAAAAAATGTAAGGGAGAAAAAGTTCTCCCTGTAAATAAAAATAATAATAATAAATAAATAAATAAAAATCTACCAGACTACCGTGGCACTGCCACCGAACCGGCGGTAGGCACTACCGCGGCAGTCTATGCATACACACACACACACACACAATGTTGCTTTTGCAGGTCCCATCATGAGGTGTGTGTTATATCCAAACCGTCCATTTATTTGGCGAGCTCATATTAAGGCTTGAGACTAAAAATAAGATAGATCTAACTATCAAGTGGACCACACTGTAAAAGGTAGTGGGGAATTGAACGTCTACCATTGAAACCCTTTTAGGGGTTATAGAAGTTTTGGATCATTATGAAATTTGTTTTTCCTCTTCATCTAGGTCTTTGTGACCCTATGAATGAACTAAGACGGGGAGGATTTCTCACAAACATCACGGTGTGGGCTCTACCTAAGTTTTTAATGGTTGACGCTCATTCAACACTATTTCCTATAATGTGGTACACTTAAGATTTGGATATACCTCATTTTTGGTCTCATACCATAAAATGATCTGGAAAAATATATGGATGACATGGATGAAAAGAATACATCATGGTGGGGCCCACAGACCACTGAAGATCCGCCATTGGCGGGGGCAGGAGGAGGAAAAGGAGGGGTATTTTCACCGTTGAATTTGTTGTCTGTGCGAGGAGGTCTAAGTGCATATGTTAAGTTTGTATTGCTTCAAGAATATCCAATGGATAAAAGGTGGGGACCACAGTCATAAATTTCTCATGTGAAAACAAAAATTTCGAGGGGATAAAAATTAGATCATACCATACTACTGCCTTTAGGTGGAGTTCCCTTTTAGGAATGTGTGATATAAGCATTTCATTCATTCATATATTGAGAAATATAGATGCAAGTTTGCATCCTAATGCATGTGAGATATATTGAAGCGGATGATGGTATGAATAAATTAAAGTTTTTCCGTCATTGGGATGGTAATAAAACCAAACTATTTGAATAGAGATGTGAGGTTGTAATCTTACAGCAAGGGTTGCCTTTTCAGAATGGTTGGTATACAAAATTCCAAACAGCTGTAAATGACCATGCAAATGTAGGTAGATTTTACGTACATTCATGTGCATCCTGTACGACATGTTAGTTGGGCCCTGAGAATTTTTTCTTATCTTGGATCAGAACGAGGGTTATTGCGATGGTTTTTATGTTTTTGTTTTTGGCCGCGAGATCTCCTATGGATCTTAATTTGTTTTATATATAGCTAAAAGCATGCGCAATGCGTTTACTCGTGTCTGACAAATCCTCTCCAATCTATCCAGTGAGGTGTATATATACAGTTATCTAAAGCCATGTGTTTGTAGGAAATGGAGCAAATGGATTGCTGGTCATAGTTTCATAAATATAACTTCACTATGAATATACCTTGCTAAATGATAGGTTTGAGGATAGGGTCTCATTATCGTAGTACGAGTTCATTGACAACTGGGGAGTATGACACCTGCAACGAATGTGGGGAGAGGAAGCGAGGGAGAAATCAGGGAAAGAATTTTGGATTGAGGAACATGCCCTATAACCCTAAGGGATCTATGGGTCTGCCCAATGTTTGTGCGAGATCCACTCTCCTTTTCTGCCAGATCATGTTAGGGCATAGATCCAAAAAATGAGCCAATTGAAAACTTAAGTGTCTCACACCACAGGAACAATGAAAGATGGAAATGCCCACTGTTGAAAGCTTTTGATGTCCACTGAGATGTTTGTACGCCCTCCAAACTCTTCATAAGATCTCCCACCGGGATGAAGTGAAAACATATTTTCCTGATTCAAGACTTTCTTTTCCTCCAAAAGTTTTCAATAATGGGCATTCAAAGTTTTTGACGACTTCAAAGCCCAAAGGCAAACTCTTCTAAAGGCCTGTATTTTCCTGATACTCAGCATGTTATCAACTATGACATGCCGAGATCGATAACTACGTGCACAGGATTGGTCGAACCGGAAGGTGCGAGAAGACTGGCATAGCAACAACATCTATAAACAAGAAAACAAAGCGAGACAACATTACTAGATCTAAAGCACCTCCTGCAATAAGCAAAGCAAAGGATCCCACCTGTGCCAGGGGAACTCAACGATCCGATGGAAGAGGTGGATGCCATTACCAATGCCAGTGGAGTATAGGGTTGTGCTTATTGTGGTGGACTTGGTCACCGTATCCGTGGCTGCCCATCTTATCGTTGTAGGACTGGAAAATCTTGAGGCTCTTAAATGTTGGTAAATTTATACAGATTAATGTAGTTTCTGTATAATTGGGAAACCGAAATTAATATGGACAGGCTGAAGCACGTCTGAAAACGCTGTCCTTAAAGCGTTATTTGCCTCAACTCAAGTAAATTGAGTATGCTGATAGGTTACAGGCAAATTGCTTCTAGGATACGACGAGCCTGGTGTGGGTCTGCGTTCAGCAAACACGAAGGCCCACCAAATGGAACTCAATTTCACTATTTCTGGCAGTATTACAATATAAAGGAAAATCCCAAAAATAAGAAAAGAAGAAAATAGAAAAGTGGTTTGCTCGATTAAGTTCTAATCTTCAGCCTGCTGGTTCGGTTGAACCGTCCTAGACCACACCGCTGGTCTGTTCTTCAAGCTAAGGTTGACACCTTGCTGTATTGCTGGATAACACTTAGAATATATGAGTGGAGAGGCTGTTTTCTAGAATTCGTATGGAGTTGCTGGAGTGAGTTGAGATTGTTTTGGAACCTATCCAGGCCCTCCTTTTATAGGCTATGGTGGCTGGGGGTTATGGTCCAGGGAAATAAATCCCATGACCGTTTTCTGGCTGTTGAGAAAACTAGCCGTTTTATGGCCGTTGTGCATGGGCCATTAAGCTGCTGCATGCTGACCGTTGTGAGACAGCAGCTAGCCGTTTTATAGCTGTTGGGGCTAGCCATGCAGCAGTTTCAGCTGGACCCTGCACTTATTGCACAGCTGTTACAGAATTTCTGCAACAGCTCTTTTTCAGCCCTCTATATATTCTAAGGGACTCTCATTCAGTCCTTTAGATTTTCGTCCAACCAACCATCTGCCTTAGCCACTAGTCGCACCGCGACTCGCACACGTCTCGCTCCGGTTCGCGAAGGGAGCGACCCTCTGCGACACGATGCGCACGTGCGAAGTGCAAAGTGCGCCACTAGCGCCTCTACAGCCACACTGCCTCACATGCCCACGCCCTCACACCGAGCCCGAGACCGTGACCGAGACCGAGCCCGAGCCCGAGCGCGAGCGCGTGCGCGTGCGCGTGCGCGGTGTTCCAGTGCTTCGCACTGGAACACGCAAGTCCCATGGTCCACGGACTAGGTAGGCAAATATTATGGTACTCCACTATTATCATTTAAACCACTTTTCTTTCTCTTCTCTTTCCCATGTGGGACTATTCCCAAAGCCCCAAAAGTTTTTCAAAAAATGACTTTTTATTATTAAAATATTTTTTTATTAAAATCAATATTTTACAACAATCCCCCACTTGATTTTTTATAAAAAATATTTTCTCGGTTAAACATACTGCCAGAATAATTAGCTTATATGCATAAAGAAAGATATCTTTCGATTTTAATTTTCCCTTAGTGTAAGTATCTCAAAACTCTATCGAAATGACTGGTAGTCGCAGCTTTGAACCAGTTATTTCTAGATAACAGAGTTGGAGAAACCACACACATATTCGCTATGTGTTGTTAGAGTTCCCACAATCTTGCTCAGCACAATTAATGGCCATGTGCTTATCCTAATTCGTGAACGATCCCGAGAGAAAACTCTTAACTCTCATGAGAGACGGCACCATCTCTACGTTCATATAGGTGAAATCCTTCCAGTGTCTCCGTTACTATAAGACACTTGTCCTAAAGACTGGAATTCATTAAGAGTTCTAAGACTCAACCCTCTTTCGTAACGCTCAGCACTTATCTATTATGGATGAGGTTATATAATTTAGTGCTGAAAACTTTCCACTTATCAGTGACTTGTTCTTACCCATTAAACCCAAGATTAGAGATTTTCTGATTTTAGGTTGGGTTACCATCACTGGTGGAACTTTGGTTGAAGAGTTTCAACCCCATCCCTCTAGATGTAGCCTTTACTACCTCTCTCGGTAGAGGTTTAGTGAAAGGATCTGCCAGGTTATTGCTTGATTTCACATATGAAATAGCAATGATTCCATCTTAAATCAATTGTCTGACATAATCATGTTGAAGACTAATATGTCTAGACTTACCATTATAAGTACCGCTATAGGCTCTAGCTAATGTGGCTTCACTATCACAATGTAGTGATACAGCCGATATAGGCTTTACACAAAAAGGAATTTCTAATAGAAGATCCCTTAGCCACTCAGCCTCTTTGCCTGTTGCAGCTAGGGCTATAAATTCAGACTCCATAGTCGAGTGCGTTATGCAAGTCTGTTTCTTGGATCCCCAAGATACAGCAGCACCTCCTAAGGTGAATACCCACCCTGTAGTAGACTTATTGTCCCCTGCACTCGATATTCAGCTCGCATCGGTATATCTTTCCAATACGGCAGGAAACTCTGAATAAAATAGTCCTAAGTCTTTGGTTGCTTTTAAGTAACCAAGGACTCTACTGATTGCATTCCAGTGTTCATTACTGGGGTTACTAGTAAACCTACTAAGTTTACTCACAGCATATGCGATATCAGGTCTAGTGCATTGCATAGCATACATAAGACTTCCTATAGCACTCACATATTCTAATTGTGCAACTGTTCTTCCAGTATTTTCCTTTAGTTTGATACTTGGATCAAATGGGGTTTTTGCTTCCTTTATATTTAGATGGTTAAACTTGTTTAGTATCTTCTCAATATAATGAGATTGACACAAAGCATAACCCCCACAATGTTTTTTAACTTTGACACCTAAGATGGTATCAACTTGTCCAAGATCCTTCATTTTAAATACGGAAGAAAGAAACTTCTTTGTTTCAGTCACACCTTCCATTTTATTACTTATTATTAACATATCATCAACATATAGACAAATAATAATGATATAACTACCATCTTTTTTAGAATATATGCATTTATCAGCTACATTATGCATGAAACCATGAGATAGTATTTTGGAATCAAACTTCTCATGCCATTGTTTAGGTGCTTGTTTTAATCCATACAACGATTTGACTAATCTACATACTTTGTTTTCATTTCCTGGTAGAACGAAACCTTCAGGTTGTTCCATGTATACCTCCTCATTGAGGTCACCGTTCAGGAAAGCAGTCTTTACATCCATTTGGTGGATATGAAGATGATGTATGGAAGCTAGCGCAAATAATATCCTAATGGATGTTATCCTAGCAACAGGTGAGTATGTGTCAAAGTAGTCTATCCCTTCTTTTTATCTAAAACCCTTAGCTACTAGTCGAGCTTTAAAGGTTTGGATAGTCCCATCAGTGTGATATTTCTTCCTAAATACCCATTTGCAACCTATGGGTCTAGAACCTGGAGGTAAGTTTACTAGTTCCCATGTTTGATTTGATAGTATAGATTCCATTTCATCATTTATAGCTTCTTTCCAAAAAGCTGAGTCTCTAGAGAATACAGCTTCCTTATATGTTTTAGGATCATCTTCTATAGTCATTACTATAGGTATTCGTCTTATAACATTTTCTCTATCTGCTTCTACCAGATGGAAAATGATGCGTTGTGAGTCTATGTAGTTATCTCCAAAACTCTTCTCTATTCTAGTTCTTTGACTCCTACGAGGTTCAGTGAGAGCTTCCATTATATGTGGAGCTGTGCTATTTGGTTCTCTATTAGGAGTTTGAATTTCATTATCCTTTGACTCAAAGGATAGTGAGTTCTCAAAGAATTCAACGTCTCTTGATTCTATAATTGTATTAGACTCCATGTCTAGAAGTCTATAAGCTTTACTATTTTGTACATACCCTACGAAGGTGCACTTAATAGCTCTTGGTCCTAACTTGGTTCTTTTTGGGTCAGGAGTTCTGCAGTATGCAAGACACCCCTACACTTTAAGATATCCTAGGTTAGGTTTTCTACCTCTCCATGTTTCATATGGAGATACTTTATATTTTTTAGACGGAAGTCTGTTTATTATATGGCATGCTGCAAGCAGTGCCTCACCCCACAGATTTAGTGGCAACTTTGCTTTTATTAGCATTGAGTTGACCATTTCTACTAATGTTCTATTCTTCTTTTCAGCTATTCCGTTTTGTTGAGGTGTGTATGGAGCCGTACATTGATGTACCAGTCCATGTTCTTCACAGAAGTAATCGAATTCATTCGAGAAGTATTCTCCTCCTCGATCGCTACGGAGAATTTTTATCTTCTTACTTAGTTGATTCTCTACTTCTGCTTTATATATCTTAAACATGTTCAATGCTTCATCTTTGCTCTTTAATAGATAAACATACACATATCTAGAGCAATTATCTATAAAGGTTATGAAGTACCGTTTACCTCCACGAATAAGAATACCGTTTAACTCACAGATATCACTGTGCACAAGATCCAAAATTTGAGACGATCTTTCAACACTTGGAAAAGGTTTTTTCGTCATTTTGGATCGTATGCACACTTCACATTTATTAGTTTCATTATCTGTGTATGAGATTAAACCATTTTTAGCCATGAACTTCAAAGTACTATACCCTATATGAGCTAGTCTATCATGCCACAGTCCAGCAGATTCAACCATATACGCAGAAGTGCTACTTTCATTCAGAGAAAACTTAACCATCCCGTTACAAGCATATCTCTTTCCAACAAAATTTCCATTCTTGGATAGAATCAGTTTTCCTGACTCGTATACCACCCTTATACCTGTTTTCCCAGAAGATCCCCAGAAACTAAGTTTCGCCTCATGTCTGGGACGTGCAGTACATTAGTCAGAATCACTTTCTTTTCAGAAGTGAATATCAGTTCGACAGTTCCTTTGCCGACGACCTTCGATCGGACTTCATTACCCATTTGGACTTCTTGACCATCGGTCAATTCCTCATAAGTTTTGAAGGCTGATTTGTCGTAGCACACATGTACTGTAGCGGCAGTATCATACCACCAGCCTGGAACTTTGCCTTGGATGGTATTCACTTCAGTGATCATAGCCACGATATCGCCTTCTTCTACTGCACTTGCCTCTTTTTTAGATTTGCGATATCGGCATACTCGAGCATAGTGCCCGATTTTTCCAAAGACATGGCATGGGCCTTTGAACTTTCCGTTCTTCTTTTGGGCGTTTTTCTTGAATTTTCCTTTATTGGGTTTTAGGGAATCATCTTTCTCGGGATTCTTGTTATTGGTGTTTTCTACTGCATGTACCTTGGACGAGGCATTCCCGTTATCATTCTTTTTATCGCGGTTACGGGATTCTTCCTCAATCCTTAGGTGTTTCTGAATTTGTTCCAGTGTGTAGTCCTCGGTTTTATGCAGCAACTTCTTTCTATAGTCTTTCCACATTGGTGGCAATTTAGCGATTATAGCCCCAACTTGGAATGATTCAGGAAGATCGATTTTGATCGCTTTGATTTTGTTTACTATTAGCTGCAGTTCTTGGATTTGGGGCAGCAGCGGTTTATTATCTACCATGCTGAAGTCAAAATACCTGGCGATGAGAAATTTGTTGGTCCCTTCTTCTTCAGCCTTGTACTTGAATTCCAGTGCGGCCCAGATCTCCTTTGCTGATGATGTCTGTTGGTACAGATCGTACAGACGGTCGGAGAGTGCGTTCAGAATGTGTCCACGACACAATAGTTCGTCTTCGGCTCTTTTAGCACGGGCAGCCACTTGCTCAGGTGTGTCTTTGTCGGTTGCTTCAGGCAATGCTTGCAGATTTGGATCTAGTATGTAGTAGATCTTCAGCGCCGTCAGGAGAAATTTCAGCTTGTCTTGCCATCTTGTAAAATTGGTTCCATCGAACCGATCAAGACGTATCAAGTCCTGATTCATCAACTTAATAGATGAAACGCTATCGGCTTCCATTTTAGAAATAACGCTTTAAGAATGTTGATAAATTTATACAGATTAATGTAGTTTCTGTATAATTGGGAAACCGAAATTAATATGGACAGGCTGAAGCACGTCTGAAAACGCTGTCCTTAAAGCGTTATTTGCCCCAACTCAAGTAAATTGAGTATGCTGATAGGTTACAGGCAAATTGCTTCTAGGATACGACGAGCCTGGTGTGGGTCTGCGTTCAGCAAACACGAAGGCCCACCAAATGGAACTCAATTTCACTATTTCTGGCAGTATTACAATATAAAGGAAAATCCCAAAAATAAGAAAAGAAGAAAATAGAAAAGTGGTTTGCTCGATTAAGTTCTAATCTTCAGCCTGCTGGTTCGGTTGAACCGTCCTAGACCACACCGCTGGTCTGTTCTTCAAGCTAAGGTTGACACCTTGCTGTATTGCTGGATAACACTTAGAATATATGAGTGGAGAGGCTGTTTTCTAGAATTCGTATGGAGTTGCTGGAGTGAGTTGAGATTGTTTTGGAACCTATCCAGGCCCTCCTTTTATAGGCTATGGTGGCTGGGGGTTATGGTCCAGGGAAATAAATCCCATGACCGTTTTCTGGCTGTTGAGAAAACTAGCCGTTTTATGGCCGTTTTCTGACCGTTGTGCATGGGCCATTAAGCTGCTGCATGCTGACCGTTGTGAGACAGCAGCTAGCCGTTTTATAGCTGTTGGGGCTAGCTATGCAGCAGTTTCAGCTGGACCCTGCACTTATTGCACAGCTGTTACAGAATTTCTGCAACAGCTCTTTTTCAGCCCTCTATATATTCTAAGGGACTCTCATTCAGTCCTTTAGATTTTCGTCCAACCAACCATCTGCCTTAGCTACTAGTCGCACCGTAACTCGCACATGTCTCGCTCCGGTTCGCGAAGGGAGCGACCCTCTGCGACACGATGCGCACGTAGCTGTTGGGGCTAGCCATGCAGCAGTTTCAGCTGGACCCTGCACTTATTGCACAGCTGTTATAGAATTTCTGCAACAGCTCTTTTTCAGCCCTCTATATATTCTAAGGGACTCTCATTCAGTCCTTTAGATTTTCATCCAACCAACCATCTGCCTTAGCCACTAGTCGCACACGTCTCGCTCCGGTTCGCGAAGGGAGCGACCCGATGCGCACGTGCGAAGTGCAAAGTGCGCCACTAGCGCCTCTACAGCCACACTGCCTCACATGCCCACGCCCTCACACCGAGCCCGTGACCGTGACCGAGCCCGTGACCGAGACCGAGCCCGACCGAGCCCGAGCCCGAGCGCGAGCGCGAGCGCGTGCGCGTGCGCGTGCGCGTGCGCGGTGTTCCAGTGCTTCGCACTGGAACACGCAAGTCCCATGGTCCACGGACTAGGTAGGCAAATATTATGGTACTCCACTATTATCATTTAAACCACTTTTCTTTCTCTTCTCTTTCCCATGTGGGACTATTCCCAAAGCCCCAAAAGTTTTTCAAAAAACGACTTTTTATTATTAAAATATTTTTTTATTAAAATCAATATTTTACAACATTACGTGTACAGTATGAATGGTATTTGCTTTCAGAGATTGGGAAAACTTGTAGCTGGTGTTCGAAATATCGGTATCATGTTATGTATCGCACCCTTGGGATACAGATACGTATCCGTTATCGCACGGGATACATTGTTTATATCGCATAATTTATTGCACTTTTTAACAAACATGAAAAAATATTGGAAAAATGGTTAAATTTTTCAATGAAACTTTAAAGATTCTAAAAAAAATATCTTAATACACACTTTTAAATCATAACATTGCAAAAAATTTGCACGCAATAAGTTTTATTTGGAAAGGGTCCTAAGCCAAGCGTTGTCTGATTGAACTAAGGCAACTATATTAAAATAAATTGTATAATATTTATAAATGTATCAAGACATGTATGAAAACACAATTATTATTAGGAAAAAAAATTCTAACATCTGATTAGTGGACACTTAATTGTTAAAATAAAATCATTAGACACAATTATTATTATGTGGGCCACACCTCAATGTGTGCGTGATATATCTACATTGTCTATCCTTCTTGCCAATTCATTTTAGGACATGGGCCCAAAAATGAAGCTGAACCAATTATCAGGTGGACCACATCGCAAGAAACAGTGGGCCTTGAAAAGTTTTTAATGGTGGACCACACCATAAGAAATAGTTTTTATTGCAAGAAAATCTATAAATAGCTACGGACTATGGGCCTTTAGCTGCGGTTATAGCCGTACTGATTCGCAGCTAATTCCACGTAATTGTCACTGCCAAAAAATAAAGGCTACGGACTATGGAGCATCTTTACTACGGATTAATCCGTAGTATATAACCACAGCTTTAAAAGCCCTGTTGTGTGGAAAAAATACCACGAACTTATTTCGTTCTCGGACTAGAGACGCTGCAAGTCGGGATTTTCCAAAATCCCTGGATTTCAAAGAAAGAAGGGAGCCTCCCGGATTTCAGAGAAAGAAGGGAGACCAAACTCTATATTGTCTTCATGGTTGCCAACGACCGTAGCTCTTTATCGTCTTCCTTCAATGGGCATGGATTTCATCCTTCTTCCCCAATCTCAACTTGGGTGAGGGTTTTGGGTGGTTTGAATGACCTCCATCTTAGCCTTCTTCCCCAATCTCAACTCAGGTGAGGGTTTTGGGTGGTTTGAATGACCTCCATCTTAGCCTTCTTCCCCAATCTCAACTCAGGTGAGGGTTTTGGGTGGTTGAATGACCTCCATCTTAGCCTTCTTCCTCAATCTCAACCTTCTTCCCAAATCTCAGCTGGGATTCCTAAAACCCAAATGCAAGGACTGATTTGAATGTATGCAGATCCGTTCTCCAGATTTTGCAGCAATTTTGGGTAATGTAGTTGGGTTTTTTTTTTAATTACTATTTCTCTTTTTCTCTAAATTTATAGTTTTTGTTTTCTTTTGTTCTCATTTTTATTTTTATGTCTTATTTGGTAAAGAAATCTGGGACTTCTAATTCCCAATTGGAGGTTTGAATTGTTCTTTTCAGTTTTACTGAATTTCTAGTGTGTTTCAAGTCTCTTATCTGGTTTGAAATATGCACATTAACCATTCGAAGAAATGCTTCAACCAAGACCCCTTTCAGTTCTCATGAGTATTTTAGCTAAGTTGTATATCAATCTTTTGCAGTATGCATGCCATTGGGGCATGTTTGGATTCGCATATAAGGGTGTATAGTATTGTATCCAGCTAGTGTGCATGCCATTGGGGCATGTTTGGATTCAAAAATAAGGGTGTATTGTATTGTATCCAGCTATTGTTTATGTATACGTTCTATCAATTTCAGAATACATCCATATCAAGATGCCATTAATCAATGAACACTCCCTCCACTTGTTTTGCATGCAGAATTTCGGGGGAGAGAGTTCCGTTTCATTTACCTGGTTGGGCTTGTTGAGCTTTCACTAATGTGGATGTAATCAATCCAAGCCGTCTAAATCATGGTTCCATCGTATGGCCAAATTGACACAACATGGTGGTAACGGCCGGACGGGGATTGCGTCCTACCCCTGCCCGGACATTAATTCATTCGGGCAGGGCTCTGTGGGACCCACAGTGATGTAAGTGTTTTATACACACAGTTCATAGTTTGTCTCAGATAATTTTAAGGTATGAGCCAAAAAGTGAGGAAGGTACAGGTCGTAAGTGGACCACAAAGTGTGGATTAAACGTTCACCATTAAAAACTTCTTGGGACATGGAGATGTTTCGGATCAAGCTGATATTTGTTTTTTTGACATGACCTTATGAATAGGTTGGATGCAGTATGCATGCCATTGGAGCATGTTTGGATTCGCATATAAGGGTGTATAGTATTGTATCCAGCTAGTGTGCATGCCATTGGGGCATGTTTGGATTCACAAATAAGGGTGTATTGTATTGTATCCAGCTATTGTTTATGTATACGTTCTATCAATTTCAGAATACATCCATATCAAGATGCCATTAATCAATGAACACTCCCTCCACTTGTTTTGCATGCAGAATTTCGGGGGAGAGAGTTCCGTTTCATTTACCTAGTTGGGCTTGTTGAGCTTTCACTAATGTGGATGTAATCAATCCAAGCCGTCTAAATCATGGTTCCATCGTATGGCCAAATTGACACAACATGGTGGTAACGGCCGGACGGGGATTGCGTCCTACCCCTGCCCAGACATTAATTCATTCGGGCAGGGCTCTGTGGGACCCACAGTGATGTAAGTGTTTTATCCACACAGTTCATAGTTTGTCTCAGATAATTTTAAGGTATGAGCCAAAAAGTGAGGAAGGTACAGGTCGTGAGTGGACCACAAAGTGTGGATTAAACGTTCACCATTAAAAATTTCTTAGGACCTGGAGATGTTTCGGATCAAGCTGATATTTGTTTTTTTGACTTCATCCACGTCTACATGACCTTATGAATAGGTTGGATGATAAAAAAAAAGCATCACGGTGTCCCTTAGAAAGGTTTCCACAGTGGGTATCATTATCACTGCAGCGTCCTTTGGTGTGGTCTACTGGAGCCGTGGACCTTCTTAATTTTTATTATTATACCTCAAAATGATATGAGAAAAGCGATGAACAGCATGGATAAAACACTTACTTCACAGTGGTCCCCACTGAGCTGTGCTCCGGCAGATTACTGTCTGGGAGGGGGTAGGAAGCAATCCACGTCCGGTAACGGCCATCCATGGACAGATGGAAAGAAAATGATGGAAGGTCCAAATTTGGTAGGTAAGGTGTTAGGTTGGAGAACCACTTGGTGAATGGACCATGGCCCAACAACCACAACGACAGTCTAATTTTAGTCCAACTGTCTATGCAATGTTTGCCTTAAAAACATAGACCATTGTCAGTATTTGCTCGCCTTTTTTAGATGTCAAGTTGCATGCCATGAACTGATGGCAAGGATGGTCTAATTGTTTTGGTGACACACATAATCAATGGTCTTAGAATTGTGGCCCTCATACATGAGGTACTTCATTATTTAAATTAAGTTGCTAGGGTTAATTCATAATGTTACTACTTTTACAGGTTAAAAAAAGGAAGAAAAAAAGAAGAAGAATGATTTTACTTATATTGAATATTTTGCTTACTTTTAAATTCCTTACCTACTTTATTTAAAGTAATCATGCATTTTAAATGCTTCATCTACCTCTACTAGCCTATTTTTATTAATTTTTAAAAGATCTTTATCATTCGTCAAGAGACACGTGTAATTGTCCAATAAACCTCTCAATCGACTCTTTTATCCTTGGCATTCTTGAATTCTATAAATAGATCCATGTATAGACCTAGACCACACAAATGTGAATAAAAAATTTAATATATTTCGATGAAAAAGATGAGTTGGGTAATAGCTTTCTTTACATCTTATTTTGTTAATTTGAAAATTTTACCTTATTTATTTTGTATAATACCGAATTTACTTTTAGGTAAAACTTTATAATCAATTACTTTAAGAAAGATAATTTAGTAAACAGCTAAATACAATTTCATCTTATTTTAGTTAAAAACGAACCTCTAATATATTATCACGAAGTTATTATATATGACATGTGAAGATTTCTTATACATAATTAATGTCAAATAAATTGGGATGAACTTGTTACTAGGCATCTACGAAACATGTCTTATGTATATGATAATACTACCAATCTACAATTAATTTGTTACCATCCATTAAATGACTGACCTTTTATTTTTTATATATATTTTGTTTTATACATCTTTAGAGTTGATTGAGATATTAGAGGAAACTAAAAAACCGTACATACATCAATTTTTTGAATTTTATTTATAATATCACTTTTATACTTTAGTTATATTCATCATTGGATATTGATTTACGATATAAATTTTACTTCTATTCATACGTTACAAATTATACAAATTATGTATATAATAACATATTATTATTATTCAACTAATGATATATGTCTCCCACTCTTCATGATAATTGGTGTTATGCTAACATTCTAGAAGCTTTTAATAATGGTTGTGTACTAAAGACAAATTTTCCTCTATATTCTTTTAAAACTATTATATATATATATATATATATCTCTATTTTTCTCTCCAACTCTCATCGGAATGCTACAAAATCTTGTCAGAATGTTGGGCTATGGGGAAAAAATCTGACCCAAAGGAGTGGTGTGTCAAATCACAAGTAACAGTTGGGATGGCATGCACAATCCATAACAACTTTACCATGTGATCATATGGATGCATACAAATTCAAGCTTTTCCATTACTCAAATAAGCCACACGATGTGAATTTATAAATCTTGGGCATAATTTTACATTGTCCTTTCAATCTTGGCCCACCTTGGGTACCTTTCCCATGATGGGTTAGTGAGGAAAGGGTAAAATTAGCTTAAGCCATCAGGTGTAGAGGTGGAATCTTTTAGCTTCTATAAACAGCAATGGAAATGATACAATGGATGGGATAGATTGGATGCTCAATAGATGTGTAATCCACAACAGCCGAGCCACTACAAGTTAGGTGGGAATGGTTTCATACGAATTCTGGCACGCACTGTTGTTGTCGTGTGTATTGTCATGCACGGGGCATGAACATGTGGACAACATGGATAAACAAATACATCACCGCCAGCTCTTCTATATATCTGAGTTGGTGGCTAGAGGCCGATGAAGTATGATGCAATCCAGTTGGCTAGTGAAGTACCATGCTGGTACTTAACACTGCTCTATGGGTCGAAAATGATGTACATGTTTTATCCGCGTTGTTTGGTTTTTTTTTTCCAATCATTCTAGAGCTTAAGATAATAATAATAATAATAATAAAGAGTGAATCCAAATCTTAAGTGATCCTGCATAAATAAAATAATTGTAATTAAACTCGGTCACTAAGAATCTCCAAAAACTTATTATAATTTTTGTTTGTCATCCAATCTATTGATTAGATCACTCTGTTGTGAATGAAGTGAAAACATAAATATAAGCTTAATCCAAAACTTTTGTAGCATTAAAAAAATTTTAATGATTAGAGTTCAATTAATATTGTTTCCAATTGTGTGGTCTACGTGAGATTTGGATCTACCTTTTTTTTGAATAAAATGAATTTCATAAAATATATACATTATAGCGGGAAATCTGTGTAGGTCACCATTGTATGTTATGAATGGATGGTTTACAAATGCTTCTAAGTGGCTCCAATTCATTTCGCAATATAAGATGGACCGATGGTTCTAGCCTATGATAAATAGACACTTTTGTGATGACATCAAAAGGTTGATATCCTTCTATCATTACAATTGGTAAGGAATTACTGATAGTCCATTTATGATCTTCAATCCACAGTATTTCGAAAGCATCCATATAGAGTGGTTTCCACGTATTTAACAGATTAATTGAGATATATATATTGCAGGCGGGCACGAATATGAACCTCACATCCGGCCAGAGTGGTCATTCCCGTACCTTAGATTTGCAAGGTCATGTTGTCAGGTGATTACAGAAAATGAAGCATATGCAATACTCAGGTGGGCCATGCCACAGGAAACAGTGGGGATATAATGCCTACCATTGAAACTTTTTGTGGGGCCAAAAAAGTTCTGATCAGTCTAATATTTGTTTTATCTGTTAATCCAAGTGGGAATAACCTTATGAACGGTTTGGTTAGCATATAAACATCACGGTGGACCTCATGATGGTTTGAACGGTGGGCATTTCCATCCATATTTTTCCTGTTGTGTGGCCCACTTGAGTTTTGGATCATAATCACTTTTTACGACTGTACCCAACCGTGACATGGAGAAACAGATGGACAGAGTGGATGTCACACGGATATTTTGGTGGGCCCAACGTCATGTTCCCATATCACACCCATTTCCATGTCCTAATCTCAAGGGCATTTTAGTCCAGAAAAATTCCAAACCCTGACTTCCTTTCTTTCTCCGTGTAAAGCCCTAGCTTCCCTTCCTATCAAAACCCTAATAACAGGGAAGGGGATTGGCTGGTGTACCTCACACCAGCTATATAGCAAGTTCTGTGAATATGATCAGGAAGAGTTAATTATAAAGTGGACCCACTGCAAAAAGCTTATGAGGTTATATGGGTATTGAACGTCTACCATTGAAACCATTTTTAGAGTCAGAGAAGTTTTGGATGAATATAAAATTTATTTTTCCTCTTCATTCGTGTCTTTGTGACCTTATGAACAGAATGGTGGAAAAAAACGTTACGGTGAGCCCTACGAATTGCTTAACGGTGAAAATCATTATCTCCACTGCAATTTGGGGTGTGGTCCAGATGATCTTTGGATATGATTCATTTTTTGTATAATGCTCTAAAATGACCTCTAAACATAGATGAACGGTGTAGATATAATAAATACGTCACTGTGGGGCATGTAAACTTTGATCTCCTTTGAACCGTTCGTACAACTCGGAGCTCGAGGAGCGTCCGTGCTCGTCTTCGCACGGCTGGTGTGAGCCGATCCGCTTCCTAATAACAGCGAGAGAGAGGGACGCGAATTTCTCTCTTTTGTTTTTTTTCGGTTTTTTTTTACACACACTCACGCTGGTGGAATTTCACCACCTATGGGTCCTCGAACCATTGACCGGGAGTTGAAACTCCAGAGAGTCTACCACCCGAGAGAGGGACGCGGATTTCCTGCGAAAGCCTAATAACAGAGAGAGAGTCGCAGCAGCCATGAAGTACAACCCGCGCGTCTCAGGCTCCCGCCGCAAGTGCAGCAAGGCGCACTTCACCGCGCCGTCCAGCGTGCGCCGGGTGCTGATGAGCGCACTCCTCTCCTCCGATCTCCGGAACAAGTACACCGTCCTGTCCGTCCCGTAAGGACTACGAGGTCCAGGTGGTCCGCGGGCCATGAGGGCAAGGTCGTCCAGGTATACCGCCGCAAGTGGGTCATCCACGTGGAGAGCAGCACACGCGAGAAGGTGAATGGGTCCACCGTCAACGTCGGCATCCATCCGTCCAAGGTCATCATCACAAAGCTCAAGCTCGACAAAGATCGCAAGGCCCTCTTAGATCGGAAGGCCAAGGGCAAATTCACAGCCGAGGAGGTCTCCGCAGCTGCTGGATCTGGCCCGTCCCTCCAAGAGGTCGATTAGATCGACGGTCATAGTAATGCTTCTTGTTTCTCTCTCTTTCTTTATTGAAATGCTATCGACGGTTAGGATTTGATGCTGTTTTTCTTTTATATTTTTTGTTTTGTACGGGGGACTAAATGTTATGGTTAATGGCATTTTCAGTAAGTTCGGATTCTGCGCGAAATGGATTAGACTGTTTTTTCAATTATCCTTTTTTTTGTCTTTACGGTGAATTCTCTATTTTTGGAATTTTAAATGTATACGTTGATGTTAGTTATAAGCAACCTATATTCATACGGATGTTGCACATTTATGAGTTTAAACCGTTCACCTGCTAGGCTGTGCTGAAGATGGGCCATGCCCCAACAAGCATGATAGGTGGATAACCATACACACTGATTGGACGGGTTTTGCTTATCGAATGTCGATATTTGGTTGGATCTTGCGCCCATTAAAAACGTTTTTCAATTGCTTGAAGGATCATATACAATTGTTGCGATTTTTTTATCCATTCTAGGGCGATGCAGATTAATGGTCCGGGTCTTGCATATTTGAGCCACATGTATGGATATTGAGGTCTTGGTAACTTAGGTTCTAATGGCCTGTTTGTTAACGCTGAATTTTTGCACTTAACGCGGCATTGGAAATATATTTCGTGTGTTTAGTAGTGTTTGTTAATGCTTCGTTAACGACAAAAGAGTGCATATTGTTGTACTAAACTTCGAGAAATTTTCTTCCAATGAAATAATGTTATTCTATCTTCTCAGTTCCCCACTCTGTCACCTCAATGCACTTATTTTACCCTTAAAACAGATTGATTTTTTGAAATTTTAAGTTAAAAAATTTTTAATATATATTTTGTAAAGTTTTTTTCCCCTGCTAAAAATAGATCTACTTATTGAATTTTTTTAGTTTTTTGATCAATATATATATATATATATATATATATATATATATATATAAGCTCACCGAGTTTGTTTGGCACATTTGGCATATCCCGGGATTATTGTTGTCATGGTGTTTGGATGTGCCATGGGATTTAACGAATCCACTGGGTTACGATACTCTGTCCGTTTGGATGATCAGGGACAGGAAAGTTGGGATTGGAGGCAGAAATTGTTGCCAACGTGGTTCGATGGACGGTCACGGCTACATGCATGCACATATAATCATTTACACGTGTGGGTATACTAAAACAGTTATGCAACCGTGGAGTGACATAATTGGTTGTCTCCATCTGATGTGGCACATCTACATTGATAAGGATTGTTGGCCTGGTGGGCCACTATGTAGATGGTCCTAATTGCTCGGGAGTGGACGTTGTTGACTATATCTACAGCAATTTTCCACGGAATTTGCAACAATTTAAAAATTCATACAAACAGCCATTAACCCTGTGGGGCCCACCACAGTTAGGAGACAAAAAATATATTGTTACTGGGAATGGCACCACATTTCTGCCACATGGTATATCCGACATCGCCTAACGACTGCCGCACATCTTTTTGCCGATCAGTACGGTCCACTGTCTGGACGGACTGGAACACCACATGAATGTCTGGTACTAGAACACGGACATAGCTAGTTACAACATTTCATATAAATGCATGGCATAAACCCTAGCTAGTTACAACATTATTGGGACCACCTTGGATTAACACCCCAAATTGAATCACTCAAACCAACTCATGTGCAAGTCCACATATCCAGTAGACCAGTGGCCCACACCAACGGACTAATCATCAGATTAATATCACAATCAAGGTGAAGCACACATAGTAGTGTAACACCTACGAATTGAATATACCCATGTCGTGAAATCATCCACCATAAACAAGCAGTTCAAAGTAAGTACTCTCCCGTACACAACCAGTAATATCTATAATTTAAAAGTAATATATAAAGCAAAAGAAAACAAAAAACCAGAAAGGCAATCATCAGTGCCAAGAATCTCTCTCCTGTTGAAGGAGTGAGATCATTAGTGGACGTAGCCCTACAAACCATGGCCCGAGTCGTCTGTTGGATAAACCAAGTCGATGAATGATGGATATCAACCTCGTCCACTGATGTGGCCAGATATCCTGAAGTAGATCCTTGTCCATGTCCCGTCAGTGCACTGGTAAGATCGAAAAAACTGTCCCAACATGCCGTAGCTTCTTTCAAATTCTAGAATGCTCGATGTCAGCCTCCACTGTACCCATCGACTTCGAGTCGTGCATCATCCCATGTCAGATAAATGCCTGGCCGACAACCAACAAGGACGACGTAGTATTTTTCTTTGGCCATCTATAAAGACATGTCCATTATCGATATGTATACTAACATATTTTGAATCAAATGCATTTAAAAATTATGAGGTATATCCACAAAACAAAAAAGAGATTATCTTTAATAAAACGTAATGAAAAAGCTGTGAGTACGTACCATTTGACCATTCGAAGTGTGTGGTCCTATCTGTAAAAATATGTATATAAAAAACATTTGATCGACATGAACTTAAGATATTACATAAGTTGAAGTCATCTTAGGAGCAATATGGGGCCAGTGGATAACACTGTATACTAAATATGAGTAATCCAAAAAAATAAAACTAGAAAGAGAGACAAGAAGTTATTACATGTCCAAAAATTCAGCAAAAGAAATAAAGTCTATTGTAGCAAATCTTGCCCCACTCCAAATATTATCCAAAATGTAATGTAAATTTCAAAGTTTTGAAAGCCTTTCAATCCACTGCTATCAACTAGAAGCACCACCATCATTACCCTTCAAATCAGACAAAGTTTTTTTCAACCAATCAACACAACATTCAGACCGTAGAGCAACAAAAAGGGATGCAAGCTTCTCATCCCTATTTAAGAGCTGACCAACCTTCATAAATTCAGAGTTGGTTAGCCCCTAGACCTCTTCAAGTATGTCTAATACCTTACTTGTTCAATTGACCTCCTTCCCAAGTCCAAAGTTTTTCATAGCCTCTGCTACAGTCGTGAGAGACATGCCTAGGACATCGTAGGGACGAGCAGGTCGCATCCTTTTTGTTGTCATACTCCCACCACAACTACTATCGGATTCGGTTCTACGACCAGGAGTGTTCTAAAACGGCATATTTTCCCTTGATTAACTTTCAGTTGAATGGCCATAATTTTCAACTGATTCATGGAGATTTTCTTCAGAGAGGTCCATGATAGCATCAGTATCTTCGTCAAGATCTTTCCACGATTCGTTTAAGTCTCTATAAACACGAGACAAGGATGCGGCTATGTTCCTACTTCCTTACGCATATCGTCCCATAGCCTGGTTAGACCCTACAATCACCGCTAAATCATCCATCTGTTCAATTCACTTGCCACGCAACCTATCAAATCGCGGATGAGACTACCAAAAATGAAAAATTTGGCAATTAGATTTGACACCACAGTTTTAAATCATAAATATAGAAGATGTATTAGTTGACCTTCAAAATTCATAAACCATAGTTGGAGGGATCATTACCTTTAAATACTCCTCCTAAACTTCGTCTAGTGCCGTCACGACCATGCGCTTACTGTCCCAACCAAAGCCGCTCGTAGCCAGCATGTCCCTTACGTCGTTGTACTCCCTCTTATGATACCTCAATTTGTTCTGGACATTTTGCCAGTTGATAAGATTTTGAGCACGTTTATGGACCTCGTCAACAGCTGCTTGATAGGCTTCTCTTTTGAAGCCATTATCGGCCTTTCGACCTAGCGCAATTTGCTCAATCAAAGTGTCAAACAGTACTTGATCCATACTTCCAGTCCATTTGATCTTAGCGGCGTGAGAGGAAGGCTCTGCGAGGGATTTTACGGACTTCTCACGGGGTGAACAACGCGTCGGTAGGACCGGGATTCTCTGCGGTGACTGCGTCTGAGTTGATGTAGAACCTCCCCAAATGTCTGATATCTCACCTATGTATACATGCGAAGGTAATTACAAAAGAAAACCATGCGGGTATAGTATCATTCAAGCAGAGTATATGTCAATGAGAGTGAAATAAATAGTAGCTAATGTTTCATGATAATTTATCAAAACCGAATACAAATACCAAATAATAACATATAAAACTTATACATAAATCGACATATCCATTATGTTTGCCATCAACTGTCAAAGTACTTAAGAAACTGAGTAGGCCTATCGAATCCTGCTATTGTTTTGGGCGTCTGCCCACATGCGCTCCGCAATCCTGACACGAGTTCTGATCCACGCATCTTTCTCTCGTTGAGTGACTTGGACTAGTCATTGCCTTTCATCAACTAATAATACCTCATTTGGGATAAGATTGACCTCAACGTCACTCACAGGTACACCAAATCACGCAAATCTTGGTCCGATCCATCTTCTTTTCGTATGAAATTATGTAGCACACAACAAACAACAACAATTTTGACTTGTGTATCAAAAGGATATTGCATAGTCGTCTTTAAATTTGAAAATCTCCCCTTCATCACACCGAAGCATCGCTTAATTGCATTACGCAATTGCGCATGTCGATAGTTAAATAATTCCTTCATATTCATGGGAGCTCTCCCGGTATGATACTCTTGCAAATGGTATCGAACTCCACGATAAGGGGTCATGAACCCTGGTGAATGAGCGTAACCTGCATCGACGACGAAGTATTTTCCTACATAATTGTAGGAATAATTCTTTCAGTCTTGAAGCAATACGATAATACGCAGCAAATGATTTGTGAATGATGGTGAAGAATATTATTTACCATGGGGCACAATCAGAGGATCGTCATTTTACGTCAAGGCGTTATGTAGAACCCTTGCATCCGACGTTGAGACTTCTCATCTGGCTAACACGTATAATATTGACATATCAAACGAACAAGCAGCAAGAACGTTTTGAGACAAGATGCCCTTTCGGTTGTAGAAGCTTGCATGTTCTGATGCTGATATATGTGCAGTAATATATGTTTCGTCAATTGCACCTACACAATCCTATGGTGGAGGAGTTTTCGAGCCCATAAGACTAATATGAATGATGCAAAATTTAACCTTTAGATTCACGAATGAACCGTTAGTCGATAATGGTACCTGAAAATAACAGGCCTAATGTGTATTTGATTGAATCTCATTCGGGGTTTCTCCGCCGGCTTGCTTAACATGATCAGAATATAGGGAGACAACTATATCTAGAATTCGGTAAAAGTGACGGCTTATACTTTTACCTGAACGACAAAATTTGTGTCCTATCACATGATTACGCATATTATGCCCAACTGTATGCAGGAATATGACTAGTTGTTCCTCCAAACTAACATTATGTGTATCGCGCAAGGTCGTCTTCTCACGCACTGGATCATGTTTCATTCTAAGTTGAGCAATACAATCCCCATCACCTGTGCAAATAATAAAATTGATAAATCTGGCCCGCGCATCATCTCCTATTCGAACCAGCTCTCTAAATATGTAATGTCAACAGTATTCCCCAACAGCTACAACGCATGCAACTATTGCAAGAACAATAATGGAATCGGCCATCTCTTCCTCATCTTCATCTTCCATCATCTATCTATCACGTATGTATACAAATGGAAGTAGAAGACTTTAACATTAGCTTGTATAACGGATGTTAAAAAGCAAACACTATAACAACAAGATGCTATCTCTCGGCTATGAAAATTGACTCTTAACACTTTTCTTTTTAGGAAGAAACCAATATTCAAGTTTCTAAACCTGATTTTTAAATACTCATTATTTTGTGTGGTATGACACACCAGAGTTTTAGATCCGCCTGAATCATAAATTCCTCACCTATTGTGATCTTTAAATTCCTCACCATTTGTATTGGTATATGAAAGGATGTCCAAATGTATATATAATACTTTCAAACAATGAGTAATTTTCAACTATTAATGGTATTGAATCAAGACATCAAAACAGAGAAATATATTCCTGCTTGGGAAGCCTCATGACTACCATTCTTTTGAATGATCAGAGCTAGATGAATGTGTTATGTTCACTATAGTTTTGCAGTGATAAGTGATGGAAAGCTATGTGCCCATGCACAGTGCCATCTAATTAAGGTTCTTATAAACATGAGGGTAACGATGATAGCATAGGCAGAAATGATTCCACGATTCAGCAAAACTCTAGCAGATGATGGCGTAGTGGGACCTCGTGAGCAACTGCCCATCACCACTGGGTGCTACTCAAAATGTGAGAGTTGGATAGCAAACTTCTGGTGCTGTGGACACTACACCCAGAGAGGATTTACCATGGCGACACAAACAAAAGCCACAATAGCTTGTCAGAATTGCAAAAAATAAAATTTTAAAAAAAAAAATTGCTGAAAAGCCCAAACAGAAATCTGAGCAGAAGAAAAAAATGTGAGAATAGACGCCCCAGCTGCGATCATCTATATGATCAGAGGATTTGATTGTATGGGAATGAATGTTCATCCATGGCTGCTTTGCATTGGAGAGTTCCTCTTAAATGGGAAAATGATGTGGACAGAAATGATTCCAATTTCATGAACAAAAAAAGGAAGTGAATTTTATTCCTTAATTGATTAAGAACATGTGAAATATTCTCTCTTTATTAGTTTTGAATTCCAAAGTAGGGGAAGAACATGATGTTGAAGATGAAGAAAGTAGGAGGTAGATGCAGAAAACTAGATTGTTGAGAAGAGTATAGATGTAAATGTTGAGAAACTGACTATCATTTGGAAAGAATTGAGGAATATGATGCTGGATTGGTTTAGTTAAAGAAGAGGCTAGTGATGAAAACAACATTATTTCACAAGCCCTTTCGGTTGTGCTATGGCATATGACAATTGTGATATGTTGGGTATGTTTCTGAAGAATGAAAGGAAAATATGATCAAGGGAAGCTGGAAAAATCATTAACAAAATAGGATTAAGAGAGAACAATGTAAATAAGAAAGGGACCAAAATATGAGTCCATTGAACTTGGTGAAACACCATGGCATGCAATGTTTATTTAATTTCAGCTTTCCTTGATGAATAACTATCACAAGTTGTTTGTGTAACCAAGTTCACCTCCAATTTTTTGAAAGCCAATCCCTATGAATGGATGTAGCATTTCCCATGAAAAAGGGTACAAATAAAATGTCCAACTTCAATCACACTGCTTAATAAGAGAGCACAAGAACACACCTATGTATAGAAATAAGCATTTTGGCAATGTATGTCTAATCCAAAGCCCAAGAATCTAGGAGAGGCCTACTCCAACTATAATTATTTTTGATGAATAAGTGGCACAATTTTTTTATATAACCATGTTCACCTCCAATTTTTTGAAAGCCCTTTTTTATGAAAGGATGTATCATTTTCCCATGACCAAGGTTAAAAATGCAATGTCCAACTTCAATCAGGCTACTTTATCAGAGCGCACAAGAACACACCCATGTATGGTAATAAGTATTTCGGTAAGGTTTGTCCAATCCAAAGCCCAAGAATCTAGGAGAGGCCTACTCCAACCATAATTCAAAACATCCCATGATAAAGCATGGCATGAATGAAAACAACTACATATATAAGAATCCAGTACTGCTCGTCATGGTGCATTTACAAAATAAAAACAAAACTACGAATATGCAATGTATCAAGAGTCTACCGAGGAAACTGATCCATACATCAAGGGCAATCAAAACAAAACACATTATATCTATATTTTGGATAAAAACTTTGAATAAAAATAGCTTTTCATGCTTGTAAGTAATAGCACAAAAAAAACATATGAAAGTGACATACGTAAGAAAAATATGCCAAAAACACAAATGTGGTGAGCTACTCTCATGATATAGGCTTTTATCATGCAAATGCTTTACTCCACATCTAAATGTTCTAAAGACAAATAAGGCTCACCATCCATGGAAAGATACTATCTTCATCATTAAATAAAAGTAAAATAACAATGGATGCATAATCAAATGAGATAAATCCATCTTTAAGTGGCACCCAAACAGGCCCTTATGGAATTCAAGGAAATGATTAATACAATCAGAACAACTCCTTTATATTAATAAAATCAACACAAAATATGTGTAGATGAAGTCTGAAATTTGGCCTACATGCTCAAGTGTGACATTAGATCACATCATGATCTCCAAGTAGTGTATGGAGTGGGTACCTTCTACTACATATGCTACCAGATACAAAATTATCTTGTGTAGTAGAAAACCAAAGCTATAGTTCCTTAAATGCAAGGAGATGTTCTAAATCATACTATTAAAACTCACAATTATAATTGAAAAAGCAACTTAACTAACAGTACAATGAAAAAGTAAGGCTCATATGCAACAAGCAGTAATTACATGTTTAACATGTTTAGAACATACCTGGTGTTGATGCCAAAATCTGGTCGGCCCTCCCTCCACTTCTCCTCCACCTCAACGTGTCACACCTGGAACCTGCAATAGGAGAACTGGCAAAAGGTGACCCTGGCTAAGCCGGGGGACCCTCCGATGCCTAAGTCAGGTCAAGGGAATCGGAGTCTAAGTAGAGAGTAGAAGAGAGAGAGAGAGAGCTTGCTATCGCGTACATGTAGACATGGAGTCATGTGCTATTTATACTTGCCTGTAGAATGGCCTAGATCCGATAATCTCGGCACGATCAAGGGGATTCTCGAATCATGGAGATATTGCCCTCAATCTGCTGATCACGCAGCATATCGGGCATATAGTGTGTATCTGCGAGCGATGTTTTCGGCCACGTTTAGTTATGGCAGTTTCCATGTTCATCAAATAGAATATGTACCTCCGAGTATCTGCTCAACTCGGCTCGTTCGACCGTCTGTCACTGCGCTTGCTCGGTCGGACAAGGGCGGTTCCCAGATCCGAGCGATCTCCATGTCCGACCTGACCTTATAGGTCCGAGCCAATCTTGCTGGTCCGAACCGAAGCAGGAGGCTCTATTCTCCAAGGCTCTCGTCACCTCGGATCTTCATAGGATGCTCGTATCAGGTTGGACGGGTCGTACCTTGGAGGCTATGGCGGGGAGTCAGCTCAGACTGGCGCCCGGACTAGTGTTTTATCGTGGGCTTAGATTTTCCCATAACAGAAGCCTCTCACTCTTTGAGTCTGCTTGCAGACTCAGAGAGTACTTATACAGAGCAAGAGGTCTCCCGCCCATACCGCGTTAATGATAGTTTTTGAATTCGAAGTGTCCCGTCTTGAGATCGTGGGCGTGCGAGTCACTTTAGTGGACGCGTGGCGACGGTTACAATTCAGAATATCCTTCCAGCCTATGAGGGATTGCTACGCAGGTCTGAGGAGACGTGTATATGATGGCTCTCGCTGCTCAGGTGTCACTTCACATATCAAAACACGCTGCCCGATGTCAGAGTCGTACCGTTGGTCGAGTATTCCCCCAACGAGGTGTGACCACGTGTGCTTGAGGATCTGCTCGTGCCGATTCGGCTGCAGCTATTATGGCTTGCCATTAATGCAGAGATCCTTCGTAACCTATATAAAGGATCTCCGAATTCTCTGTGTCACTTTGTATTGTGAATCTTGAAAGCATACCGGAGGAGGCGATTTTCGACGAGGCGATTCCATTCGAGTTTGAAGTTTTCGGTGGGCGATTCCGGCCGATCACCCTTTTCCAGTAGAAGGCGATTTTTGGTAGTCGTCCGGTGAGTCTCTTCCGTTGATCTTCATACTTTTCATAATGTCTTCCAAACTCGAAATGGTGCTCGAATACCCTGAGGACTCAGAGCCGGGGAGTTCTGAAGATGGAAGTGGGGCTTACGAAGGCCCCTTCGAAACCGTACCACTATACCCCCCGCCTCGGAGACAAAAGGAGCCGGGTGCTAAGACCAAGAAACCCAGTAAAAAGAAGGCCACCCGAGCCCTCCAAGTCAGCACTGCCGAAGCCACTGAAATGCCCGTGAGTGGACGCATCCTGGAAGTAGTCCCTAAAGGTTCCGTTTTGTCGGAGTCTCAAATAGATTGGATTCGTTCGGAGTTTTAAATTTCAAACTTCGTCTAGATAAGGGCCCCTGGGCCTATGGACGTGGCTAGTGCTCCTGCCGAGGGGGAAGTCACAATCTTCCTCTGTGCATTGCAGTGCGGGCTTCGTCTCCCACTTCACCCCTTCGTCCGGAAGGTTGTGGCCTACCTCCGGCTGGCTCCTGGGCAATTTACTCCCAACACCTGGAGGGTGTTGATCTCCGCCTTCATCATCTAGCAACAAGTCGGGAACCTTGAGCTGACTCCGAAAGAGCTGATGAGTCTGTACCTGGTCAAGCACGACAGCAATGACCCATGGTACTACTTCGTGACCCGAGGCAGCAAGGGGTCGGGGTTGGTGATGAACCTTCCGTCCTCCAATCAGGACTGAAAAAATAAATGGTTCTGGGTGGTAGGCGAATGAGAGGCACCAACGATGGAGCTCGGAACCTTAACAACAAGGGTTTCGACCCACTTCACAAAACTAGGTCAGACTTTACCCAGTATCTGTATCGCTGCCTTTGTTTCCATTTATTTCAATTGAAGTAAAGCTCTCCATTTTCTTTTGTAGCTTTTCCGAAGGGACTGTCACTCCTCGACCCGACTTAAAAGAACCGCATCGCGAAGGCTAGGGCCCGATCGGAGGAGCTTCGTTCCTGGACGGACCTGATAACAACGGACAATCTTTATCGATTCGGGCTTTGCAAGTCACAGCCCTTGCCCATATCTTTCAGTAAGTTGCCCCAATATTTCTGATGGGCCCAGTATTGCCTACTTGGTCGCTGACACTATCATTTCTCTCGCAAGCATAGCCGAGGCGTCTAGTTCTCGAAAGAGGAAGGCGGCTCCTACAAAAGTCGAGTTGTTAAAGGATGCCCCCGGGTGAAGATCACTCGGAAGAAGCAGGTCCCTGCTCGTGAGGGGGCATCTACTACCGTGCAATCCCTGCATCCCCCGCTCCGAGGCTCGTCGGCTCAACTCTTGCGGTACTTGCTCACCCATAGACGTCGGGTGTAGCGCCGACCCCGGTGCTCCCTGGTGCGGTCATGGCTCCTCTTGTGACTCCGCTTTCGGTGCCTTCCAGTTCAATTAGGGGCCCGGGGGCGGCTCCTCCCCCGATGCTTGTCCAAACTACCGTGGCCGGCACCCTAGTAGTTTCGAGCTCTGTTCCTTCTAGCGCTCCAGCCATTCCGAACTCTGATCGCGGAGGCTCCTATCGTTGCCCCTGAGCCCCTCATTGCTATCCCTTCTTCCTTTGAACGGGAGGAGGCCATTAGAATGGCCGACAACATGCTATCCCCCTCCCCCCTGAGGTCGGGGGAGATGTCTGCCCCGAGGGTCAGAACTCGGCCGGTAGTAAGGTAGGGGCTGAGGAGGCTGTGGTCTAGCCCCAGGTGGGGACGAGCGGTGGGAGGTTCGAGCCGGGCTACCATATGGCCTGCTTGGCTTCTTGGGCCGCCAAGCATGCCCCGGAGGAAGACATAGCTCGAAACCTCGGCAGGTCGGATGGATCCTTTTTGAATGACTTAGCTATCGTGTGTTACACGGTACGTCTCTAAGAGGACCTTCTCTTTCCTTCGTATTGCCATTTGTATATGTTTTCTTAGATATTGAGTCTCATTTTCTATTCAGGCTGTCCCGAAGTTGCTTTCTGTTCTGGAGAGAGCGTGGGAGCATCAGAGGAGGGAGATTGAGCTCGAGGCCCTTAAGGCTAAGATGGCGGCCTTACGGGATGAATTCGACCTCTTAAAGTCCGAGCAGGGTGAGCTGCGCCGGCAGCTTTCGGGTGAGAGGGCCAGAGGGAGTCGGCTGCAGGGGGCTGTGGTCGACTTAGAGGCAAGGGAGCTACAGTTACAGGAGAGGGCGAATAACTTCAAAGCCAGCAGTGATGCAGCTACTGCGGATCTGACCCGTGCCAGAGCTCACGCAGATTCCTTGGCTGTGGAGACTACCTGGCTGGGTGAGGCCTTAAAACGCACTAAGGCTGAGGCGGTTGAAGAGCAAACTCGCACCATCGCTCAGGCTGTGGAGGCTCAGTGAGTCAAGGATGAGGTCTCCCTGGCAACGGCAGTTGCTGTCGCTATTGAAGACTTCAAGACCTTCAAGGAGAGGGACGCCGAAGTTGCGACATTTTACAACCGCGGTTTCGATGCCTGTATCGAGGCGGTCCTGGGTTTATACCCAGACCTCGATCTTGACCCTCTTCTGCCTGAGGACACTGAAGATGCCCCTGCAGAAGTCGCCTACTCGGATCAGGCCCCCGACGCCCAAGCACCTTCTCCCGGTGAAGACCTTATGTTTTCTTTTCCTTTAAAAAAAAAAACTGTTGATGTATTTTTTTACCCCTCTGAGGGGAATTTACAGAATGAAAGACATTTCTTTGGTATTCAAGGGTTTGTCATTGTGTTGATCTGTTTTGGGATATTGTCGAGCTGACCTCTTTACGGGTCTGGCCCTTTCATTTCGTCGGTTGGCTCTCCGAGCCCCCTCGGCCTAAGTTTTAGTTGGATCCGATCTTTTAGAGTACTCGGCTCGTCGCTTGTCCGGCGAAGACCTTCCATTCTATCATGTGATGAGTCGAGCTCTCCGTTGGAGAGTCGGGTCATTATTAGTCTTTTTCCCTCAAGGGAATGCCTTGTCGAACCTTTGTAGGCTTAGGTTCCAACCCCTTAAGGGATCGGACTATTAAGTTCATGCTCGTATCGATAAGGTAATTGAGTAGACATTCGTGAAGTAGAATTGAAACTTTTTATTAGAAGCCTTAAAGTCTAGTCACTCGGAGGCGTACACTTTATTAAGAGCCTTAAAGGCTAGTTCCTCATGGGTAGTAGATCTTCAGGTGCTCAGCGTTCCAAGGATAAGGGAACTGACGACCTTTGAGATTTTCCAAGAGATACGAGTCAGGTTTGGCAGATTTGACCATGCAATACAGTCCTTCCCAGTTAGGTCCGAGTGCTCCTACTCCTGGTTCGGCTGTGTTCTGGAAGACCTGACGGAGGACTAAGTCCTCATGTCAGAAACGCTTGACCTTGACCTTCGAATTGTAGAACCGCACTACTTGTTGATGTCGAGCCGCTACTCGGAGCTTGGAAATATCTCTAACTTCCTCGAGTAAATCCAGATTAGCAGCGATCTGCTCAGAATTTCGATTCTCTTCGAAGTTCTTCACTCGCACCGTAGGAAGTCCGATTTCTACTTGCACCATTACTTTCGAGCCATAGGATAACAAAAACGGCGTTTCACCCGTTGAGGTCTGAGCTATGGTCCTGTAAGCCCAAAGGACGAAGGGGAGCTCCTCGGCCCAGTTACCCTTTGCCTTTTCTAGCTTTGTTTTAAGATGGTGTTTGATGATCTTGTTGACCGCTTCCACCTGTCCATTTGACTGCGGGTGCCAAGGCGATGAATAGGCATTCACGATGCCAAGTCCCTCACACATACCATGGAACTTGTCATTATCGAATTGTCGGTCGTTATCAGATACGATAGTTCATGGGATTCCGAACTGGCAGATGATGTTTTTCCATACAAAATCGACTACTTTTTGCTTGGTGATCTTTGCGACAGGCTCGGCCTCGGCCCACTTGGTGAAGTAGTCGACCGCAACTATGGCAAACTTGACTTGTCTCTTCTATGTAGGCAAAGGACCAATGATGTCGATCCCCCATTGGGCGAATGGCTACGGCCCGTTCATGGGAGTCATCTCTTCTGCTGGTTGCCTCGGCACGGCTGCAAAACGTTGACATTTGTCGCACTTTCGAATAAAATCCTTTGAGTCCTGTTTAAGAGTTGGCCAGAAATACCCTTGACGAAGTATCTTCATGGCTAGGGTTCGACTGCCAGAGTGGTTTCCGCAGATTCCCTCGTGAATCTCCAGAATCACATAGTCGGCCTCATCCGGTCGGAGGCATCTAAGGTAAGGCTAGGAATGTCCCTTCTTATACAACACTTCGTCCAATATGATGTATCGGGCCGCTCTGACCCTCAGTCGCCTCACCTCTAGCTTGTCCGTGGGGATTTCACCCGACGATAGATAATTAAAAATTGGGTCCATCCAACTCAGAATGGACTGAACAAGATTGACCTTCTCCAACTGGCCGATGCTTCGATGCTCAATAAATTCGATAAGGACAAAACGCGGGATCTTTCCTTCAGAGGTCAAGGCGAGCCTTGCTAAGGCATCGGCCCATGAGTTCTCGGTTCTAGGGATCTGCCGGATGGTATAACTCTAGAACTTCTCGATCATTTTCCTCGCCTCTTCGAGGTAGGCAATCATTCTAACTTCTTTGGCTTCATACTCCGAAGAGATGTGATTCACTACCAACTGCGAATCGCCACGGACTTGCAGAGTCTGAACTCTCAGGCTCGTCGCCAACCTGAGTCCAGCTAACAGCGCTTCATATTCGGCCTCATTATTAGAAGCTTTGAACCTAAGTCTGATTGCGTATTGGATTATCGTTGAATCGAGTACAACCAGGACGACACCGGCTCCTGCTCCTTTAACATTGGATGACCCATCAACACAAAGGACCCATCCCGGATCTGACACTGCCTCTTGGTCGTTCAACGGGACGGGCAGTGTCATCTCGACTTCCTTACTGATTTGCTCCTCACTCGGAATTGTGAACTCGACAATGAAGTCGGCTATAGCTTGACCCTTGATTGCTATCCTAGGGCGAAATTGAATGTCAAACTCTTCGAGCTCGACAGCCCATTTGGTCATCCGACCCGAAACTTAGGGTCTCTAGAGGACCTGCCTTAGAGGAGAGTCGGTCAGCACGACTATGGAATATGCCTGGAAGTACGACCGCAATCTTCTAACCTAGACGACGAGGCAGAGCGCTAGTTTTTCTAAGGATTAGTATCTTATCTCCGCCGGTTCCATGGCTTTGCTCACATAGTATACGGGATATTGCTTGCTTCCGACTTCTCTGATCAGGGCCGAGCTGACGGCTGAAGTCGAAACTGCGAGGTAGAGGAACAAGGGCTCCCCTTCTTCAGGCTTAGATAAGAGAGGCGGCGAACCCAAATACTGTTTCAACTGCTGGAAAGCTTGCTCGCATTCCGGTGTCCACTCCGCCCTCTTATGACCCTTCAGCTGCTGAAAGAAGGGAAGGCATTTGTCTGTAGCCCTGGATATGAATCGTCCGAGTGCTGCAACTCTTCCTATGAGACACTGTATTTCCTCAATGGTTCGAGGTGAGTTCATGTCGAGGAGAACCTTAATCTTATCCGTGTTGGCTTCGATACCTCGCTGACTAACTTGAAAATTAAGAAACTTCCCTGATTCAACTCCGAACGCACACTTAGCGGGGTTCAGCTTCATCTGGTATTCTCGGAGGACGTCAAACGTTTCTCCGAGGTCGGCAAGGTAGTCGGAGGCTCTGGTACTTTTCACTAGCATGTCGTCAACGTACACTTCCATGGTGTGCCCAATCTGTCTGACAAACATATGATTTACCAGCCTCTAATATGTTGTCCCGGCATTTTTCAAGTCGAATGGCATAACCCGGTAACAGTAGAGCCCTCTGTCCGTGACAAAGGTAGTTATCTGCCTGTCTGGAGGATACATAGCGATCTGGTTGTACCCGGAGTAGGCGTCCTAAACTGAGAGTAGCTCATGTCCGGCAGTGCTGTCCACCAATTGATCGATCCGAGGTAACAAAAAGCTGTCTTTGGGGCATGCTTTATTCAGATCTGAGTAATCTACGTAGACCCACTACTTCCCATTGGACTTCCTGACGAGCACGACATTCGCTATCTATTTAGGGTAGTATACCTCTTCTATGAAACCCGCGTCAAGCAGGACAGAGACCTCCTCGGTAATGGCTTCATATCGTTCGGCATCGAACGACATTCTCTTTTGTTTCACTAGCTTGTGATCTGGATCCACATTTAATCTATGAACCAACACATTAAGAGAGATCCCTGGCATATCTGCGTGTGACCATGCGAAGACGTCTTGGTATTGCTTTAAGAAGGCTAACAGTGCGGTCCTCTGCTCAGAATTCAACGATGACCTGAGCTGAACAGTTTTGCTCAGATTTGATTCATCGAGCGGCACTTTTTTCAGGTCTTCGACTGATTAGCTTCCCATTGGTCCGCGGGGATCCAAGGCGTCCACGACAAGTGCCTGCTTGGTAGCTCCTTTTCTAACCGCTATCGCATAACACCTTCAGGCCTCACGCTGGTCGCCTTGGAGGTAGCCGATCCCACCTTCAGCTGGAAACTTCATCATCAACTAGTAAGTTGAGACGACTGCCCTCATCACGTTGAGGGAGGGTCGGCCCAGGATCACGTTGTGCATAGAAGGAACATTGACATCAAAAAGTTCACCAGGAGTATGACTTGATGTTGCCCTTCTCCCACTGTTACTGGGAGGGAAATGGCTCCTTCAGAGATTACCCTTTCTCCAGCAAAGCCATGTAGGGGAGACTTCACGGGTCAGAGTCGCTACCGTGGAATTTCCATCTTTTCGAATGCTTCGGAGTACATCACATCGGTCGAGCTCCCGGTGTCGACTAAAATGCGGTATACCTTGTGATTTGCTATGGTCATTGTGACTACTAGCACATCATCGTGGGGATACTGGATTCCTTGTGCGACATCTTCCGTTAAAGTCAGGCTGCACGGAGTGATTCAGAGTTACTTGCTGGGACGTTCCGCCAGGTGAACGTGGTGTTCCGACTCGGGTCTCCGGGAATAAGCTTTTCGAGCCCTGTTTAAATTCCCTTCCCCAACTGAGCCCCCGAAGATAGTACGAATTTCAACGGATTCTTCTGGGGAGGTTGTTCGGTTGTTCTCGTGGTCGTTCCTCTCTCCGAACGGACTTCTCTTTTTTGGTGTATCGACGTAGATGTCCCTTGCGGATAAGGGACTCAATCTCGTCTTTTAGGTCCATACAACCGTCCGTGTTGTGACCATGATCCCGATGAAAGCGACAGAATTTCCGCTTGTCCCAATGCTCTGGGTCAGCCCTCATGCAAACTGGCCAATTAAGTAGCCTATCCCCTCTGATATCCAGCAGAATTTGCTCGATAGACGTATTAAGATGAGTATAAGAACAGAATTTCCCTTCTGGCCTGCGGCTCGATCGACGATCACGGGAAGCGCGGTCATCCGCCCCTTTGCCGTTCGGTTAGGAGTCTTCGTTCCTAGGCCTCTTCCCTTTGTTTGTCGAGTCAGTTCCCTACGTATCTTTATGAGCATTAGTGAACTCCTCGGCATTGCTGTACTTCTGAGCCTTTGCGATGAAGTCTGCCAGCGTTTTGGGCGGATTCTTTCCGATGGAGAAAGCGAACTTTCCTTCCTTTAGTCTGCTCAGAATGGCAGCAAGAGCCATCTTGTCATCATAGTCCTCGACCTGCAATGTTTCTTCATTAAAATGAACGATGTAGTCTTTCAACGATTCTTTCGGAGCTTGCTTGATGGTGAGCAGGTGAGTGTTGGGTTTCTGACTTCTCTTACCACTTATGAACTGCGTAAGGAATAGTCGACTTAGCTCCGTGAAAGAGCCCACGAAGTTTGGTTTGAGCTGACGATACCAAATCCGAGCAGACCCCGTAAGGGTGATGAAAAATTCTCTACACATCATTTCGTCTGTTGCAGTCTGGATTTACATCCACTATCGGTAGGCTTTCAGATGTTCGGATGGGTCTCCAGCTCCCAAATACTGGATGACAGGAGGAATCCGAAACCTTTGCGGCATCACCTCAGCCATGATGGCTGGAGTGAAGGGAGGCTCGGTTTCTTCCATCATCGCCTGGATCATAGCCGGAACTGTCGATTGCTGTTGTTTTTTCTCCAACGTCAAGAACTGGTCCTTCAACTCCGCAAATCATGCCTCCCAAGGATCTTTATTTTCAGCGGTGACCTCTAGGGCATCCTCGATCTTCGGAGTTCTTCTTTCTCTCCTTCGTTCTAATTGATGACGAAGATCCGTGGGTGGTAGAGCGTAAGTGGCTGAATGGATGGTAGTAGGGGTTCGAGTAGTGGCATTTCGCGCGGGTCCTTCAGCATGCACCGCGGGAGGATTTTGACCCAAATGCGACACCCCCGAATGCTGGGGAGCTTCAGGTCTCACACTCCTCGGCACAGAGCGAGTCTCCACGAATAAACTCACCCGCTCGAGGATGGGGTGTTCCTGAACCGGGCGTGACTCTGGTTCCCTCTGCTGTTTCATTCTGTTTATCTCGTCGCGCAGGGCTTAGATTTCGTTCTCCATGGCCCGATATTTACTTGACTGATTGCGAGAACGTTGGGAAGGCCCAAGTGCGGATTCAGCGTGGAGTGGTGATGATGACCGAGTCTGTTCGTTCGGTTCCGGTTCCACAACTGCAACCTTCTTTTTCCTCACCATTGCTTAGGAGATGGGAAACGAGAAACTAACTTTTAGTCTCAGTTTTTCACAGACGGTGCTAAAAAATGTTGATGTCAAAATCTGGTCAGCCCTCCCTCCACTTCACATCCACCTCAACATGTCACCCTTGGAACCTGCAACAAGAGAACTGGCAAAAGGTGACCTTGGCTAAGCCGGGGGACCCTCCGATGCCTAAGTCAGGTCAAAGGAATCGGGGTCTAAGTAGAGAGTAGAAGAGAGAGAGAGAGAGCTTGCTATCGTGTACCTGTAGACATGGAGTATTGTGCTATTTATACTTACCTATAGAATGGCCTGGATCCGATAATATAGGCACGATCAAGGGAATTCTCGGATCATGGAGATACTGTCCGTAATCTATTGATCACGCAGTGTATTGGGCATATAGTGCATATCCGCGAGCGATATTTTCGGCCACGTTCAGTTATAGCAGTTTCCATGTTCGTCAAATAGAATATGTGCCTCCGAGTATCTGCTCGGCTCGGCTCGTCCGACCGTCTGCCTCTGCGCTTGCTCGGTCGGACAAGGGCAGTTCCCAGATCCGAGCGACTTCCATGTCCGACCCGACCTTATAGGTCCGAGCCAATCTTGCTGGTCCGAACCGAAGCAGGAGGCTCTATTCTCCAAGGCTCTCGTCGCCTCGGATCTTCACAGGATGCTCGTATCAGGTCGGACGGGTCGTACCTTGGACGCTATGGCAGGGAGTCGGCTCAGACTAGCGCCCGGACTGGTGTTTTATCGTGGGCTCGGATTTCCCCATAACACCTGGGATTAAGTGTGGCTGGCTAATGAATACTGTAGATGCTACGGGCGAATGTCTATGCAGAATCTGCACAATGAGAAATATTTAAAAGTTGAAATTAGTGAATCAAATTTGATTTTTGCATCAAATTAGTTCAGTAGAGAGAAAATGATAGCACCATAAATAATTTCTTTGTACTCATAACTATAAAATGGCCCTCAGATTGCAGATACACTCCTGTTGGGACTAATTTCAAAGTACCCTAATGCCGATTCAATTTAATAGTACATCCAAACACATTGTTTAAGTGAAGAAGTAAATGACATAATCATCAATTTTAAGTCAGCAGGATGCAGCACCACAGAATGATTCAAAATTGAAATATATCACAAGTATATCTGCTTGTAACACTGTCTGTAGATTTTTCACCTCAATTTCACTTAAAAAATCAATCATTAAATGGTGGACGAATGGACAAAATAAAAGAAAAATGAATTAGATTCACGTGAGATGAAGTATACAGTCCCGAGTGTCATTATATGTACAATATGTCAGGTCTTCCAATTCCATTCACACGGGTCCTATATCAGTGTTCTAGACTTTTGATTCAATGGGGCTCTGCATGGATGAGGGATGCTAACAAGATCTTTCATACTGGAAGACCTTAACCATTAGATCGGTGGCCTACAAATATGCTGTTATGCCGAAAAAAAAAAAAAAAACACCAATTATCACATTTTGTGGATAAATAGCATATCAAGGGCTCGGATATTCCAATCTGGAATGCCATCCACAATGAGACATATGCATCAATGTTCCAGATCTGTGAACCATGGGGCGCACATGCACGTAACTGGGGAGCTTAACAACCTATATATACATTTGATGATGCAGAGGACCGTATAGCTCATCTAAACGACATACCATAGATCCATTTCGGTGAATCTAAACATTTAATAAAATTTTTGAACTCATCTAAAACTGATTCGATTTCCCAAGTTACAAAATCTCTGACCTAGCTGTCATTACCTCAATGCCATCAACATGCAGAAAAGGCGGAGCACTACTAAAATTCAAAAAGCTTGGAATTCAAATTTTAAATTACAAAAATTAAAAAAGGCTAAGAAATTAGAAAACTTTTTTTCCATATCTAAGAATTGTTTAACACGAAATAATAAGAAGAAAAGTAGAAAAATTGAAATTCATCAGCGAAAATCGTATATATCGTTCTACATTCACCTCGAGAAGAGAAGTTATTCCTTGATTCTCAAATTCCAAGCCACGAAACCATAGAAAAATTGATCGAAATCAAAACGAGGAAAGACATTGCCAATTCGTCATATAAAATCGCAATAAAAATTAGAAGAAGAAAATGCTAAAATCGACTCAACTACAAAAAGATGACGAAAATACCTAGAATCACGATAAAGAGTAAAAACAAATCACGAATTGGAGATGCAATGCATGAGAGGATCTACCACTAAGCCCTAAATCCATGAGAGGAATTGGGGAAGAAAACATAAATGTAAAAATTACATACCTATCATTGCCAACCCACTCACAAACCGCAGAGACGTTACCTTCTCCACTACAACCTCTCTGCCAGAAGGAATTGATGAGGCCATATCTGTATAGCCGACGGATTAGCCAATCTCTGTAGAAGACGCGACCACACGCAGAGATGCCATTATCTCCAAGTATGGCTCGCAGCAACCGGGCCATCTGCAGAGAGGCCATTTCTCTCCTCTCCCATATGAGAGATATCCCGTTGGATATCGGAAGGATATCCCGCTGGATTCGGTGGATGGGATTGAGGAAGGGATGCGGGACGGGATGGGTTATCACTTCTACGATTGCGTCTAATACCCACGGGATATGGCGATTCGTCTTAACCTCTAGTGCCCAAATGCACACATGGGATGGAGGGCTGCATCTCTCCTAATCCCTTCCAATCTGTCCAGCCAAACACGCCCTGAGAATCTGGTAGTCCTACCATCAGCCATGCAAATGCAATATGGAGCGGTGCTAATGCATGGAACGCTAATGAACAATAGAACACGAGTTTGAAATGATGGACCCAAGATCACATGACAAGGAGGTACATATCAAAAATGGATTGGCTAGTGGTCAGTGCTTTATGGACCTCAACATGATGTATGTGTCTCATCTATGTCTTTCATCCATTTTTTAAATAATTTTATGGTATGAACTCAAAACTGAGGTAAATCAAAATCTCAAGTGAGCTACACAGCATTGATTGAACTCCCACCATTAAAAACTTCCTAGGGCTACAAAAGTTTTGGAACAAGATGGTTTTTGGTTAGATGTCAAATAAACATTACAGTGGGCCCTAAGAGGTTTTAATGGTAGACATTCAATCACTACTGTTTTCCCATAGTGTGGTCCGCCTTAGAATTTGATCTACATTGATTATAGGATAAATTATTAAAATGATGTGTAAAAATGGATAGACAATGTGCATATATATCATGGTGGGGCCCACATAACACCTACCACTGCCCACTTGGCTAGTGGCAGCGTCACTATCCAAACTGCGTCCGTACATATATCATGCAGCATGTGGGTTACCCATAGAGTTGTACACGAGTCGAGCCAAGCTGAGTATTGCCCAGCTCGTCCTCGGCTTGTACTGCCCGAGTCTCAGGTCATACTCGGCTCGGCTCGGCCATCGAGCTCGGATGCCCAGCTCGTGCTCGGCTCGTCCGAGTTCGAGTAGAGTTGGTTGGAAGCTTCAGACCTGGCGGATTTATGTGCCATGCCGGCAAATTTTTTACATCTCTTGGATTGTTTAGCATCCCCAAGGCCAAAAAGCTAGTTGGAATCTTCATATCTTCAACGCTCATTACTGTAAGCTGAGGATTTGTCGGATCACATAGATTGGACGGTTCCACTGCTTTCCCTGCGATCGAATCATCAATTTCTCCAACAAAGTGAGAAATCTCTGAAACCTGTCCAGCGAACTGAATATTCGTCCGATTCCATAGGTCTGACGTTCTTGCAGATCCTCCTGCAATTGGATCCATAATTATTCCAACAGTGGTAGAGTTCGTCAGGCACGTCATATCTGGCCGATTTCTAGGATTTCTGGCATTCCAAACCGTCTGATCTCTGATCTCAGGGCGGATACTCTGGTTTTGAGAAAACGAAATCAGAGCCGCTCCATTTACGATGATCTGGTGGACTACAAAGGCGATTTCAATGGAGGCGAGATTGATCTATTCTACGGAGATCGGAGCGTTAAAATCGAGAGACTGAGAAAGGGATTGGCAGAGGGAATCAATCTTCTGGAGAGAGGGCAGCTTAGGGTTCTTTGTTTTGGGGTATATATACCCCTGTTCGAGTACCGAGTCAAGTCGAATCGAGTCGATTTCAAGTGCTATTCAAGTCAAGCTGAGTCAAGCAGGGTCAAGCTCGTGCTCGGCTCCAACTCAATTCGAGCACCAAAATCATCTTGTCTCAGCTCAAACTCATTTCGACCTGAGTTGGGTATTTCTGAGCCGAGTCGAGTGAGTTACCGAGCTAACTCTGCTCGTGTACAGCTCTAGCTGCCTAGTAGGGTGGCAATGGGAAACGAATTGTCTACTCCCTCTACCACTAGCCTAGTGGTGGTGGTTGGTGCTCTGTGGACCCTACCATGATGTATGTGTTTCATCCATGACGTTCATCCATTTTTAAAGATCATTTTATGACTTGATGCCATAAATGAGATGGATATAAATCTTAGGTGGACCACACCACAGGAAAACAATAGTGATTGGATATCCACCATTAAAATCATCCTAATGCCTACTGTACTGTTTATTTGACATCCAATTTGTTGATTAGATCATACAGACCTATATGAAGAGAAAAAACAAAGATCAACTTAATACAAAAGTTTTATGGCCCCAAAAAAGTTTTTAATGGTCGAAGTTCATTCAACACTGTTTCTTGTAATGTGGTCCACTTGACGTTAGGATATGCCTCATTTTTTATTTCATACTGTAAAATGATCTAAAAAATAGATGGACAGCATGGATGAAACACATACATCATGGTGGGCCCACAGAGCACCCACCACCAGCCATTGGCTGGTGGCAGGGGAGTAGCCAATCCGTTTCCATGGCACCATTGCCACAACATTGACCAAAGATAGAAGGACAAAGCCTAGGCTCCGTTTGTTAAATCTGAAGCCTGAATCTCAAGTCTGTAGTCAAAAAACTTGTTTAATAATTATGGCCGAAGTCTAAAAATTAAGTACTTAATTTGAAACAACTTGTTTGTGAACAAACATCTAAATTGTCTAAAATATGTTAATTTGACACATTTGCTCCTTTTTTCCGTTTGGAAATGTTTTACATTATAAAGAAGTTACTTTTTATTAAATGAAAATAAAATCATTATATTTAATTCAAATAAATTAAAATACTTAATAGAAAACTAAAATATAGCCATTCATGAGGCCTTAATTCCTTTTAGCATGAAAATTGTCACTATATGTCACGTAGGCTTGAGACAATGGTCGGGTGCATCCGAACACATGCAGATTGGGTAGGACATGGATTTCCTGAGAAAGGCTTTCACAGGAAGATCCTAACTTGAGAACCTATGTGGGGCCCATCATGATGTTTTTGATAAATCTACCACATCCATCCGATTTATGAGTTCATTTTAGGAGAAGAGGCCAAGAATGAGCCGAATCCAATACTCAGCTAGGCCGAAAATGTGAGAATTGAACATCCACATAAGTTTTCAGTTTATCCCATTATGAACGGTATAGATGGCATGTAAGGATCACTGTCGACCCATAGGGAGGATTCAATGGTGGGAATTTTCCAACCCACTTTTTCCTTTACTGAGGCCCACTTGAGTCTTAGATCCAGTTTATTTTTGCACTTTTATCCTAAAAAATGCTTCAATGGCATGTGTGTGTGTGTATATATATGCATGTAATTAACAATCCAAACAAGCCCTCAATATCAAAATATAAATTTACATGGTAGATTGTAGGATTAAAATTAAAGCCAGATCTGATGTAGCCACATGTGATGTCCAAATGGAAGAACAATGAATTTAGATAATCCACAACAGATACTTTACAAACAGATCATCTCCACTCGTGGCTCACATGTGTATGCTGAATGGTTCTAATCAAGTGGGGCACACCTGTACATTGGCCCACACTTGATCTAGTGGACCCAATATGATCGTGCGGCATCTCAAGTAATGCTTATTTGATCATCTGATTTTTAAATTTGTGGACATTTATTGGACGGTTATAATTGAGAAATATTTAAAGGCCCTATTTCAACAAACAAGTGTAAAGCTAGGATTATTCAATCAATCTCATTTTTTAACTATGACTTAGAGATGGCGCTTTCCACAATTTAATTGGGTGAATTTGAGTAATGTGTGCCACTCGTGCAATTTCTTACGCCTTTTATTAAGCCTCAACCATACTAGAGTATGAAATAACTCTCATCCAAAAAAAAAAAAAAATCTCCTTATAGGCGCAGATGTAGGCGATCGTACGGAAAAATATGCAATGATTTTGTTTTTTCGAAGTATTTGAATAATCCTATTGAAAGCCATTCTGTGTATTAGGTGAGTTTACTTATGTTCACCGTACATTTAAAAAATCAACACAAAACGGGCCACACCATAGGGAGAAATGTAAAATCACACCCAATCCTGGAAGTTTATTCCACACCCACTCATATGGCTATAAAAATGCTTCAACGGTGCTCACTGAATGCCCGCTGTTTCCTCGTCCTTAAATGACCTCGCAAAAGGGATGGACGAGGTGGATTTCTCAAAAACATCTTGGTGGACCCCACCCAACATCTTGGTGGCCCCACCGAACTTGGTGACGTCACTTCAGTAGTGAGTCTCACTACTCAAGCTCTCGGTATCCAATTTGCGTCCCCGGAAACAGATTAGATACTCCCATGCCACTAGCCGATCGCTGGTGGTCGGTGCTATGTGGGCCCCACCATGATGTACGTGTTTCATCCATGCCGTTCATCTATGTTTCTAGATCATTTTTATGATATGAGACCAAAAATGAGGTATATCCCAATGTCAAGTGGACCACATTACAGGAAAATAGTGTTGAATGAACATCAGCCATTAAAAACCTTTTGGGGCCATAAAAGTTTTGGATCAAGCTGATCTTTGTTTTTTCCAATCATCTGGGTCTATATGACCTAATCAACGGATTGGATGTCAAATAAACAGAACATTGGGCCTTAGGAGAATTTAGTGGATATCCAATCACTATTGTTTTCCTGTGTTGTAGTCCACCTGAGATTTTTATTCCTCTCATTTTTGGTATCAAGCCCTAAAATGATCTTTAAAAATAGATGAATGGAATGGATGAAACACATACATCATAGTTGGATTAGATAAGTGCCCCATGTTAAAAGTTGAGATGTATATAACGTACAGGAGAAAATCTCTCGAGACAATTTTGGATTAAAAATAATAATAATCACGGGGCGCATTCTTCATTCCCCGTTAAGTTGGATTTCCATCACTGAAAAATTTCAATATAAAATGAAGGAATGCTTTCCTTTTTCTTCATTAACAAACACCGCTTTCCTTCTTCTTCATTAACAAACACCGCTAAGCATAAAATATTTTTCAAATTCCTGAGTCAAGTACAAAAATTCAACACTCTTAGACCAAAAAAGTGGTTATGGGGCGATCCAGCATCTGACACCAGGTGGGGCTCAGCATCAGTCAAGATGGTGAGGCCCTTGTTGTAGGACCCACCTTGATGCTATATCCACCCATTCATCCCCTTTTCCATATCATTTTTTAGAATATGATCACAAAAAATGAAAGAGAACCAAATCTCAAGTGGATCATACCACGGGAAAGAGTGGTGATTGAACATTAAATACATCTAACGGCCAAAAAAGTTTTGTATCATGCTGATTCTTTTTCTTGCTTTCTTTCTTTCTTTCTTTCTTTTTCCTTCATTTAGGTTTTTGTGACCTTATCAACGGATTGGATGACAAATCAAAATCATGGCAACATTATGGTGGGTCCTGCGAAATTTTTAATGGTGGAGCATTCAATCACCACTGTTTCTTATGGTATGGTATACTAGAGATTTGGATTTGCTTCATTTTTTGAATCATGCCCTAAAATACACTTACAGTGGCAGATTTGTCCACCACTATATATAACAAAATCCACCGCTAAAATATTCTATGTCCGATCATCGGTGGATCACATATCTGTCGTTGTATACTCCGTTGGTATATATTTAGTGGGGTTTAAGTCGTATGTTGATGTCACGGTTATTGTGGCAGAACATTTTGCCTCTATATATGACCAACAGATGGCGGATGTCAAGGTTATTGTGGCAGACCTATCCGCCGCATAATAATACTTACCAACGGATTGATCTACCACTGAGTATCATGAGTTATGTGGCGTCCATGAAATTTAACGGTAGGTAATACCGGCCGCTAAAAACTGTTATACGATGGCACTCCTGTCAAGGCAGCTGGTCAAAAACCACCAAAAATATACAGCGGCGATTCTTACTTCCGCCGCAGAATAACATTTCAACAGCGGAGGTAGAAAAATCTGTCACTAAATATGGTAAACAATTAACATTTAGCGGTATCTTGTAAGTTTTTTTAAAAAATTTTACAGCAACTATCAGGCAACTACTGTACTTTTGGTAAAAGTGCCGTGTCATTCTAAATTTCAAACATTTCAAAATTATTATAATTTTTTAAAGTGCATTGCCATTCTAAATACTAACATAGCCGTATCATTTTTTATTTACGTTTTAGAATTTATGTCATCATCAATTGTAATCGACAAAGCATTTAATCATTGTTCCAATATCCATGTCATCCGAAGCAAATTCATTTTTTAGTAACTTTTAAATCTTTCTTCACAATTTTCAATTCATTAATAAATATTGAAGTATATTAAAATGACTCATGATCAGTCCCAGTGATAACGTCTAAATGTTATATAAATATTAATGACTCATGAACCCTCAATACCGACCGCACTGCCTCCGATTGAGAATGTGTTAGTTCAGGCAGCCCCTAAAGCATTAAATTTAAATACTAGTCCGACGCTTAGTCCCAGAAACCAATAAGGGCATCGTCCTCTCGATCTGTTTCTCTTGAAGAGATAACGGTCGCACTTCAAGATGTACAACTAAGCATCCAACATGTTCAGGATTATGGCAGGACTCAGGTAGAGTTGGTTCAAACTCAAGCCGAGCAATTCCGTATTCAAGCTGAGAATATTAACAGATAAATGACTAATTAGACCGATGTCATGCATCAGTTAATGGCCATCATTACCAAAAGAACACCTGCGACAGCACAATATAATGTTGAGGGTAATTTGATCAATAAAGTGGCTTAACCGCCACCACCTATGCCTCCCTTACAGTGGCTTAACTGCCACCACCTATGCCTCCCTTACAGTGGAACCCACCTCCAATCCCAACCCAAGAAGTACAAAATGCTCTACTACCTGCTGAGTTCAGGCGACCTAGACAAGAGGCTAAGACCTTTGTTCATGAAGTACAGAATTAATGAATGTTGGGAGGACAACCTTTCAGCAATTTCCTAGAAATCTATTGTTTCACAAAGAACAAAATCGTCAAGTCCCGATAGACCGTTGATGATCAAACCTCAGCGAGTGGACCATGACCAGATCATGCAAATGGTCCAATAGGTAATGGGCTAGGTCCTCGGCCGCAACACCATCCTGGTTATCATAAACCTTATCATGAATGGATCGACTAACAATACCCATTATCGAGAAACTATCGACTAGATTTCGTCCTATTTTTTAGTGATCATAGTCAGTCGACCGTTGAGCATGTTAGTTGATTCGCCATGCAGTGTGGTGAATTACCCAATTATATATATATATATATATATATATATATATATATATATATATATATATATATATATATATATATATATAGAGAGAGAGAGAGAGAGAGAGAGAGAGAGAGAGAGAAGAGCACCCAGTTTCTAAGGCACTAAGAGATCTTCTATATCTCTAAGTGAGGGCAAGCACAAAAACAAATAAGATATGATGACTCTTAGTATCCCCATAACCATTGGATCCTCATGCACACAAAGTATAATTGTTCTAGACTTAGAGTGACAGAATAGTCATATTAAATGTTAATACTATGAATGGATGATAGGTTAAGTCCTGATTAGGAGAAATCATTTGAAAAGGTGGAAAAGATAAATTGTAGCCTAAGTATCAAAACTAGTAGACCGCACGAAAAAGGATCACGTGCATGTACATAGTTCTGGATATTTGTATAGCTTGATCAAGTCCAAGTCAGCATAGTGAGATCTCGAAAGGCCACAGAAAGTGTAGGGTAAGCTAACCACTTTGACGATAAAATGAAAAATGAAACAAGTACTCATAAGGTAATTTGGGAAGCAACAGACATTCTGGTTTTAAACAGTATCTTTGTAAAGCCACGCAAAGTGTATGGGCTCTATTGTACTAGGTTCTTTCGATGTTAGTACCGATCAGGAGCAAAAATGTTGTGATTGGTTTTCTATAAAGGTGCAGAAAGTGTAAGGACAATCACAATGTTTTTTCCAAACTCCCATGATATGTGCAAGTCATCTACTTTTGAACAATCAACTAACTCAAATACAAAGGCATGCAATGTGTCTAGACTGCATCTTAATCTGACTACGGAGGGTGGGGCGTCCACTCGCTTTTGCATTCAGTTGCACACAATCTCTATCAAAGAGGGGCATCTGTAGACACCCTACCTCTTGCCGATCAACTTGATTGAACACAAACCCTAATTCATGCCCTCAACTCTTAACTAAACCCTATTCCATACCCTCAACCCTAATCAAACCTTAATCAATACCCTTAACATTGATCAAAAACCTAATCCATACCCTTGACCCTAAACCAAACCCTAATCCATACCCTTAACCCTAAGCCAAACCATAATCCATACCCTTAACCCTAAGCCAAACCCGATCCATACCCTTAACCCTGATCTAAACCCCAATCCATACCCTTAACCCTGATCTAAACCCTAATCCAAGCCTTAGAACTTAGAAACTGACCTTAAAATTGGTCCCAAATCTAAACTTTAAGAAAAACCTAACCCTGAAGTCAACCCACCGAGTCTACTCACTTAGTCAGCCCACATAGCCTACCTAGTCAATTCACCTTGTGAAACCAATCCATAAACCCATTTTTGGCTCAAGCCCATTCTAAAGCCCAATTCGAAGAAAATGGGAGACAACATGACATCTTTGGAGGACCAAATTTGTCCACGTGTATAAAGGGAACGTCCCTCCGAAGTTGGAGCAAAACCGAATGATGATCACCACACAAGGTGTCACTCACCACATGACACTGGTCGTACTTCATCCAGCTGCTCACTCATGTGATGCTGTCTTCCCTACCTATTTCATGAATGTGCAAAATCCGGAAGTTATTCTAATGCCCCTCCTTTAAGCCAAAATTACACCTTATGCATCCAAACCAACACATGAGATCTTACCATATGAAAATCTCAAATCTCAGCCATTGAAACCCTTCTGAACCTCGAGCTCTGTAGGAATTATCAGAAAATCGAGCTAGATGACTATAAATACCCACATTCCCCTCACATTTTAAGCATCCCTCGTTCCTTACCAATCCATAAGTATCCCCAAACCCCCTAGCCATCTACCCCACTAGGGAGAGTGATAGTGAAAAAGAGAGACTATCTTAGGTCCAATCCTGAGATTAGCCGCTTGGGCTAACTTAAGTTCAATCCACGCCACTCGATACAATCCTTGCAACACTACTTTTCACCCCATTATTTTCAATCAAGCTGTATCTAGACAAAGCATTTGCATAGTGCAACATTCATCTCATCACTCAATGCACTTTGCACCAAAGTATGCTATGAGGCTTGTTGATTTAATCGAACCCTGCTCAACAGAAAATCTCCCAATTACTTGACATTTTGTCACGAGCATTGCATACATTCGCATCTAAGAACCTAATCTTCACCCTCAAGAACAATCGGATCCTGTGAAGTAGAGACTATACATCTATATGGGCTGGGTGGGTGCCTAACACCTTCCATTTCTGTAACTGCGGTCCCTTACTCGGAATCTCTAATCGCAGAACCAAAGAGTTATCTTAGGAAAGAAAATTTTTTAATCCCTGCCCTAATGTTTTTGTAGGGTCTAGTCGATTGTAAAGACTAAAATATGGCTAGTGGCGACTCTGTTCAAACACAATCAATTAATCATAGTGCAAAGCCCTCTAAAGAGGCAACCCGTGGAGAAAGTTGCCCTTTAGTCGATTTCAGCTTGAGATCCTAGCATCCACAAAGACGATGGAAATCAATGCATTAGTTGAAAGAGGAAAAGAAATATAAACTATGAACATTTCAGAGAAATTGAAACTAGTGTTACATGAGTCTAAGGGGATTATACCTAATGAACTTCTTGACAAGTTGTCCTCATGTAGGATATCGCTCTTGTTCTGGTGGAATTTACTCTTACCAACATACAAAATTGATCCACAGATAAGTCCCAATTCGAGGTCGTGTATGATCATGTTATCAAACATAGACTCAACATAGTCCTTTTGCCGAAGTCACTGAGTATGAGCGTTATTGTTAGAAAATATGGTGAGGTTCAAAAATAAAATAAAATTATAGAAGTCTAATGTTGAGTACAATGAAGAGGCTGATAAATATCGACGCCAAAAGGTGTTTAAAGTCGGTGCTAATATACTAGTTCACCTGTGCATGGAGATTTTTCCAACTATGACATATAAAAGATAAATGAATAAGAAAATTGATTCCTAGGTTGTTGATTCTCCCATAGGCATAGAGATGTCATTAAATTTCATTATGGTAGACTTGTATGAATATCATGAGCAAAGTCTATTAAATAATTCAAGGACAAGTTCTTTTCAAGCGGAGGGGACTGATGTAGGACATGATACAAATACATTCTTAGCATGACTGGACTAAAAGAAGGCTAAACAAGAGTGAAAGTAATCCACAATATCCAAGTCCAATCTTACATAGGGCATCACGTAACTGGGGCCGAGGAGCGTTCAGTTCAAAGAAATTCATTCCGAATAGGGAGAAATTTCCTTTTGAAGTGTCATACCCCAAACTTGAAAAACGAGCTCACAAAATTTTTGATCATCAAATCCGGCGCCGACAGCCTCTGTAATGCCCCATTCTCGTCTTCTAACACTCATATGCCAGATTTCGATCCTGGTATCCTATAAGGAGGATTTTCAATATGTATTTTTTTTGTAATGGAGCATAACTAAGTCACAAAACAACATCACCACGCTCCTGCCTTAGCGCTGCTGCGATCCAACGTCACTTGCACGTAACGGTCGTACATAAGCTTACAAAAGCTTGGAGGGTGGTATAAGTGTGTGCGCAAGGCAAGTGCCAAGTATACAATATCAAAGTAATACGAAAATATGCGGGTAGGTCCATTAATACTATCAGCCATGCAAGGTTATACGATGCAAGGCATGAATACTATCGGCCATACCAAGGCCATGCAATGCGAGGCCTACGTAGCCAAATGTAATATGTGAGATGCAACGCAAGCATGTCGATCCTCATCAAGTACATATATCAGTATCGTTTCTCTCTGGGATATCACCGGGGTCTAGTACACTCCACACTGACTGCCACCTCCCTAGTAACACAGCCCAGCGAGTGGAAGAGACCGCACTATCCACCTGACCAGTAGTCTGTCAATACCTACCCGGCTCATCGATAGCGGACCCATTTACGAGCTGGTCAAACTCAACGTAGATTATAACCCTCTCACTTAGGCAGATAAGACCACACCCCCTTCCGACTGACCATGACACAGTGGGAGACGCGGCCTACTGGTATTCAGAACTCGTGCGCTCATGTATCCACCTGGTCTAGATGTTAAAGCATCTCTTGGTACCAAAAAGGTTCTGGAACTTTCACCCAAGGACATCATATGTGCTCACAGTGCTAGAGTCAATATTTTCGGTATCCAATCCGGTCATCCACGATGTGCCTGTGGAGGCCACAACCCTAATGTCACTAAGGCATATAGTGATCATGTCACACGAATGCGAGATGCATGAGTCATACCATCTAGTCATGCATCAGTCTTACGCGTACCGCGCGATCATGTGGGGCACTCTATCTCATATAGAGTCCCGTAAATGTCTGATCCTAATGGTTTATGCTATGAACAAACATTCCTCATATCAAGCATACATATGATGCGTATGGGCATGAATCATGAAGTTATACTAAGCATGTTATATGGTAATGAACTATCTTCATAACGAAAATGGGCCTAGACGGCCTACACACAATAAGTATGGGCCTAACAATGGACCCTAGGGAGACTTATAATGCAAACATTCAACCATTATTGCTTTTACAATGTGGACGTTAAACCATCATTGCTCCCAAGGCATGACCCACCATAAACATCATTACATACACCATGGTGGAATCACACATTACAATGGACCTTATATACAACCATTGAGCCTCAACCCATGGGCCTCAAATACATCAAATGGGCTACAGTAATGGGCCTTACAGATATCAAGGTGGGCCTCATATACGTGAGCCTCATACATTCCCAAAAAGAATCATATTGAAGGTTCTGGACCATTCCACAAATAGCAGTGGAGATGATGATTTTCACCATTTACAACTCCAAGGCCCACCATCAAGTTTATTTCCCATCCAGTCTGTTAGTAAAGTCACAAAGACTTGGTTGGGAGGAAAAACAATTATCAATTTAATCCAAGACTACTATGGTCTAAAAAGGACTTCAATGGTAGGCGTTCATCTCTCCACTGCTTCTGTGGTGAGGTCCATGTTCACTCCCCAAGTGCAGGGTTGTGATGTAGTAATAAACTCGATAAGACCGAGGTCAAATCCCAAGGGACTGATACATGTACGTAATCTGAAATTAAGTAGAACTAGAACTAGGCTAAGAGGAAATCTAAATCGACTGTAATTTGACGAATAATGATGGAATAATTATCTAAAACTTTGGAGAAATCAGAGGTAAGAATTAGGGATTCAGAGGATCCACTTGTAGAGATCAGGGAGATCTTACGCCTGCTTCAAGAATCATGGAAACTAAACTGAACTTACTTGATATAGTTTTTAAGAGATGAAAGGTATATGAATAAGAATGGATTCCATCATCAAACCATGCCCAGGATACAAAGTAAACAACAGAATTAAACTAATTACCAACCAATCACATGTATGAAGGTTAGGAAGGGTACTGTCATCCGACCATGCCCAGGAGACAATGGTGAACAACAGGGCTTCCTAACGTCATAAACATAAAGGAAAGGAACATGCTCAAAGCTATCGCAGACCCATTGTAATTTTAGTTACAACAGACCATTAAAAACTAAAAACATTCTCATCAATAAACTAAAATCCACATCAGTTCAATATAAACAAAAAGCATAAGCGAAAGAGTCGCCCATCACACTATAAGCTTTACCTCTTAGCCCTGGCTAAGAGGTTTAGCCCGTCATGATCCGGCTAACTCTCCAAACCCAAAAAAAAATAAAAAAAAATAGGAAAATAAAGAAAAAAACTCTAAACTCCTCTTTCTCTCTCTTCTGCCCCGTTCCACGTTCCAGCCGCTCTTCTTTTTATAGAAACCACAGACGGTTCCTAGCTGGAGTCAACTTTCTTTGTGCATTCTCGTTTGCAGCAGAACCTCTGTTTCTACGCAAGAAAACGCATAAACTGATTGTGGTTGAAGTGAATTTGAGATGAAAATTCCTTCCTTCTTTGAAATTTGCCATTGTGGTGAGGATAAAAACCCCTTGCATGATATTTCAGACAGTTCGGATCAATGATTTGGCCGTGATCAATGTCACACAACCGGCCCACATTATCTGATTTTCTCAGATGCAGAACCAACACCGTTTCTACGTTGGACTGATGGTGGGGCCCATGATCGAGTTTTGACGAAAAATCCACTCCATTCATTGCATTCCCCTCGCAATTTCAGTCGGGAATGGCTGATTTTGAGCCTGTTTTGGTGTGTCCCACGTAGTTTTTATTCAGTCGTCCGTCCTATGTTTGGGCAGTTAAAAATCAATCTCCATTGTCCCTTGAAATTTCGTCACCTAGGCGATGGTAATATGGGTCGTGGGATTCTAATAGACGGTCCAGATTTATCATATGTGTCGTGATGGTGGCCCACAGAGCCCCAAACATAAGTCCCTGTGTGGACGTTGGAGAAACAAAAATGAAAACAGAAACAGTTTCTGTTTTCGTCGGTCAGAGGTTTGACCACGTTAGAAGTGCAGTGCACGGCGGGTACACTTGTGCACGTGCACACACCATGCAAAGGGGGGTCCACTGTGATGTTTATAAGAAATCCACTCCGTCCATCCGTTCTTCCAACTAATTCAACTGGTCGAGCCCAAGTTTGAAGCATATCTAGGGATCAGGTGGGTCCCAAATCAAGAATTTATGGGTTGATCCATCCGTTGGGCCACTTCTACAGTGATCAAATGGCTAAAATTTGACGTGTACGGTTAATTTATGGTCTTCAGGCCATGTATGTAATTTCAAGTCGAACGGATGGTAGGAACCTTGTGATCTTGCATTCTGGATGATTTTTGAGCCACTTAAGCTTTAGTTCCTCGGTTTTCTTGGATCTCTGGCATGTAATTCCGTCAATCTTGGTCCCCTGGAGTCTATCCCTTGCCTTTGGCGTCATCAGAGCATTAAATCCATGCTTTAAGCACCATTTTTCAGTCCATGCTCGTTAATACACTCTGCATCACAAACACAATTAAATCAGGCCATTAAACAGTATCATGCTTGTAAATCCAGGCAATAACTGGGTCTGATATGCAATATTTGACCCTCAACAGTGCACCTGATGAATCTACCTCATTTTTAGTCTTTAAACATAAGACAAAATTTCCAATTGGATGGATAGTTTGGATGCAACACATACGCCAAAGAGGGCCCCACACCTTGGGTGCATACATCACCAAGGTGGGCTCCACAGAATTAGCAACTATGGGAATGGTGTGCGGAACGCAAACCAGTCCAATCTCTCCACTGGTGAGTCCCATGTGGGGCCCACGATAACGTTATTTCCCATCCAATCTGTCCATAAGGTCACACAGACCCAGAATAAATAAATAAATAAATATCAATTTATCCAAAACTTCTAGACCAAGGGAAGTTTCAATGGTAGACGTTCAACACCACTGTTTTCCTAGCACGTGGACCACGTACGACTGATTTTTCGGCGCCCCACTGCTTAAAGGGGGCCCATCAAATGTACAGCGTTGATGTTCAACACACATCACGGTGGGGCCTGCGTCCAGAACCCATGGTCCCTGCCCTCGTGTCCAATGGCGCAGCATGACACTGCTGTAGCGTCCTCTGGACGTCCAGCAGCAGCAGCGTCTGCTGCTTTTTTTAATTCATTTTTCTATGGTTTTCTAGGTGGGGCCCACATTAGGAGGATCCACTCCACTGGTTGGATTCTATGGCTCATGATAGACCAAACGAGCCCAATATACAACATGTTTTAGTGCGTAGAAACATCAAAGTGGGCCTTAATAATTTTTAATAGCCAATATCGTTGTTTTTAATGATATGGCCCGCCAGGTAATCGGATTGGCTTCATTTTTCGGCTCAACGCCTAAAATGAGCTGGAAGATGGGATGGATGGCATGGATCAGATCTATACATCGAGGTGGGGCCTGCATGAGCAACCCACTAAGAATTTTTGAATCAAACTAATATTTCTGTTTTCCTTCCCAACCTCCAACATCCAGGGAGGTTGGGCGGTATGGGTGAAAACACCCATCTCACGATGGGTCCCACCATCCCAGATGGACGGTGTGGACACCACACGTGCCTCACGTGGGTTCCACTTCTGATAGACGGCGTGGGTATAAAACTCATACATCATGGTGTAGCCCTACACGTGGGGTGGGTCCCATACACATACCTCATGATATAGACCCACATAACTTGCCACTGTCAACACAGTAGATGGGTACATATCCAGATAAATGGACAGTTGCATTAAGGCGAGTCCACGTAGGTGGGCCACCCACTACTAGGATGGAGCTGATATTTGTGTCTTCTTTCAATCAGGTCCATCCAAACGGGATGCCAGGTGGGCCCACTAGGTGGACGGCATGGATGTGAAAAATATCACAAGGTGGGCCATAAAATCAAGGAAAGGAGAAAGAGAGAGAGAAAGAGAGAGAGAGAGAGAGAGAGAGAGAGAGAGAGAGAGAACGAATGATGGAGGGACCCTGATACTATGGGCCCTCCCTTCCATGAATTACAACATACATCAAGTGGGTGCCATTACATGTGGGCCTACCAAATCAAAATCAATGGTGGAGATTCTTTCTCCACCAAAATGGAAGGTCTAGGTGACCTCTTATAAACTAGGAAAGTAAACATCATGATGGGGTACATGGAGAATAGCCCCCTCATGGAATGATCATGTGAATCATGGTGGGCTATTAGCCACATCTAGGTTCCAAAGTGAGATCTGTCACGTCCCAAACTCGAAAAATGGACTCACAGAATTTTTGATCGCCAAATCCGGCGCCGATAGCCTCCGTAGTTCCCCATTCTTGACTCCCGGCACTCATGTGCCAGATTCCGATCCTGGGATCCTACAAGGAGGATTTTCAGTCTGATTTTTTTTTGTAATGGAGCATAACCACAAGCATAACCAAGTCACAAAACAACATTACCACATATCTACTGTAGCAAAACTTTAAGTATAGTGTAGAAAGGAAAATGCAAGGTGATCAAAAGGCTCTAAAATAGACTGATACGCGCTTCTGCCTCAGCACTGTTGCGATCCAACGACACCTGCATGCAACAGTTGTGCATAAGCTTACAAAAGCTTAAAGGGTGGTGTAAGTGTGTGCACAAGGTAAGTGCCAAGTATACAATATCAGAGTAATAAAATAAATATACGGTAAGTCCATGAATATTATCAGCTGTACCAAAACTATGTGATGCAAGGCATGAATGCTATAGGTCATACTAAGACCATGCGATGCGAGACCTATGTAACTAAATGTCATATGCATGATGCAAAGCAAGCATGTCAATCCTCATCAAGTACACATATCAATACAGTTCCTCTCTGGGATATTACCGAGGTCTAATACACTTCACATTGACTGTCACCTCCCTAGCCACACAGCCTAGTAAGTGGAATAGATCATACTATTCTCCAGACCAGTAGTCTGCCAATACATACCCGGTTCACCGATAACGGACTCATTTGCGAGCTGGTCAAACTCAGCTTAGCTTATAGCCCCCTCACTCGGGCGGATAAGGCCACACCCCCTTCCAACTGACCATAACACAGTGAAAAATGTGGCCTACTGGTATTCGACACTCCTGCACTCGTGTATCTACTAGGTTTAGACATTGGAGCATCTCCTAGTACCAAAAAGGTTCTGGGACTTTCACCCAAGGACATCCTAAGTGCCGACAGTGCTATAACCAAGTATTTTTGATATCCGATACGGTCATCCACGATGTACCTGTGGAGCCATGACCCTGATGTCGCTAAGGCATACAATGATCATGACACACAAATGCGAGATGCATGAATCACACTGTCCAGTCATGCAACAATCCTGCGTATACCACGCGCTCATATGGATAACTCCTATCAGTGAGTCTTATAAATAATTTGCCCAATGGCATATGCTATGATCAGTCACTACTCATATCAAGCATACATATGATGCGTATGACATGAGTCATGAAATTATACTAAACATGTTATAAAGTAATGAACTATCCTTACAATGCCAATGGGCCTAGATGGCCTACGCACAACAAGTATGAGCCTATTAATGGGCCCTAAGGAGAGTTACAATGCGGACAGTTAACCAACATTGTACTTACAATGTGGGCGTCAAACCATCATTGCTCTCAAGGCGTAATACGCCATAAACATCATTACATAAATCCAGTGGAATCACATTACAATGGGCCCTATGTACATCCCAATGGGACTCGACCCATGAGCTTCCAATACATCAAATGGGCCTCAGCGGACGGGCCACAAATATATCACATGGGCTATATGTATATCAAATGGGCCACACTAATGGGCCCCATGCATATCAAATGGACCATACCCAAATATAAGTGGTGATAATGATTTCCACCATTAAAATTTTCAAGGCCCATGATAACATTTATTTCCCATCCAATTTGATCATAAGGTCACACTGACCTGAATTTAGAGGAAAGCAAATATCATATTGGTCCAAACTTGGTGGCCCAAGGGTTTTAATGGTGGACATTCAAACCTACTGTTTTTGGTAATGTGGTCCACCTTCCTAAATTTGTCGCATTTTGTTCTCAAGCCTTAAAATTATTTGTCAAAATGGTTAGACAGTTTGGATGTAACACATGCATCATAGTGGGTCCCATAGATGGACGGTGTGGAGAGAACACATACATTATTGGGGGGTCCCACCATCTAGTGGTGTGGACGGTGCGGAAAGAACACATACATCATTGGGGGTCCCACCATCTAGTGGTGTGGATGATGCGGAAAGAACACTACATCATTGGGTCTCATGTGGGGCCCACCAACATGTTTATCTGCCGTCCAATCTGTTGATGCGGTCACACAGACTCGGCTGAAGAGGAAAAATAAATTTTATATGGATTCAAAACTTCTATTACCTAAAAAGGGTTTCAATGGCAGAAGTTCAATCACACTGTTTCCTACCGTGTGGGCCACCTGAGTCCCACACGCGGTTGATTTTTGGGGTGGCCCACGCCAGAAGGGGGCCCACCCAATGCACGGTGTGGATGTTCGGTAAACATCATGGTGGGGCCCACGGCTAAGACCCAATGGTCCCTGCCCAACCGTCTGACGCAGTAGCATCCTACTACAGCGTCAGCAGCAGTAGGCGCTACACCAATTTATTTATATATTTTTTTGAAAAATGAGTTTTTTTATGGATTTTCCCATGTGGCGCCCACATCGTGAGGATCCACCCCGCCCAATGGCTCCTATGGCTCAAGACAAGCCAAACAAGCCCAATATTGGGCATGTTTCGGTGTATAGAAACATCGGAATGGTTTTCAATGGTAACAATACTATTTTCTATACTATGGCCCACCAGATAGTCAGATTAGCTTCATTTTTTGGCTCAACGTCTAAAATGAGTTAGGAAATGGGATGGACGGCGTGGATTGGGTTTATACATCAAGGTGGGGCCTACATGAACAACCCTTCCCAAAAGCTTTGAACCAAAGCTAATATTTATGTTGTTAGTTAACGTCCAGTGTCTCTGAACGCTGGACGGTTTGGGCTCACCACGTATATAAGGTGGGCCTTGCTCAGGTGGGCCACCAAATGGTGGATGGTGTGGATACAATGCATATATAAAGTGGGCCCCACCTACAGATGACTTGGATAAAATACATGTTGCATGGTGGGGTCCATCCGGGTAGGGCATATGGTCATATCATCACATACAATAGGAAAAAATGAAAGAGAGAGAGAGAGATAGAGAGAGAGAGAGAGAGAGAAACACATGATGATGGAGGGCTTTGCCACTATGAGCCCTCCCTTGCATTTAATCATAGATCAAGTGGGTCCCAATACATATGGGCCCACCAAATTAAAAATCAACGGTGGAGATTACTTCTCCACCAAAATGGAAGGTCTAGATGACCCTATCCATGCATGGAAAATAAACATCATGATGGGGTACATGGAGAATGGTACCATCATGGAATGATCATGAGAATCAAGATGGGCCATCGGCCACATCTAGGGTCCAAAGTGAGATCCATGCCATCAATCGGTAGGCCTCACTTGGCCCATCATCAAAACATGAAAATTTAGGCTATAGAGCACCCACTGTTCGATCTTCTTGGTCCGATAGAATGCCGATTTTCTTGTGCTTCTCTTTGATGGAAGATGATGAGATATGAATGGCTAGGATGAAGGATTTTAGAAGAGGAAGTGGGCCACACAACTCACTCTTTTCTCTCACTTGGGATGCTTGGACGTCCACTCTTTTCTCTCTTGGAATGGCTTGGAAAATGTGGTAAGAAAGAGAGAGAGAATGGTGGTTATAAGAAGAGAGAGTGATGGGTGAGTGATGGATGTGAGGTGATGGTGTACTTGACTTGAGAGTTGAGTTGGTGGTTGCTTAACTTGTGGAGAAAGAAAGCATGAGTTGTGTACTTGACATTTGTTGATTGATTGATTGATTGAGTGATTGATTGATTGGACATGTTGTAAAGATTCTCTTGGGATTACAAACACACGGTGTTTCTTCGAAATAAATGCAGGCCTACATCTCCCTGTCAGGGTATCAAATTGGTATGCAAGATGCGGCGTTAGAACCACGGTGACGGTGCGATCGCAATAGTATAAGTCTCGGATTAAACCGACTCAAATCTACAGGATACGACTTAGGGTCACGTGCAAACATCGATTATAAGTTGCAGGTTACTGGAATTCGACAGGAAGTATCGCGAGAGTCAATGGAATAGTACAGACTAAAATACGGGTCTTATAGCTCTCCTCACCTAATAAAAATTTCATCCTCGAAACTTATACTACCATTGCAGCTAATCATAACTCATAAGGAAATAGAAAATATAACATCATATATGATCAAAACACAATACAACATACAATCAAACATCGAAAAGATGGAGAAAACGCTCTTGAATCTCTACCTTGCGCTCCCAAGACGCCTCATCCTCACTATAATGGCCCAAATGTACCTTCACCAAGGGAATGAGCTTAGTCCGGAGGACCTGCTCCTTCCGATCAAGCATACGAACTAGTTGATCAACGTAAGAAGCATCCTCACGAACCTCCAACGACTTCCAATCAATAATGGGAACGATGTCTGACCCACACTTCCTCAACATAGAAACGTGAAAAATGTTGTGAACGCCAGACAATTAAGATTACAAGGCAAGCCAATAGGCCACAGCGCCAACGCGCCCTGTGATCTTCAAAGGTTTATGAATCTCGATGCAAGGTTATCATTCGCTCTAAAATGAACCACACCTTTCATGGGTGAGACCTTGAGATACACATAGTCCTCAATGACAAATTCTAAGGGATGACTCCGACGATCAGCAAAACTTTTTTGTCGGCTCTGAGCTGTACGCATCTTCTGCCTGATGATGTCGATGACCTCTAATGTCTGCTGCACAAACTTAGGACCTAGGAGACGCCGCTCTCCAACCTCGGTCCAACAGCTCAGAGATTTGCACGGTCTGCCATATATGCCTCAAAAGGAGTCATGCCAATGGTTTCCTGATAGCTGTTGTTATACGTGAACTCAGCTAATCGCAGGTGCTCGTCCCAACTATCCGAGAAATTAATCACACAAGCCCGAAGCATATCCTCAAGGATCTGGTTGACCCTCTCGGTCTGCTCATTGGTCCACGGATGATACACGGTGCTGAGCTGCAAAACAGACCCCCATCGCTGTCTAGAAGCTCCTTTAAAACTGAGACATGAACCTCGGGTGTCGGACTGAAACGATCGAAACAGGAATGCAATACAGTCTCACAATATCATCGATAAATAACCTCGCAAGCCAGTCCAAAGTCTAGCTGCACAAATCGTAAAAAAATGCACCGACTTCGTCAGACAATCGTTGACAACCCAAAAGGTGTCATGACCGTGCTGAGTCATCGGCAAACCCATGATAAAATCGGTAGATATGCGCTCCCATTTCCATAACAGAATGCTCAACGGCTGTAAGAGACTAGGGGGTCTCTGATGATCGGCCTTGACGTGCTCGTATATCCCACACTCGGCTACAAAACCAGCTATCTGGCACTTCATCTCCGTCTAAAAATACTGATGCTTCATATCACCATACATCTTCATCGAGCAAGGATGGACAGAGAACCGCAATCGATGTGCCTCGGTCATAAGATCTCTACGCAACTCAGGTATATCTGGGACGTATAATCGACCTCTGAAGCGAAGTTTACCATCAGAACTAATCTACCAATCTGTCTGACTCTCAGATGTTGTCTCTGCTCGATAATCCTGTAACGACTCGTCTGTCTACTGAGCTTCGACCACCCTTGCGACAAGAGAGGGTTGAATCGATAGGCTCGAAGATGAACCATAGAAGACTGCAGACCAAACTCGAAGTCATACTCTGCTATATTCTCGAGCATCCTCCACTCTTGAATCATCACGTGTGTTATCAGGCCTTGTAGGTAATGGCTGCAGGCATCTGCTATGACGTTTGCCTTGTCCGGGTGGTACTGGAGATCAAAATCATGACTGATCTGAACCATCTATCATGTAGGTTTCGCACATCACCGAAAACTGACTTTTTCAAGCAGTTTTGGGCCACCATCTTTGATCATATGGCAGATCTGAACCGTCTATCATGTAGAGAACCCAAGAAAGTACTAAAGGACAGTGTTTCTTTGAAATTTGAGCGAGAAAAGTGGCGTATTTTGAGGCACCGAACTTGACGGCAAAAATTACACTCCGTGTCCTGCTACAACTCTATCACTGACTCCAGCCTTCCAGCAGCTATAAAAGGAGGTTTTGGACGTGGAGAGCATTCATTCAAGTATAGGAAGGAAGAAAAAGAGAGACGTGGAGGCTCGGGCAGGGACTTGAAGCAGACGTGAGGGAGAGAGTATTTTCTTTTCTTTTCTTTTATTATGAGATTTAACCCGTTCATGGCGGGCTGAACCTCTTAGCTAGGGCTAAGAGGTGAAGCTTGTAGTGAGATGGGAGATTTGATTTTATTTTTATTTTAATGCATGAATTGACGTTGATTTTAGTTAATTATTATGGGAATGTTTTAGGTTTTTAATGGTTTTTTGTGACTGAAATTACAATGGGTCTGCAATGGCTTTGAATATTTCCATTCTCTTTAATGTTTATGATGTCAGGAAGCCCTGTTGTTCACCATAGTCTCCTGGGCATGGTTGGATGTCGGTACCCTTCCTAACTTGCATACATGTGATGGGTTGGTAATTAGTTTAAATCTATTGTTTGCCATAGTCTCTTAGGCATGGTTTGGTGATGGAATCCATTCTAATTCATATACCTCTCATCTTTTTGAAACTATATCAACGACAGTTCAGTTAAATTTCATTATTCTTAAAGCTGACATAAGATCTCCCTGATCTCTACAAGTGAATCCTCTGAATCCCTAGTTTCCTTACCTCTGATTTCTCTTATAAGTTTTAGATTAATAGTTTACAATTATTCCTCAATTTATAATTCAATTCAGTTTCATCTCATTCTAGTTCTATTTCCAGTTAATTTTAGATAACGTACAAGTTTCAGTCCCTTGGGATTCGACCTCGGTCTTACCGAGTTATTACTACATCACAACCCTGCACTTGGGGAGTGAACAAGTTTTTGGCGCCGTTGCCGGGGACTGTTGGTTACGTTTTTCTGAAATTAATTAGTTTTAGGATTAGTTTAAGATTAGGTTTAGATTTTCTTAATTTTTAGAAATTAACTTGTCTTTCTTGTTTTATAGGCTTCTAAGATAGTTTCTAAATTAGTAAAATTTTTCTTAAATTCTTCCTTTCTATTCTAGATTTAGATTAAGATTTATTTCTTCTTTTTAGTGAGATTCTAATTCTAATTCTTTTTAGGAATCCTAACCCTGTTTCTCGTTTTAGAATTTTTCTATAAGTTTTTGTTTAGGAACGAACTCAATTTTTCCGTTTTGTATGAAGCTTCTAATTTAGTAAGCTCTTCCTAATTCTTCTCTTTTTAGAATTTTTTTTCTTTTCTCTAGAAATTAGTTTACTTCTAATTAGGACTTTTCTATTCTTAGACTTTCTATTCTTAGAAACTAACTTATTTTGTTTTGTTTTGCAGATTCTTAACCTAGGACTCCAACTTTGGTAACCTCTTTCCATCTTTCCCTTTTATTTTCTAGATTTCTTCTTCCTTTCTCTTAGGTTTAAGTAGAATTTGAGGGCTGAGTGTGTTTTATGCCCCAGTGGGCACGCGACAACACTCGACGTCTTGTGACTGAAGGAGGATTAGTTGAGGGGTTGACTGTCCATCGCAGGACTAGACACCACTTGAATTCTCCTGAGTTAGAAGACGTTATGACTGAAAATCAACCTCAAGCACTACCCCAACCAAGGGTTGAGGAAGTACATGATGAGAATGAGGTGCATCAGGCACCCCCGCCTCGTACTTTACGAGATTATTTACAACCGGCGGGGGTGAGTACGCCCTCATGCATGATTTTTCCTGAGAATACAGGATATATGGACATCAAGCCAGGGGTTATCCAACTCCTTCCTAAGTTCCATGGGCTTGAGTCTAAAGAACCATACTTGCATCTGAAAGAGTTCGATGAAATCATAGGCACCTTATACTTTCCTAATGTATCTGAGGGTACTATTAGGCTGAAACTCTTTCCATTTTCCTTGAAAGAAAAAGCCAAGACGTGGTTACATTCACTGCGTCCTAGATCCATTGGCACATGGAATGATTTGCAGAGGGAATTTATAAAAAAAAATTTCCCACATCATAAGACAATTACCCTCAGGAGAGCAATCATGAAATTTGCCCAAAAGGAAGATGAAACATTCTTCCAATGTTGGGAAAGGTTCAAGGATCTGGTTAATGCATGTCCACAACATGGCTTTGAAATATGGCGCATTACGAATTTTTTCTATGATGGGCTAACATCTTCCATGCGCCAAATGGTCGAGACAATGTGTAACGGAGATTTTATTAATAAAAATGTCGACGAGGTATGGGATTACCTCGATAGTCTCGCTGAAAAAACACAATCATGGGACTATTACCCAAGGACGAACACTACGTCTAGGCCGACTCATTTAAGGGAAAAAGGAGGAATATATCTCCTGAAAGAGGATAATGATCTTAACGCTAAGGTGGCCAATCTCACCAGAAAATTTGAGGCCATGGAAGGAAGGAAAAGGTTAATGAAGGTGTTTGCGGCATCTGTGATTGCAATATTCATACTACTAAAAATTGTCCTTCAATACCCGCCTTTCGAGAAGTATTGATGAACAATCTAATGCCGTAAATAACTATCAAAGACCTTTCAATGGACCACCCTCTAATACGTACAATCCTGGCTGGAAAAATCATCCGAATTTTAGTTGGAGGAACGGATAAACTGCTACCCCTCAAGGTTTCTTTAATCAAAATCCAAATCAGGGGAAACCTCAAGAAGAATCGGTTCAAATTTCCATACAAGACCTGGCTCGGACAATGTAAGAAATTTCAGATTTTATGCAAAAAATAGATTCACGTATGATGGCTATGGAAAAAGGGATGCTCCCTGCACAATCACTCCCTAATCAGAAACCGCAATACGAGACAGGTGATCCCAGCTCTTCAAATCAAATGGGGCACGCTAAATCCATCACCACTCTTAGGAGTGGGAAGGTTATTGATAAAACCCTTCCAGTTAGGCCCGAAAAGCCTTAAGAACCAGAAGAGGACAACAATGATGGATCTAGTGGCGCCCCACAAAAATTTGAATCGGAACCTCTAGAAAAGCCAGTTGCTCCGTTTCCCCAACGGTTGGTTGAACCAAAACGTCTATCTAACTCTCAGGATATCCTAGAGGTGTTGAAACAAGTGAAAGTCAACATTCCTCTGCTTGACGTTGTAAAACAGATTCCTTCATATGCTAAATTTCTAAAGGATTTATGCACTACCAAACGACGGAAAAATGTTCAAAAGAAGATCTCCTTGACTGAGAAAGTGAGTGCCATCCTGAAACAAGATGTGCCGTAAAAATTCAAAGATCCCGGTTGCCCAACCATATCATGTGTAATCGGGAACTATCGAATTGATCACGCACTTCTTGACTTAGGAGTGAGTGTCAATCTGATTCCCTATTCGGTATACCAATAGTTAGGTTTGGGTGAATTAAAACCCACTCGAACCACACTACAACTTGCTGATCGTTCTGTTCGTATACCAAGAGGGATCATCGAGGATGTGTTGGTCCAGGTGGATAGATTCTACTACCCTGTTGATTGTATCATCTTGGACACTGAACCTATCAATGACACGAGCACTCAGATTCCCGTCATTCTTGGTCGCCCATTCCTGTCTACTTCAAATGCAATTATCAATTGCAGGAATGGTGTCATGACTATGTCCTTTGAAAATTTGACATTGGAATCAAATATCTTTTTCAATAACGGGAGCAACTCAGAGGATGATGACGATTTTCACGATGTTAACATGATTGATTCTTTTGTGGAAGATAGAACACCTCTCACCTTATCCTCTGATCCTCTAGAGACGTGTCTGGCCCACTCCCATGATCTTGATGATGATATAATTAGAGAGACGTGTGTCATGCTTGATACTGCACCGGTACTTGAAGTTAACCAGTGGAGGCCACAAATTGAAGAATTGCCCCAAACTGATGTAGTGCCTCTACCGTCTAACCTCAAGCCACCGAAGCTTGACCTAAAACCTTTGCCCTCTGATTTAAAATATGTCTATTTAGGTCAAGATGAGACATATCCGGTGGTGATCTCTGCCCACCTGGAGAAAGAACAGGAGAGTATGCTGATATCTACTCTCATTGAGCATAAGGGAGCTCTTGGATGGACGATAGTGGACCTCAAGGGAATTAACCCATCGATTTGTACTCACCATATATATCTTGAGGACAATGCAAAGGCTGTTCGACAATCACAACGTAGACTAAATCCAAACATGAAGGAAGTGGTTAAGGCCGAGGTTCTCAAACTATTGGAAGTGGGGATCATTTATCCCATATCCGATAGTCAATGGGTGAGTCCAACTCAGGTGGTTCCTAAGAAGTTCGGGATCACCATCGTAGCCAATGCCAATAATGAACTCGTGCCGACCAGAGTTACTACTGGTTGGAGAATATGCATTGACTACAGAAAGCTGAATACCGTCATAAGGAAAGACCACTTTCCTTTGCCCTTCATTGATCAAATCCTGGAAAGGCTAGTTGGTCATTCCTATTATTGTTTCCTTGACGGGTATTCAGGTTATAATCAGATTGAAATCGCCCCTGAGGATCAGGAAAAGACCACATTTACATGTCCCTATGGCACCTTTGCTTACAGAAGGATGCCATTCGGGTTATGTAATGCCCCTGCCACCTTTCAGCGATGCATGACGAGTATCTTTTCTGACATGGTGGGGAAATATCTAGAGGTCTTCATGGACGACTTCTCTATTTTTGGTTCATCTTTCAGCGAATGCTTAGCAAGTCTTAAATGTGTGCTGAAAAGACGTGAAGAAAAAAACTTGGTACTTAACTGGGAGAAGTGTCATTTTATGGTTCAAAAGGGAATTGCCCTTGGGCATATCATATCATCCAAAGGAATCGAGGTAGATAAGGCAAAAATTGATCTTATCTCTAACCTACCTCCACCCAAGAACATCAGAGATGTGCGATCCTTCTTAGGACACGCAGGCTTTTACAGACGATTCATAAAGGACTTTAGTCTCCTCTCTCGTCCTTTATGTAATCTTCTTCAAAAGGATACACCATACGAGTGGATTGAGCAGTGCCAAGAAGCTTTCACTAAGCTTAAGGGCATGTTAACCACTGCACCTATCATGCAGCCACCTGACTGGAGTCTTCCTTTTGAACTTATGTGCAACGCCTCTGATTATGCTCTTGGAGCGGTTCTAGGCCAGAGAAAAGATAAGCGGCTTTACGTTATTCACTACGCAAGTAGGACTCTAAATCCTGTCCAAGTGAACTACTCGACTACGAAAAAGGAACTCTTAGCCGTAGTGTTCGCTTTGGACAAATTTAGATCCTACCTGATCGGATCCAAGATCATCATTTACACAGACCATGCGGTACTTAAGTATCTTCTTTCTAAGAATGATTCTAAGCCTCGCTTGATACGATGGATCCTTCTACTCCAAGAATTTGATTTGGAAATCAAAGATAAAAAGGGAGTAGAGAACGTAGTGGCCGATCATCTTTCTCGCCTTAATACCTCTGATTCCCTTGAGGCGACCCATATCAATGACATGTTCCCTGATGAACAACTGTTTAGAGTCTCTCATTCACCTTGGTTTGCTGATATTGCTAATTATCTTGCTACAGGTGCCATACCGACACACTGGACGTCACAAGATAAGAAGAAATTCTTTACCAAGGTGCGTAACTTTTTCTGGGATGATCCATATTTGTTTAAATATTGTCCAGACCAAATCTTAAGGAGATGTGTACCAGACGATGAGCATCAGAGTGTCATCTCCTTTTGTCACTCACAGGCCTGTGGTGGACACTTTTCTGCTAAAAAGACCATGACCAAGATTCTACAGTGTGGCTTTTACTGGCCCACTATATTCAGGGACACTCATGAGTTTTGCAAAGCTTGTGAGCATTGTCAAAAATTGGGAGCATTGTCCCGTCGAAATATGATGCCTTTGAATCTCATCCTTATCATTGAAGCATTTGATTGTTGGGGCATTGATTTCATGGGACCATTCCCCCAATCATTTGAAAATCTTTATATTTTACTCGCCGTGGACTATGTCACTAAATGGGTCAAAGCAATTCCGTGCCGCAAAAATGACCATCGCACGGTCATTAAATTTTTGAAAGAAAATATCCTGTCGCAGTTCGGAACACCTCGAGCCATCATTAGTGACGGGGGCTCACACTTCTGTAATAGACCATTCGAGAGTTTAATGAAGAAATACGGTATCTCGCATAAGGTGAGCACCCCATACCATCCACAAACAAGTGGACAAGCTGACATTTTCAATAGAGAGATCAAACATATCCTAGAGAAAACGGTTAACCCTGATCGTAAGGACTGGTTAATTCGATTGACTGATGCCTTATGGGCGTACCGTACTGCTTTTAAAACTCCTATTAGAACATCTCCCTTTAGACTTGTCTACGGAAAGGCTTATCATTTACCTGTGGAATTGGAACATAAAGCATACTGGGCGATCAAAAATCTGAATTTCAATCTGGACAACGCTGGCTCACTACGCAAACTTCAATTAAATGAACTTGAAGAAATCCGGAACGATGCGTACGAAAACTCAAGAATTTACAAGGACAGGATGAAGGCGTTTCATGATCAACATATTCTACGAAAATCATTCACGCCAGGTCAGAAAGTCCTCTTGTATGACTCTCGACTACATCTCTTTCCGGGTAAGCTTCGATCTCGTTGCACCGGCCCTTACATTGTTGTTACTGCTTATCCTCATGGGGCAGTCGAGATAAGAGATCCTGACAATGGAAAGGAGTTTAAAGTAAATGGACATCGATTAAAGCCATTTGTCGAGACATTTGATTTAGAGGACATGTCCATGCCTCTGATTGCTCCTGTTTACCAGGACTGATCTCCTAGTCTGATGGAGGTATAGGTAGGGTTATCGCTTTCATAGGACTAGGATTGTTGCTTTATTTGTCTGCTTGAAGACAGTAAATTTAGCGCTCCTGGGAGGCAACCCAGTTTTTTTTATTCCTTTTCATTCTTTAGTAGATGATTCAATATTTGTGGGTAACATTACTGCAAACTCTCACGAGACTACAACTCGTCCACTAGGGGTAACCTAGGGGTTTAAAGGCTTGTTGCATATGATAAATGCAATCGAGAGCACCTGCGAAAGTGGTATAGGTAGGATTTTATTTTTATTATTTTTGTTCTGCTTTCTCTCTCATGCTGGCAAGCTTCCATGCCGTGATCTATTGGAAACTCTCCTGAATCGTTATTCAGGTACTATCTTCCCATCACTTCTTATTTACTTTCGTTGTCCCATGTGCATTGCATGCTCATATCTTTTACATTGAGGACAATGTAGATTTTAGGTTGGGGGTGGGGGATTAGGTAACCTAATCAGTATTTTCTTGATCTTGAGCAACAATTGTGAAAAATTTTTGAATTTTTCTGAAAATTTTTATTAATTCGAAGTGATTTTGACGAATATCCTTGATTTAGAATTGTGAGATATATGATGTTGATAATTTATGACTCTTGGATTCCGTATCGGTGGCATTCTGCAGTTAAGATCGAGTTGCTAAGCCATGATTAGAAGTTTTAAACATTGATCGCATCAGGATTTCACAAAACACATCTCGCTTGCACATTAAGGTTTCAATTTGATATTGCACTGTAATTTGGTGATCAATAAGCATGGAAGAAACCAATTTGAAAAATTTGCCTGTCATGATCAATTTAAAAAAAAGAAGGGGGGGGGGGGATACCGTTGGAAAGATTTGGATGAATAATCTTCACCGTAGGTTTGCTCCCTATAGGTGTAGATTTGATTCCCCAGGGTTAACATTCAGAAATCATTAGGTGACTGATCTTCACCATAGGTTTGCTCCCTATAGGTGAGGATTTGATTCCCCTTCCTTGGCATTACTTTGAATAGAAGAATCACAAGTTAATAGGCTAATCTATGAGGCAAGTTTTGGATTAGGTTTTGGTTGTCATGAATTTTTTTGTTGGTTACCAATGATATCATGAAATTGACGATTGGATCTCTTAATGATGATAAGCCGAGATTAGACTATACATCCATGGATCTCAATGTTTAAAAATTGTTCTAATTAACGGATTAATGCTTTACACTTGATTATGAAGTCTACCGTGCGCTTGAGCTCAGGAGAAAACAATTTCTAACATTCATGGATATTAAATTTCTCGTATTTTGTTCAAAATCTCACTCGATTTCATAGAAATTATCGGGTAATTCTCAACTTATTTTTCGCATACTTTGCTCGGGACTAGCAAAATGCTGGTTGGGGGTTGTGTTGAGGGTCAAATATTGCATATTAGACCCTAGTTACTACCTAGATTTACGAACATGATACTGCTTAACGGTCCACTTTAATCGTGTTTTTGTTACAGGGTGTAATTAAGAGCGTTGACTGAAAAAAGAGTATTAAAAGTACTGATTTGATGCTCCACAGGCACCAAGGCAAGGGAAGGACCCTAGGGGACCAAGATCGATGGATTTACATGCCAGGGACCCGAGAAAATCAAGCTGTTTGCATTAAACGGTCCCGAAATTGGTGCAGAATGCAAGATCACATGTTTCCCACCATTCGTTCAGCTCGAAACTTCATACGTGGCCTGAGGACCATAAATTAACCGTACACGTCAGAAATCATCCATTGGATCATTGTGGAAGTAGCCTAACGAGTAGATCAACCCCTTAAATCTCGATCTAGAGCCCACCTACTATCCGTATATGCCTCAAAATTTGTCCCAACTGTTAAAAAGATCTGATTTACGAGATGGATGGACTGGATTGCTCATAAACATCATAATAGAGCCCATCTAGTGTAGCATGTGTGCAGTGCACATGTGCACTCGTCGTGCACCAAACGAGTCAAGTCGGTCAGCAAGACGCTGACCGACTTTCTTCTTAAAAAAAAAAATAATAAAATAAAATAATTACGCACCGCGTAACGCAGGCCGCTGGTCGTTTTTACGGACGGTTGTGGGCCCTACCCATTGACCGTACGGAAAATCTGACCCGTTCACCGTGTAGAGGGGCTCGAATACTACAAAAACATGTTGACACTTTTCACCCATGCGTGCACACGTGGGAGATACAGAGGCCACAAAAGGGCTACCCGGTAGCGTTCAAATCTGATCTTTTAGTTATTTCTTCTCTGGGACACGTCAATGGACGTTCAAAACCACCCATTCTTGACTGAAATTTCGTTCTGAATCCAATTGACGGGGTGGATTTTCCAGAAAATGCTTCTGTGGGGCCCACCGATCACAACAGCGAAATAGTGCGAAAGGTTTCGCACATCCGCGAAAACTGACTTTTCCAGGCAGTTTTGGGCCACCATCTTTGATCATATGGCAGATCTGAACCGTCTATCATGTAGAGAACCCAAGAAAGTACTAAAGGACGGTGTTTCTTTAAAATTTGAGCGAGAAAAGTGGCGTGTTTCGAGGCACCGAACTTGGCTGCGAAAATTACACTCTGTGTCCTACTACAACTCTATCACTGACTCCAGCCTTCCAGTAGCTATAAAAGGAGGTTTTGGACGTGGGGAGCATTCATTCAGATCTAGGAAGAAAGAAAAAGAGAGACGTGAAGGCTCGGGTAGGGACTTGAAGCATACGTGAGGGAGAGAGTATTTTCTTTTCTTTTCTTTTATTATGAGATTTAACCCGTTCATGGCGGGCTGAACCTCTTAGCTAGGGCTAAGAGGTGAAGCTTGTAGTGAGATGGGAGATTTGATTTTATTTTTATTTTAATGCATGAATTGACGTTGATTTTAGTTAATTATTATGGGAATGTTTTAGGTTTTTAATGGTTTTTTGTGACTGAAATTACAATGGGTCTGCAATGGCTTTGAATATTTCCATTCTCTTTAATGTTTATGATGTCAGGAAGCCCTGTTGTTCACCATAGTCTTCTGGGCATGGTTGGATGTCGGTACCCTTCCTAACTTGCATACATGTGATGGGTTGGTAATTAGTTTAATTCTATTGTTTGCCATAGTCTCTTAGGCATGGTTTGGTGATGGAATCCATTCTAATTCATATACCTCTCATCTTTTTGAAACTATATCAACGACAGTTCAGTTAAATTCCATTATTCTTAAAGCTGACATAAGATCTCCCTGATCTCTACAAGTGGATCCTCTAAATCCCTAGTTTCCTTTTCTCTGATTTCTCTTATAAGTTTTAGATTAATAGTTTACAATTATTCCTCAATTTATAATTCAATTCAGATTTCATCTCATTCTAGTTCTATTTCCAGTTAATTTTAGATAACGTACAAGTTTCAGTCCCTTGGGATTCGACCTCGGTCTTACCGAGTTATTACTACATCACAACCCTGCACTTAGGGAGTGAACAGAGTAGACGTGAGGTGGTCCTTCAGCTCCACAAATGCCTGCTCATAAGTGTCGCTTTAAATGAACTCGGCACCCTTCTAGGTCAACCTGGTCAACGGGGCTGCAATACGAGAGAATCCATTAATGAAACGTTGGTAGTAGCCCGCCAAACTAAGAAAACTGTGGATTTCAGACGCGTTTGTGGGCTGGCCCCACTGACACACGGCATCAATTTTTGAGGGGTCCACTGTGATGCCTTGCCTCGTTACCACATGACCGTGGAACTTCACCTCCTCCTGCCAGAACTCGCACTTCTCCAGCTTCATGTAAAACTGGTGTGCAAGGAGGGTCTGCAAGGTAATTTTCAGATGTCGCTCATGCTCCTTACGAGTCCTCAAATATATCAGAATGTCATCGATGAACACTATAACAAACTAGTCGAATTATAGACGGAAGACCTCGTTCATCAACTGTATAAATACTCCGGGCGCATTGGTCAGTTCGAAGGACATGACCTGGAACTCAAAATGACCATAGCGACTCCCGAAGGCTGTCTTCGGGATATCCTCATCTCGGACCCAAACCTGATGATAATTAGACTGTAAGTCTATCTTCGAAAAGAACTGCGCCTCCTGCAGCTGATAAACAAGTCATCGATCCTCGGGAGCGGGTACTTGTTCTTTATCGTGACTTTGTTGAGCTTGCGGTAATCCACGTCGAGCCTCAATGAGCCATCCTTCTTCTTCACGAAGAGTACCGACGCTCCCTATAGTGAACTACTCGGAAGAATAAAGTTAAACTTGCGCAACTCGTCCAACTGGTTCTGTAGTTCCAGTAACTCTAACGGTGTCATACGATATGGGGCCTTCGGAATAGGCGAGGTACCGGGCACGATATCAATCTAGAACTCGGTGTGTCGACGAGGTGGTAACCCCGGAATCTCCTGTAACACATCGGAAAAACCACAAACGACCGGCAACCGGTCGATACTCAAAGCAGCTGACTCCTTAACGACACATGATAACAGGCAAGAAAGCTGCTCTCCTCTAGGCTCGGCAACAAATTGAAACTTTAGCACGCCGGGTATACAGAATGTGACTATCCTCATGGAGCAGTTCAATATAGCATGATACTCAGTGAGCCAATCCATGCCTAGGATAACATCAAACTCGGACATCGGCAATACGAATAGGTCGGCATGCAAAAAGATATTTCCAATCAAAATGGGGCAAGACGAGCAAAATCTGTCTAATACTGCAGTCTTCCCTAAGGGCGTCGATACTGACAAACCCTCACAGGAAGACTCTATCGGTAAACCGGTCGATTGACAGATATCATCGGCCACAAAGGAATGCGATGCACCAAAATCAAACAATACACGTGCATGCATGCAAAAATAGGGACAGTACCCTCGAGACCCCTCCTGATAATTGAGGGTCCTGCTAGGCAGCATAAAATCTGCCTTGGGCCTGCTGGGGAGGTGCAGGTCCTCTCTGAGATCTCTGCTGCTGCTGCTGCCATTGTGGCGGCCTAACCTGTTGCCTCTGCTGCTGCGAGGGAGGTACAGGAAGCTAGTGCTACGGTCGCTACTGCTGCTGTGGGGGCTATCGCGGAGGCTGATACGGTGCCCTTGACTGATGCTGCTGAGGATGGGGACACTCGTGCCTATGATGTCCTGTCTTATTACATCCAAAGCAAGTACCTGAAAATGGTCTCGGAGGTGGTGTTGGGGCTGCCAATGGTGCTCGAAATGCTGGGCGGGTCATGCGTCATTATTCTGCTGCTGCTGGGAACTATCAGAGGGCGCCTTCTTCTTCTGATCTCCCCTCTGGTCACGAGCTCTCTGCAAACTGGCCCAATCTGACTTATAGATCTGCGCCCTCTCCACAATCTACTCAAACGTCGGAAGCATGTGTCCAATCACACAGCTCTTGAGGGAAGGACGCAAGTCGTTCTCAAAACGGCGAGCCTTCCATCCCTCATCATCAACAAGATACGCTATGAATCTCGATAACGCGATGAAACGTGCCTCATACTAGGACACAGTCATGTCTCCCTAGACTAGAATCTCAAACTCCAATTCGTGTTGCTGGAGCACGTGCTCGGGAAAGAACTTCTAATCAAACCAATTTACAAAGTCCTCCCAGGTTCACACGAAATCGGCCGCTACCGCTCGGGCGACAGATGCCCACCAATGCTGAGCCTCACCGTGGAGAAGAAATACGGTTAATGGGACTCGCTGCTATGTAGTACATCTCATGGTATCGAATATCTTCTCCACCTCAGACCACCATATCTCTGTTGCAGTAGGGTCTGGTTTGCCCTGGAAATGCAGGGAATCATGCTGTCGAAAGTCTTTGAGAAGGGCACTTGCATGCTCCTGCTCCGCCTCGGATGGCATAACAGTAAGACGCCTACTCTGCCTCTGTAAAATAGTGGTCATTGTCTGTAGCATCTGCTGCATCTGGGTGGCACTCACGGGTACGGTTGGATCCACACTGATCTCAGGTAGAGGGGTGGCATCCTCCAGATGGAAAGCAGGAATATCCGGTGGTGGAGTGGGAATCGTAGGTGGTAGAGAGGGAGTCACAGGTGGAGCGGGATTTGCTCGGGTCGCTCTTTTAAGCGGCATGTCCTACAGGAAGGAACTAGGGTCTATCAGCCTTAAGAATTCTCAAAGGCATAAACGTTAAGGGTCTATGTTGGATATTCTCTTAGTTATTCGGACTCAAAACTATTCATTCTAAGTACATAGTAGATATGTGATGTGATCCTTAGGTATTCTCAAGTTATGCTCTGATACCAATTTCTGTCACACCCCAAACTCGAAAAATGGGCTTACAAAATTTTCAATCACAAAATCCGGCACCAACAGCCTCCGTAGTGCCCCATTCTCGGCTCCCGGCACTCATATGCCAGATTCTGATCCTGGGATCCTAAAAGGAGGATTTTCAGTCTGATTTTTTTTTTGTAATGGAGCATAACCACAGGCATAACCAAGTCACAAAACAACATCACGACACATTTACTATATCAAAACTTTAAGTATAATGTAGAAAGGAAAATATAAGGTGACCAAAAGGCTCAAAAATAGACTAATATGTGCTCTTGTCTCAACACTACTACAATCCAACGACACCTGCACACAACGGTCGTGCATAAGCTTATAAAAGCTTAGAGGGTGGTGTAAGTGTGTGCGAAAGGAGAGTATCAAGCATACAATATCAGAGTAATGTGACAATATGCGATAAGTCCATAAATACTATCAGTTGTACCAAAACTATGTGATGCAAGGCATGAATGTTATCGGTCATACCAAGACCATGCGATGCGAGGCCTATGTAGCCAAATGTCATATGTATGATGCAAAGCAAGCATGTCAGTCCTCATCAAGTACACATATCAATATAGTTCCTCTCTAGGATATCACCGGGGTCTAATACACTTCACACTAACTGTCGCCTCCCTAGCCGCACAGCCCAGTAAGTGGAATAGATCACACTATTCGCCTGACCAGTAGTCTGTCAATACCTACCCGGCTCATCGATAGCGGACTCATTTGTGAGTTGGTCAAACTTAGCCAAGCTTATAGCCCCCTCACTCGGACGAATAAGGCCACCCCCCCTTCCAACCGACCATAACACAGTGGGAGACACGACCTACTGGTATTCGGAACTCCTACGCTTATATATCCACTCGGTTTAAACGTTGGAGTGTCTCCTGGTACCAAAAATGTTCTGAAACTTTCACCCAAGGACATCCTAAGTGCCCACAATGCTATAACCAAGTATTTCCAGTATCCGATACAGCTATCCACAATTTGCCTGTAGAGCCACGACCCTGATGTCGCTAAGGCGTACAATGATCATGACACACAAATGCGAGATGCATGAATCACACTATCCAGTCATGCAACAATCCTACCCATACCACGTGCTCATGTGGGTAACTCGTATCAGTGAGTCCAATAAATAATCAGCTCAATAACATATGCTATGATCAGTCACTACTCATATCAAGCATATATATGATGCGTATGGTATGAGTTATGGAATTATATTAAGCATGTTATAAAGTAATGAACTATCTTTACAACGCCGATGGGCTTAGACAGCCTACACACAACAAGTATGAGCCTATAAATGGGCCCTAAGGAGAGTTATAATGTGGACATTTAACCAACATTGTACTTATAATGTGGGTGTCAAACCATCATTGCTCCCAAGGCATAGCTCGCCATAAACATCATTACATAAATCATGGTGGAAACACATTACAATGGGCCCTATGTACGTCCCAATGGGCCTCGACCCATGGGCCTCCAATACATCAAATGGGTCTCAACGGACAGGCCACAAATACATTAAGATGGGCCTCAACGGATGGGCCATAAATACTTCAAATGGGCCCTCATATGGCAAGTGGGCCACATCACATGGGCCATATGTATATCAAATGGGCCACACTAATGGGCCTCATGCATATCAAATGGGTCATACCCAAATATAAGTGGTGATAATGATTTCCACCATTAAAATTTCAAAGGCCCACGATAACATTTATTTCCCATCCAATCTGATCATAAGGTCACAATGACCTAAATTTAGAGGAAAGCAAATATCATATTGGTCCAAACTTGGTGGCCCATGGGTTTAATGGTGGATGTTCATACCTACTGTTTTTAGTAATGTGGTCCACCTTCCTAGATCGGTCTCATTTTGTTCTCAAGCCTTAAAATTATCTGTCAAAATGGTTGGACAGTTTTGATGCAACACATGTATCATGGTGGGTCCCATATATGGACGGTGTGGAGAGAACACATACATCATTGGGGGTCCCACCGTCTAGTGGTGTGGACGGTGTGGAAAGAACACATACATCATTGGGTCCCACGTGGGGCCCACCAAAATGTTTATCTGTCATCTAATCAGTTGATGTTGTCACACAGACTCGGCTGAAGAGGAAAAATAAATTTCATATGGATTCAAAACTTTTGTTACCCAAAAATGGTTTCAATAGCAGACGTTCAATCACATTAATTTCTGCCGTGTGGGCCACCTGAGTCCCACACGCGGCTGATTTTTAGGGTGGCACACAACCAAAAGGGGGCCCACCCAATGCACGATGTGGATGTTCGGTACACATCACGGTGGGGCCCACGGCTGGGACCCAACGGTCCCTGCCCGATCATCTGACGCAGTAGTGTCCTGCTGCAGCGTCAGCAACAGCAGGCGTTGCACCTATTTATTTATATTTTTTTGAAAAATGAGTTTTTGTGGATTTTCCCAGGTGGGGCCCGCATCATGAGGATCCACCCCGCCCAATGGCTCCTATGGCTCAAGACAAGCCCAATATTGGGCATGTTTCGGTGTATAAAAACATCAGAGTGGCTTGTAACGTAACAATGCTGTTTTCTATACTATGGCCCACCAGATAGTCAGATCAGCTTCATTTTTCGGCTCAACGCCTAAAATGAGTTGGCAAATAGGATGGACGGCGTGGATTGGGTTCATACATCAAGGTGGGGCCTACATGAACAACCCTTCCCAAAAGCTTTGAACTAAAGCTAATATTTGTGTTGTTAGCTAACGTCAAGCGTCCCTGAATGCTAGACGGTTTGGGCTCACTACGTATATAAGGTGGGCTTTACTCAGGTGGGCCACCAAATGGTGGATGGTGTGGATACAACACAAATATAAAGTGGGCCCCACCAACAAATGGCTTGGATAAAATACATGCTTCATGGTAGGGTCCATCCGGGTGGGCCACATGGCCATATCATCACATACAATAGGAAAAAATGAGAGAGAGAGAGACGTGATGATGGAGAGCTCTGCCACTATGAGTCCTCCCTTGCATTCAATCATACATCAAGTGGGTCTCAACACATGTGGGCCCACCAAATCAAAAATCAAGGGTGGAGATTACTTCTCCACCAAAATGAAAGGTCTAGATGACCCTATCCATGCATGGAAAATAAACATCATGATGGGGTCCATGGAGAATGGCACCATCATGGAATGATCATGAGAATCAAGATGGGCCATAGGCCACATCTAGGGTCCAAAGTAAGATCCATATCATCAATCGGTAGGCCTCACTTGGCCCATCATCAAAATATGAAAATCTAGCATATAAAGCACCCACTGTTCGATCTTCTTGGTCTGATGAAACACTGATCTCCTTGTGCTTCTCTTTAATGGAAGATGATGAGATATGAATGGCTAGGATGAAGGATTTTGAAAGAGGAAGTGGGCCACACAACTCACTCTTTTCTCTCACTCAGGATGCTTGGACGCCCACTCTTTTCTCTCTTGGAATGGCTTGAAAAATGTGTTGAGAAAGAGAGAGAGAGAATAGTGGTTGTAAGAAGAGAGTGATGGGTGATGGATGAGAGGTGAGTGATGGATGTGAGGTGATGGTGTACTTGACTTGAGAGTTGACTTGGTAGTTGCTTGACTTATGGAGAAAGAAAGCATGGGTTGTATACTTGACATGAGGTAATTGATTGATTGATTGAGTGATTGATTGATGGGACATGTTGTAAAGATTCTCTTGAGAATACAAATGCATAGTGTTTCTTCAAAATAAACGTGGGCCGACATCTCCATGCCAAGGAATCAGATCAGTATGTAAGACGCGGTGTTGGAAGCTCAGCGACGGTGTGGTCGCAATGGTCCAAGTCTCGGATTAAGCCGACTTAAATCTATAAGATACGACTTAGGGTCGGGCACAAACATCGATTATAGGTCGTAGGTTGCTAGAATTCGATGGGAACGATCACGGGAGTTGACAAAACAATACAGACTAGAATCCGAGTCTTACAAGATACATACCATCAATCGGTAGGCTCACTTGGCCCATCATCTAAATACAAAATCTAAGCTTATAAAAACACTCACCGTTCGATCTTCTTGGTCTGATGGAACGTCAAACTCCTTGGCTCTCATTTCGATGGAAGGTGATGAGAATCGAAGGGATAGGATGATGTATCTTGAGATAGGAAGTGGGCCACACACTTAGCTCATTTTCTTTCCTTAGGATTCTTCTCTCATGGTTGCTTGGGAAATGTTAGACAATGGAGTGAAATGAGAGAGGAATGGGGTTGTGTAAGAAGGATGGGATGAGAGGGATGGGTGTGTGTAAGAGAGGGATGGGTGTGTGTAAGAGAGAGTTGACTTATGGGGGTGAGGTGGTATGGGGTATGGGTTGCTTGTCTTTGTTGGTAAGAAAAAGATGCGAGAGGCATGGGTTGTGTACTTGACTTGTGATTGATTGATGTGATGGGTTGTAGAGATTCTCTCAAAATTCATAATGCGTGACGTTTCTTCGAAATAAGCGCGGGCCCACATCTTCTAGCATGGGTATCGCATCGATGTGCAAGACGCGGCATTGGAACCGTTACGACGGTGGAACTATGACGACGGTGCGGTCACAATGGTACAAGTCTTGAATTGAGCCGACTCAAATCTATGAGATACGGCTTAAGGTCGCGCGCAAATGTCAATTAGAAGTCGCGGGTTGCCAGAATTCGATGGGAAGGATCATGGAAGTCTATAGAATGGTACAGACTAAGATACGGGCCTTACATGAAGTGTAAATCGTAAATCGTCCATAACTTTTAATTTAGGTATCCTTACGGGACATACAACTTATCAATTTTACCGTAACGAGCCATCTGGGGTTAATCAACCCACTCAGTGGGTCACGTCAGTCTATTCTGTGAAAATGTTCATCTTAAGGTCAAAATCAAGATTTTAATGAAAATTTACTATTTTTAGTAACTTTGATTTTTATCGTATCTTATTACTTTTAGAGTTTTAGATTTTCATCTTTTTTGTAGATTGATTGTAATCATACATAGAATGCCCCAACAAGCTTGATTTATGATTTTTTATTTTCAAAAAAAAACTTACTATTTTTAGGTGACTTCCATTCTAGTTGAATAAGACTTTCATAAGAGTTAAAATTTTGTTATTTTTTATAACTACAAATTACAATATCATTATTTTTTCTTTATTAAGGGTATAATTGAGAAAAATATATTAAACATCATTCAATGTAATATTTAAAATTTCTACCTTAAATTTTTTATAGATTCAATAACTCACCTTTTATATTCAAGGTTTTAATCATTTAAAGAAGACGGTGATCTTCCCCTTCACTTTTTTCACATTCTTTCCAATACAACGTTAAGAAGCTAGATTCTATTCTTATCAAGTGTGCCACGTGAATATGAACAAATGAACAACGAAAAACTAATAATCTGACAGTGCAAGTTCAACATGCAAGCATGCCCCATTTGAGAAGCAGGCTCGTGGAAATTTTGATCCGAGACACATGTAATTTGATGCCTGCCTGACAGTCCCAGTCAAGATGTTGCACGCATATGCCATGTTGGCATGTATCCTTGCTTCCCACTCCTAAGTCCTACCTTAGGGGGTGTTTGGACGGTGGGAATAGATGACATTAGGTGGGATGAGTTTTAAAAAATGTAATGATAGGCTTTGTCAAGGAATTGTCTTACAATGCCATGGGTTTTGTAATTCCATGGGGTCCGGTGTCATAGTGTTTGGATGGCATGAGATGGAAGGGTTTCAACAACTCCAAGTCGGTGCTCTATGGCCCCACCATGATGTATGTGTTTCGTCCATGCCGTCCACCCATTTTTCCATGTCATTTTATGGTATGAACCTAAAAATGAGTTTGATCCAAATCTCAAGTGGGCCGCAAGGTTGCCCTTATGAGGTTTTTAATGTTGTAATTCAATCACTACTGTTTTCCCATGGTGTGGTTCACTTGAGATTTGTATCTACCTCATTTTTGAGATCAAGCCCTAAATTTATATTTCAAAATGGATGGACGACATACATAAAACACGTATATTATGGTGGGGTCCACCTAGCACTGACCACTCGCCACACGAAACTCAAAGTACACCGGCGTTGCTTTCGAGAAGACCCTATAAACCCACTTCCAACGTCAGTCCCAAACTAGCCCAAGCTAAAATCCATGGGTTTCACAAAGTCACTCCAACCTACTCCCGTCTATTCCCATACGCCAAACAGCCCCTCTGGGCGTTCGGTGCAACGTATTAGATGGGATTAGGTGGGATGGAATTGCATTTGGTCTCGTACCAATTCCACTTAACGTTTGGGAAGAATGGAAAAGCTTGGAATTAGATTAGATGGAATTGCATTGAGTCTCGTTCCAATTCCACTCAATATTAGCAAGTTGCGTAGGTCCCACCATTATGTGTGGGCTATATCCACACCGTCCACCCATTTTTCGAGATCATTTTAGAGCATGGGCCAAAAAATTAGGTAGATCTAAAGCTCAAGTGGACCCTGAAATGGCCAACCTATATGTCCTAGAGGAGGGGGGTGAATAGGACTATGCCAAATTAAAATTAAATACAACGGAATTAAATTAAATAGATAGCCAAACTAAATAAATCAATTCACAATGCAACCTCAAAATTCAGATCTTGAGAGATTGATACAAAAGTTGTTCTAAGGACAACCTTACACCAAAAACCAAAGGTTTAAGGTAGGACAACCTAATTTCTAGAAAGATCTTTGTATCAAAAAACTCAAACCGAAAGAGAAAAGTATAAATTCAAAAAGAATAAATTGCAATCTTAAGAATTGATTACTCTAAGGACAACCATGCACCATAAAAATGGCAGGGCAACCTTACTAGAATAATTACAGAAATTGAAGCTTAATTTGATAAAGGAATAGCAAGAGATAAATTGTTGAAATAAAACTCTAAACTATTACACCATTCTCCACACTTGCTTGAAATGTAAATTGTTACAGCATTCACATCCACATATACATTCCACAAAACTGAATGATAAAAGATAAAAAATTAAACAAGCATTCAATCCACAAGACAAGGAGTTATAGTGGTTCGCTTGTGTGTACACCAACTGTTAAACAACAGCCACACAGAATGCTACTCCACTCCTAATATCCTCACACAGGGATATTAGCGTTCACTATCAAAATAGGTTTCACAGGTTCACCTAAAACCTTCACAATTGTGTCTTTTTCACTTGGGCTTACACAATAAAAAACCCATCTTTTCTGAGTTTTCTGGCTCTCCTCAGACAACCACACAAATTGAGATTTTTCTTGCAAATCCCAAACAAAAATCAAAATAGAATAGAATTTACAAAATTGTAAAATACCTGGATTTCTCCGCTTGTAGCAGCCTGAAAGAACCAATTGGAGTAGATGTTCGAATATGAAAGTTCAATGTCCGATACTCACTTTACAATGATTCTAAGTTCTAATTAATTTTAAATTAAATCAGATTGGACTAGCTCTATTTGATTTTAATTCCAAGAAGAAGGAAAACAATAATTCCTCTTTTCAAATCAGATTGGAATATAGAATAAAATCAAATAGTAAAAAGCTAACAAAAGGAAATAGAATTATGCACAATATAGCTTAAAAATAAACACAAACTTATCTCAGAGTAGAGCTTCAAATTCACTTAATTTTTAATGACTAACTCTGAAATTCGTGTGCTATTTATAGCTGCAAAAATTCATCTTCGACTGGTACTAGGGTCATCACGACTGGTCGAAGAAGAAACGGATTTTTGAATTTTCGGGCGCGATCGGATAAAACCGCTTCACGACCGGTCGAAGGCAGTCCACGACCGGTCGAGACCACTCTACGAATGGTCGTGCGATACTTGATTTAGTCGCTGGAGTTTGAGTCATAGCTCCACGACTGGTCGAAGGTCAAGTCGAGACCATCCTACGACTGGTCGAGCAGACTCCAGGACTGGTCGTAGCCGAACAAAAAAAATTCGATAATTTGCAATAAAACTACGACTGGTCTTGGAATATCTTGAACTGGTCGAACTAGTGCTAGGACTAGTCGAACCAGATCCAGGACTAGTCTTAGGATAGACCAAAATCATGCATATTTATAAAAATTGGATTATGTATCCAAAATGACCTACCCTAAGGTCAAACTAAGGTCTATCAAACCTGGAACATGAAGTATGGATATTGAAACCTTCACTTTTACGTTGATGTAGCTTGAACACATCAAAAAGCTTCAGCATTACTTCAAGTTGCACTTGTCTCCCGGTCTATCTTGAGTCTCGAACTTGAACTCTTTATTGTAGCTTGATCTAGCTTGAGCTTAAACTCTTTATTGTAACTTGAACTAGCTTGTGCTTGAACTGACTTGTACTTGGAGTGTTGATGAGGTATCTCGAACACAGTTATCAAGAAACAAACACAACAAACACAAGACATATATATAGGTATTGACACACAAAATTTGACAACCAAAGGAGCAT
>CM073588.1:83481624-83695505 GCA_037074715.1 Magnolia kwangsiensis
TAGCAACGTATAACACTTGATACACATGCATTACAAAATTATACACATGGTATATGTTTACCCAAATTAAACCAATTAAATTGTGGAACCCATTGTTGCTTAGTCACGGGCCCAAAACCAACTTTTTTGAATGATCTTGACCTATGATTCGTCGACACTTATTGTTGAAATAGGACCATTGGATATATTTTATTCTTAATTGTCCAGTAAATGTTCACCAATCTCATTGTTAGATGAGGAAATAACCTATTTCGCTGTTATGAGACATATTTTGGACCATTTAATTTCAAGTACTTGTACGCCATGCGTGCACTTTTAAAAAATAATTAATTGGTTGTGTTTTCATACTTGTCTTCCATGATGTATAAATTATATGAACTGACTTTTAATATAGTTGCATCACTTCTGTTAGACAGCAAATAGTTTAGGACCCTATACAAAGGAAAGCTTTTAGCGGTGAGTTTTTATCACCACTTCTTTGCTTCCCATGGTGTGGTCCACTTGAGCACTGGAACTTCCTATTTTTTAGGCTTATATCCTAAAATAATATGCAAAAAATTAAGGGATAACATCCCTTGAAGTTTAATTGAAAAATTCGACCAATTTCCTAATGTTTCCCAAAAACAGTGATACACTGCGCAATACATCCATTATTTCCGATGCGACACCCAATATTTTTCCATATCCCAAGGGTGCGATACATGCGTTGATACTAATACTGAGAACACGGATCCTCCATCATTCCTATCTTCTTTTTTTTTTTCCTTTTTCTTTTTCCTCTCTTTTGAGTTGTTCTAATAAAATTTTGCTGTGCCATTAAAAAACTTTCACATTTTCTGTGATTTTATTGTCATATTTTGTATTATTGTAGTTCTTATAGTTCTTTTCATGTGTTTTTGGTTGCAGAGTATTGCATGCCATTCCTGCAAATGAAGCCATTGATACTGTTGAGGTCAGTTTATTTGTTTTTTTTTTTTTTTTTTTTTTTTTGGTTCTGAACATTTGTATCTCATTTATTCTTGCAATCTTATAGTTATCATAGTATACTGGTGATCAGTTTATCTTCAATGGTGAATTGTGGCATCTAAAGGTTTTTTGTTTTTGTTCAAATGTCAGTTCCCAACAAAATGAGAAAAAGAGTTACGGCAAACTATTACCTCCGGAGACCATCCCAAAACATGCTTAATCTTTATTGACCAGAAGCATAAATCCAATCTAGGGCCTTTTTGCATCCAGATGGCACCGATTGGTTGGATCAGATTAGCTCAATACATTTCATTTGAGTGGGAGATAAAATGAAACAAATCAAAAATTCAGTGCCCTTTTAATATGCCCCTTTTTTTCTTCCCTTTGGATCAATTAAAAGTGGTCACCTTTTGATGTATTTTTGCTAACTCGTGGTTGGTTTGCCTGATTGCCTCTACCAAATATTTTTCTTTTTTGGATTCAAATCCTTTATGATTAAAAAAAAAAAAAAGAATCTAAAAAAGTCACTCACCCCTCATCCAAACCCAACCTTACTCCAAAATTGGCTGTGGACTGAAATTGCTATCACAATAAGATCTTTCCCTTACACCTTCTGCATGCTAGAGTGTGTTCTAAAGGCAAAATAGTAGCTACCAAACCGTAGGACGTATGATAGTTTATACCTGAGTTTTATTTACAGGTAGTTCAGTAGATGCTGATGAGCAAATTATCTAAACTATTATGTGAACAGGTGTTGCAATCAAGGACAGATCCAAACTTTGTGACATGGAAAGGCGGAGCGGTAATTCATGCGCTTCTCTCTACTGTAGTTGTACAAGTGCTTTACTTTTCAGCATCTTGTAAATTTATATAGCATCTGATTATTTCGCTGGGATAGTACTGAGAGTTTCACAGGCAAGCACGCAATGTCCTGGAGGTAGTCATTATGTGCTCAGTTTATTTAATGCTTCCATTGCTCTTCATTATATTTTATTTGTTTGTCCATTTCTTACACAATATAGTCATGGTAGGGTTTTGGAGATCCTTTAAGCTATTAATTCTAGTAATAAGGAGGATTATAGATGTCCTCCAATTCACAACTTGTGGCCTATTCATCCAACTGAAATATAATGATCAGTGAAAGAACCCTAAAATGGATAGTGTGTCCTGAAAACTATTTAATTCCATATCAGGAAATGAACGACATAGACTGCTGGAATTACCAAGAGAGAGTTCGTAGCATACTAGGCAATTTCTTGCCAATTCCTTTATTGAAGTATGGTTCAGAAAAACCGTATTTACGATTATGTGATGCAATTGGGTCCCATGTGAGATGACACAAGTGTGACCCATCTGCTCATACACATGGAAAATAACCAAGATTCAGTTGCATTATAATATTAGCATAGACTTCGTGAATAAAAGGCCTCCAGATAGAATTGTACAGTTCTTCTACGCTATATAGAATCCTTCTTTCCATATGTATGCTAATTTTAGAACTGTTGGGAGTCCATTCGTTACATGTAACTGTCTTTAGAAAGATCATATTCTCTTCTGGGATCAGTATTGGATTTGAATCTGGATGATGTGTATGCATGTTTATAAATATGGCTTCTCAGCCATTCAAAAGAGAGTTTGTGAAGAATATTTTGAAATAAAACAGATTTTTTCTTGTATGATTTCCTGCAATGGGAATTTCTTCTGTAGCGGAGTGATGCCATTACAGCCTGGCAGAGCAATTTCACACAGTTGTTGTCTTTTTGCTCTCCTATGTGAAGCTTCCAAATCATAATTAGTTTCTTTTCTTTCGAGTCTAATTGCATCACATTTTCTCAGTTTGCTTCATTTCTTCATTCCTAAATCAGTCCAAAGAATGGCCTGCGATATAATATGATGTGTCACAGCTGTGTCATGATATCTATTCAATCACTTAAAAATTCATAACAGTCATGGCTTGTAGAAGGTATTCAGGTTGATATTCTTTCAGAATGAGATTGTAGCAGGCGGGGGGGCATTAGGTTCCGTTGTCTACAAATCTTGCAAATTATGTGTCTACGACTACATTGTTGAAGTCTACATAGTTGAATTGGGTGAGAAGGACATCCTAAAGAGTGTCAAAATAAGCTCATCCTGGTGGACGACCTCAACCATTATCGTGATTGAACCGGCACACCCTAATGATTAAGGAGAGATTGTAACTCTTCAAAGCTGAGAAACAAGTGTGGATATTGACATATGTAACAAAAAAGTCACATTCTAGTCCAAGGCCATTGAGGGCAAGAGAATTCTGCCCTCGTGGGAATTGGTTGCTAAATGCTTGCCAAAGAACCTAATATAGACTCATGTTATCCATATTACTCAAAGATGGAGGAATCATGCTTTAATGTTTGGAGTTGGGGCCTAAGTTGACAATTGTGCAGGCCTTCGAAGCCTGAGAGAAGAATGTTTCAAGACAAACCCTTGCGGTATGAGAGGTGTCAAGGCCATTCTATTGAGCTAAAGGCTTCAGTGTGTTGGATATGAGCCTGTGGGGCCCACTTGTTAACAACCACTAGTAGGCGGGTCCTAGATGATTTCTCCTTGGAGCCTCACCGATGGGTACCCCTTTTGGAAAGCATGGATCATATATATCATAGTGGTTTTTGCATTGTTGGGCTTTATGCAGTCGCTCAAAGAAGTATGCGACCGCATAAGCCATCATGATGCGGTTATACCATCGGATACTTGGTATGCTATGTCATAATGTCCCAACGGTTGGGACTTTTTTTTTTTCTTTTTCTTTTCCTGTTTTCTTCATTTTCTTTTCTTTTTTACCTATAAATAGGCACTCCTAAGTCCTAACCACCATTTTCCTTACTCTTAAACTCTATTTTTTTCTTAGTCTCTTACTCCTATAAATATGCATTCATTTTATTACTTATTAGTTGACTTGTTATAGTTTAATAGTCTAATAGACATAATAAATATAACAAAAATAAATTAAAAAATAACAATTCCGTACACTTGTAGTATTATTACATATTTTTTCATAATTCTTAATAAAAATTTCCATTTTCTTTATTTTCTTTATTTTTTATTTTTTATTTTTTTTTTGAAAGGTTTTTGGGGTTATACGATCGCATATGTGATTATGCTATTGCATATGCGCACAATCCCCATGTGTCACATGCGATCACTTGTGCCATTTGACAACATTGGTAACTGCTATAGATGAGGAAATCACTTTCATGTAGAGAAGTTAAGTTTGGGAACCTACAAGTTTGCCACCCAATCGCAAAGCGAGAGGGAATTATTGAGTACTCAAAATCAGATAAGTACAAAACACAATTAGTTGCTAAAGGTTTCAAACATATCATAGACATTGATTACAAAGAGACTTCTTCACCCGTTGCAAAATCCTCAATTTGCATGATTTTGTCCATTGTCGCAAGTTTAGACTTGGATCTATATCAGATGGATATTAAGACCGCATTCTTAAATGTTAATATAGATGAATAAGTATACATGTGACAACATATGGGCTATGTGGATAAAAAGAATCCAAAAAAAGTGTGCAACTTGTTGAAATCCATTTATGGGTGGAAGCAATCTTCAAGGCAATGATACACAAGCTTCCAATTAGTCATCACCACCATTGAGACCATAATGAGTGAAGAAGATCATTGGTGTATATGTGAAGCGGTTTGGAAGATCTTTCTAATATTGTCTCTATATGTAGAAGGCATCTTACTGGCTAGTAATGATATGTGATTGCTAATAATGACTAAATATTGTTTTTTTCTTAATTTCTGAGATGAAAGATTTCGGTGAAGCCAACTTTATTCTCGGGTCGAAGATCATCAGAGACGCCTTTAGGAGGTTCTTGGGCTTGTCTTAAGCTACCTAAATAAAGAAAATCTTAAAGTTGTTTAAGATAGAAAACTAGAAACTTGTTGAAACTCCTATAGAGAACAATGTTTTAAATATTGACAATATTGGCCGATATATCCCATGATATATATTATACCCCACAATATATCTTATATCCCACCTGTGCGATACGAAACGCACAGGTAGTGTCGTTATATCCCACATGTTCGATCTGGTGAGCATTTTCAATTTTTGATCCCTTTTTTTGTTGAAATTATGTTAAATCAATGTCAAATGGTGATAAATCTATTGGTTCTTCATGTTTTGCATGAAAAAACCATGGAGTTGGAGCTTTGATTTCAAATTGGTTCTTATGTTCTCCAAGTTTTTTTTTTTTAATTTTCTTGAAATTTTCCTTCTTCCCTCAATGGCCATACATATTGAAGACAGTCCAGAAGGGAGAGGAGGTCCTCCAACTCGGTATTACACGGTGGGGCAATAAAATGACAATCTGCTAGAAGAATAGCACTCTAACTCTCACAAGCCCATGGAAGGGGCTAGAAGGGCCAAGCTAGGAAAGGCTTGCTGTAAAGGAGAGTTCCCGCACTAGGTATCCTCCCAAAACCTTATCCAAAAGCCATCCCCCAATGAGGATGAGATACCTTACAAAAATATCTAGTGAAGTGCCGCAATCGATCTCCAGATATGAGAAGCCCTATAGAGGGATGATTTCTCTGTCTCCCACCCCCCTTCCTGAAGGCCATATTTACTACCAACAATATCTTGCCAAAAGTTGTTATTCTTCGTGCCAAAGCGTCATAACCACTTGCCTAGAAGAGCTTCATTCACGCTTCAAAGGTCCTGCACTCCTGCACCAACCTAGGTCACCGGCTTGCAAACCTCCTCCCATTTGAGGAGGTGAAATTTAAAGTTGTCATCGGACCCCCTCCAAGGAAGTCACGGCGATGTTTATTTAATCTTTCACGAAACCAATGTCGGGCATTTAAATAGGGACATGAAATAAATGGGCATGTTGGAGGAAGCTGCCTTAATGAGTGTTAGCTGACCACCTAAAGAGAGATAACGACTCTTCCATATTGATAATTTTCTTTCGATTCTCTCAATCACCTTATCCCAAAGGTGTTTGGCAAGTTTTCCAATGCACAATAGAAGAGTACATTGATGGGAAAGCCACTTGTGCACCTAAATGACGACAAAAGCTTGAGGACTTAGGTTTTTGACAAGTGGATACCCTCACTCTTTGCCCGCGTTAATCTGCAGGTCGGATACTACCTCAAAACATGTGATTAGTTTTCGCAAATTATCAACCATGTTGGGGTCTACTAAATAAAAAATAATAGTATCATTATTAAACGAAATATGCAAATCCCAATTGGCCAATTTGGACACTCTAAACCCGTTAATAAGTTTAGAGTCTTGCACTTTAGCTAGTAGCCAGCTAAAAGGTCTCCCTGCCTTAGACCCCTGGAATGTTTAAAGAAACCTTTAGGGGACCCATTCACTAATATCGATAAAGTAGGGGAAGTAACGCAAGCCTAGATCCATTTATGCCATTTTGCACTGCAACTCAATCTCCCCAACATACAGTCCAAAAATTCCCACTCAACGCGATCGTGAGCCTTTTCCATGTCGAGCTTGCGAACGATCCCAACCTTCTTAACACAAAAACGGGAATCAATATACTCATTCGCAATAAGAGCCAAATCCAATATCTGTTTGCAGCCAATGAAAGCCCCCTAGTTGGGGGAGGTAATAGACCCCATCACCTCTTTGAACCTCAAAGCTAGCACTTTAGCCAAGATCTTGTACGGGCTCCCAATTAAGCTGATAAGCATGAAATCCTTCAAACCTTCATCTCCCTTGACCTTAGGAATTAAGGCAATGAAAGAGGCCCCTAATTCAGGAGGTGGCTGGCTTTTCGCGAAGAATTCCCTGACAAAATCAACCACATCAATTTTTACCATGTTTCAAAAAATCTGGAAAAAAAGCAGTAATCTTTTGGGCCCGGAAGCTATCTCTTCCCACACTGTCCACTGCTTCTTTGACCTCTGTTTCTGTCACCGGTGTCTCCAAGAAGCAGCTGGCGTGTCTGATAGGCTATTGAAATGTAGATGGTCTAATCAGTGTTTTAAATAGCTATGCTATGTAGCGTGTAGCTTATGCTGCATAGTGTAGCTTAGCCTAGACGCCACGTACGCTACTTACCTCTTGAAAATATCTTAAGTTGTGTGTAGCCTATGCTACATGATTAATTTGCATATGCTACACGCTACATAGCTCATATTACAAGTCATTTGTAACTATAACATTAAAATCAATTAATGTTTTTAATGATTTGTTACATTTCATTGAAGATTCGTTAATCTTTTCAATGCTTTTAGTAAAATAATCTAAGAAACGGTTTTAAATCAGTTTTGTTGCTGTTTCTTCACTTTTATAATTAATCATTACCCCTTGCTATTACTTAGGTTGTGTTTGGTTGCACCAAATATCATAAAATTTTGTTAAATTTTATTATTGATCAATCTAATTTAGTGCAAATTATTATGAAATTGATGCAACCAAGCACAGCCTTGATTAAAAATCTAGAAGTAGCGTGTAGCTTATGCCTCACGCTTCGGAGGGGTGAAGGCTACGCTACACACTATTTTCTATTTAAAACACCAGGTCTAATCTTGGCCAGATCCGGCATCCTTTAGAGAGGAGCTTTTGATAGTAGCCCACAATTGCCTCGCACACCTTCTCTTTCCTCTGAATCCTAGTACCATCCACAACCAAAGAACCAATTCTATTGTTTCTGGCTCTTGTCAAAGCAAAACTATGGAAGAATTGCATATTCCTGTCACCTTCTTTCAACCAGAGGGCCCTAGGTCATTGTCGCGACTTAATCTCTTCCTCCTCGAGAAGCTTCGAGTATTTTGACATTAAAGAGGCCCTCCTCTCCATTTCCTCAGCAGCCAGCTCACCCTCATCCTCTTTAAGGTCAAGAGAGTAGAGGTCATCCAAGATACCAGCTAAGTATACTTTCTTAGCATCAAAGACTTCCCAAATGTCACCTGAATCTTTGCTAGGCTTTACAAGGCCCATAGACAGAGGTAAAAAGTCACCTGAATCCAGACACAATATCTGTTAGGACCACCGAAAGTACGAACTCACCTTGCTAGCTGTCATTCCTTCTCCAAATGCCTGAATTCCAAGCCACCACAATTACCCCCGGAGGATCCCTCCGCATCTGAACAGACAAAATCTTTCATCTACGCTCCCCAAACTGAATCCAAAGTCGTCTTGTCGAAAGAAGGCAGTTTGGTCTCCTTGAGAGAGATGATTTGAGCTTTGGACTTCTTGCACATGGCCTTGATTTGGGATCTTTCGGCCCTGCACCTCATCCCCCGACATTCCAGCTAAGAATATTCATCGGAAACTGACCTCCCCCCGACCCCTGGGTAGTCCGTCATGTCTATTCCCTACCTCTCTACCTCGTAGAATTCATTAAGCCTTTCTAAAAGATGTACTACCTATGAGCTTCTAGAATTACAGTTATTGGAGGTACCTGGTATAGAGAAATTATAAGAGTACGTCAGAATAAATCTTTTTTATGGTTAATGAACTTTATTAAATGAATCCCAGAGGCCAAAGAAAACATCCAAACAAGGGAAAACCCCTGAAACAACATTACAGCAAGACCTTTCTCGTTACAACCCATAAATCATCAAAAGTAAATCTACAAACTCTTCAATGATTTTTCCCAAAATGACGCTTGAATTCAGATCCTATGAATCACCAGGCAGCCATCTCCATTCGGCTGTTAAAGGTTATATTGTTCCTCTGCCTCCATATTGACCATACGATCCCAAGAAAGCGCAGATTCTGCAAGCCTCTCTTTGCCCTTGTACACATTATCCTAACCTTCTGCCTCCCTCAGGCCATGAGCAGTCCTTGCAACATCTTTTTTATCACTCCATTAGACTTGAGTTAGAAACCGATCATGCGAACACCAAATCTACTAACCCCCGTTTAAGCGCAAACCATGGTGTGCCGCTAAGGCCATTACGTGGCTGTAAAGGCCGTTACGTAAAGGTAATAGTGGCAACTGTTACACGTTACAGGGTCATAGCAGCCATTATAGAAAAAATGAATTGTAATCGCAGTTAATGTCCCATTACGGACACTGAAGGGTATAACAGCACCGTAATGGTCTGTTCAGAGCAAATATCCTCTTCTTCTTTTTTTTTCAACGTTACGGGGTAGATAAAGGTTTTTTGGGTTTTTTTTTTTTTTTCCAATAAAAAAAGAGACCATAAAGGCCGTTACAACCCATATCGTAAAGGAATGGTGGTGGCTGTTATGGCCACCGTTACCATTACGGAACACCTTGGGCTGCAAACCCTTTTACGATGAACCAAGCCTGAGTTCCTACACTATGAATTGCATTAATAACTCACTATGCAGATCTATCATCTGGAAAGAAAACCATAGTTTTCAAGCTCACTTGACTTGAAATTCAGTCTATTCAACTCAGTGGGATTTTGATGGAAGACACTGGGAGACTTTGTATGTCTGACTCAGTTGAAACTTGACGGGACTTGTCAATATGGCTTGGTGAGTCAGTGAACTCTACCGATTTTGGGGCAAACTGTTTTGTTGGTAAAAAATTATAGATGCGGGTGAGGATTAGAGCCATGATCACACTATAGACCCAAACATCTCAACCACCACTGTATCATCAACTGATTCTTGTCTAATTCTGGGTATTTTAAATACTTTAAACTTACAGCTATTTTTAATATTTTATTTAGTTCTTAGATAATGATTACAATCAAGTAAAAACTCGGTCCAGTCTTCAAGCTGACCGCTTCACACTGGACGTTGAGTCAATATAAGTTTTTGGGTTTTCGAGCTAAAGCACCACGATTTGGTGCCAACTGAATGATCCATAAGGACCTCAGCTCTTAGATCCAGAGTTTTGGTCATTATACTTGAATGAGTTAGTAGGCCATAACTCATGCATGTGATGTGTTCCGTAACTTCCATAGGACATATTTACATCTTTAGGTTGTTCTACCAATGGTTAGATTAACATGTTGAGTGTATTCAGACCCTTCCCTACCCTAGATTCAACATGCCTAGTGCTTTTGCATGACTGGCTGTCTTGGCTACTTGGTATTTTCTACAACCCTCACATACCGATGAGTGTGACCCACGCATGATTTGCAACACATTATTTATCTCTCTCTTTTCAATCCTAACAAACATGATATTGTTTACTCGACTGCTGAAACTGTCCCCCAAAGTACATAATAATGCTTGTAAATGAGTGAGGTACCAGCATCGACGCAATTTAACAACAATGCTGGAATGAGATGCAGTATGAACAGTAGTATGATATGGCTTAACCATATCCCTGCGCCTCCACATACAGGCACACATGCATATATTCATGTGTGACAAATTCAAGTTTTCCATCTGGTGATCGAGTTTTGAGATCTTCTGGCCTAAAAATCAGGACATTTCACTTAAGGTGGTCATAGCGTACAAAAGAAATGGACAGCTAAAATGATCTTTTTTTCTAGCCATCCATGTCTTTTGTAGTTTTTAACCTGCCAGAGTGATGGCTTAAACTGAGAATTAAATATCACCTTCATGTGGTCAATCTTCATGATCATGCAAAAACTGTGTCCTGCTTCCGTTGGACATTCACATACTAAGAAAAAACAAGCATAGGAATGAAGAGGAAGAAGGACCGCAGCTTTGGCTGTTGACCTTTCACTAAAACAGGAGAAACCTTTCTCCGGTGTGCGAAACATTCAAATTAACAACATTATTCATTTATTTTGTTGAAATTGTACTTTGCATGAATATGGCATACAAGCTCTTTGTTCTATGAAGAGAGCCTTGCTGTCTGATTAGGATTCATAATTGTAACTATCAACCAGTGTTCCAAATATCGGTGATATTATTATCGGGTATCGCCCAGTCAGCGATGCCGAAATTGTTGGATGTTTAAAAAATTTTCAAATATCACTGATATTATTGATATCAGCGATATTTTGAGAAGAATTCCATATAGACCTGGCATGCCATCTATAATATCCCTGATACCAACCAAAATGTCTCCATTTTATTTTAGTTTTTTTTTTTCAAAATTTTGTTCCTTAGGTGATTTCTATCACTGTTGGTTTTTATTGAATCAAAGTTTGAATTTTTGGGAGAAATCTCAACTAAAATGAAGATGGGCTGGAACTTAAAGGTGACAAAAAATCCATAGAAACTTTTTTTTTTTTTCCAAATTTTAGCATAGATTTCAGTGGAAATCTATGTCTATGCATCATTCTCATTCATTGACATGGATTTGTGGCGAAAAGATTAACATTTAAGTGAAACATGAATTTTTTTAGTGAAATCCTTTTTTTTTTTTCATTTTTATATTGGAAAATGTGTTTGTTATTGTTAATTAATGTGAAAATTTTATATATTAATGAGTGTTAATAGCTGATCAATTGGTTGGCTACAAATTATATATTTTTATTTTATACTGATTTTTCCAACAACACATGTTTAGGCCCCTATAAAATGGAGTCCTATTATGTATAGTTGTTTTTTGCCATCTTTTGATTCCTACATGTATAAACATGTATATTTTAACTTCTCCTAAAGTTTCATTGAAAAATTCTACCTTTTCCCTAACATTTCCCTAGTGTTTCCCTCAAATAATGATAGTTTCCCAAGTATCAGCGATACTGGTACATGTTTCCGTATCCCTGGTCATCAATACCGGTACATCTTGAATACTACTGTCAATGTAACATCTTGACAAAAACACAAGCACGCATAAGACTGGGAGGCGTCCAAACACACATATGACATTTTTTTTTTCTTTTTCTTTTCCCCTTTTTGTGACAGATTCTTGGTGTTCTTGACTTTACCCGGGATGGCTGGATTCATCGAGAGGACTGGATCCACAATGGTATTCATGTTGGGAGTGGCAGAAAATACAGGGACTCGTATTATCTTCAGGGCCAAGCAATGTCTTACATAAGTTCTTGAGAGCCAACTTGCTGTCCTTGAATACTCAAGTTAAATCATTTTCTTTCTCAAGCTAAAATCATTTGCTTAATGTATCATTTTCTTTTACACACAAGCATGCATATGAAATAAGCTGATGTTGCCTTTTTCAGTGCAGCACTTGGGAGGCTTGGCTCTTGTACAGTAGCCAGCTCCAGTTGAAGCAGCCATCTCTAGTTAAGGCAGTTTCTTCTTTCCTAGCCTCCATTCTTATGCTCTGCCATCTTTTGCACATGTGACAAGGACAACACTGCATTATTATGTGGAGGAAGGTTGATGTCCTGCCAAGCAGTGGACCTTAAGACTTCACCAATTTGGCATTTAAAAGCCCAGCCTAAGTTGTTTGGGTAAAGGCTAAAACTTTGATGATGATGATGATGAGGGCGATGATGAGAGCAAAAGCCCCCTAGACTGCCTTGCTAGCATGTAAAAATCACCAGTAAAACGGCCATTGAAGTTAAAAGTAGAAGAGCTATCAAACCTCTGTGTAATGTGTTGTGTAGGTTAGGGAAATTGGCTCATAAATAATTTGTAAAGAAGGGCAATTGATTTGGCTGCCCAGCCTTAGTATAAAATTCAACTTTTTCTTATACTAATATTTCCATGGATGTCGTTATGTGAGTCTTATTTCCAGGTATGTTTTTTTCCAGAAATTATTTGGGTTTTTTTTGTGGATGTATCATCATGTTTAGGTGCATCAGTGCATACATTTCCCTGTCATATGCCCAATCTGTGTAATGGGGGACATGTTTTGGTAAATCCGTTTTGTTGATATAATGGACCCCACTGTTGGTGGGAGATAGTTCAGAAATCTCCCAGATCAGAACATCCTCACCCCTTCATCAGTGACTTCCAAGGTTTAAAAATTAATTAATTAATTAATTCTATTTATAACTCGAGAGGGACTAGATTGGATGGCTAGAATCTTCCAGTTTGGGAGATTTTCCCAGGATCCCCATTCATCATGGCCCACATCAGATCAGCAGTCTGGATCAACAAAACACGGGCCCCGCTTGTACTTACTGGGTGCATCACAAAACTATAGAAGGCCTGACAAATCAGAGAAGTATGCGGACTCCGCCCACGAGACCAGTCCAGATAAACCCTGATCCCACGAGACCAGCCCAGATAAACCATCCATTTCAGGGTTTGAAACCGCTGTGCAAACTGGGTGGCGTTGTGTGACCTGAAAAATATTATCATGAGAATGCATCTGCATGTCTATGATATGGACATCCCAGCACCATACTAGAGGAGGGTTGAACTAGTCTCCTTATGGCTAGACAGCCATTATATGAGGTCCACTTGACCCAACATACATTTCTAGTCACGTTGAAAATCCCATGTGGATATCCATGCGTCTCTGAAGACTTCTCACTATAAAGATGTACATGGATTGTATATAGGAGATTGATGGACACAGTAGATCATTGGATTGAGTAGACATGATGATTGAACCATTGGACTTATATTGTGTACCATTCTAATTATTAGATTATTATCATTGGACATCTTGATCATGGAACCCATGAGCTACGAAATAGTTTACTTATTTAGTTTATTTATATGTTTCGTTATTTTTGGTATGTCTGATATTTATATTGAGATTAGGGAGTTAAGAAACAATTTTTAATTCTTTAAGCATTTTTATGTTTAGAATCTTATTTAAGAGCGCATTTTTTGTAAAGGGTTTTTTCTAAGATTACAAAGGATTGGACATCCTCACCCTACATGTTACGAATAAATAAGATTTCTCTCATTATACTTTGGGATAAGTAAAAAAAAAAAAAAAAAAAAAAAAAAAAAAAAAAAAAAAACTCATCCAATGGTTGGATTAATGGTGTGAAACCGCAGGGAATGATTCTTAAGTAATTTTTTTTACGCTCTTCTGTCAGTAGGGTAGTATCTTCCTTCCATCTTTTTTTTTTTTTAATTATTATTATTCTTCTTCTTTTCACCTCTTTTAAACCTTTATTCTTCTTTTTTTTATCACTCCTAACCCATCTAAACCTAGATCTCAAAACCCTAAATACCTAAAACCTTAACTTTAAATCTCTAAAACCTTCATCCTAATCTCTTCAAAATTCTAACCTTAAAATTTCAAAATTTCAAAATCCATTGACCAAATCATAAATATCTAATTACCACAATGTGAAACCATATTTCCTATTCTAGAAATCATAAATCCTAAATCCCTTAAATCCAAAATTTGAAGTACTAACTCGAAACCTCTCATACCCTCAACCCCAATGTTTCAAACCTTAATGCATCTAAGCTTAGATATCCCGAGTCCATTTCCCACATTCTCTAGCCTTTAAATAACCCTAACACATCAAAAATCTTACAAGACATGATTTTCATTGAATTTAGATTTAACCCTATGCTAGGATAGGAGTTCTATCTCCCATAGGTCCTGGTTAATCAATAATTTCTGAGATTCACATTGTGCAACTATCATAAACTTCAATTTGGACATGTAATGAATATGAAATATCTAAATTTATGGTAGATTAGCTTTATTTTGTCATTTCATTACTTTAGTTAATGGCTTTTAATTTCATGGTAGCATATTAGGTTGGAGCATTTTGTTCTGCATCAAATTTTGGTTCGAGAGCCTAGGTCTAGCATAGAACTTTCATGTTGCAAATAGGTTAGGCTTTCATATTGTTGTGTTTAGGGTTAACGGTCTTCCTATTCTTATCACATTGCATTTAGAGTCTTTAACTCTTAAGTTTCCTATTAGATTCCTAGTTTATGCCAACTCACACTAGGTGTGGTCAATGTTCAAAGTATCGAGATCGCTACAAGTTTCATGGGCCAGGGATACGGAAACAATATCGATATTGTTGATAATATCGCTAATAATCGGAAATGCTGGAAAACATAGGGAAAATGGTAGAATTTCAGTAAAACTTCAGGAGATGCTAAAATACTTTACACAGTTAGAAATAAAAAATTTACAAAAAGAATGTATACATAGTAAGTTTCCATTTGATGGGTGTTTAAAAGCATGTGTCGTCGTAAGAAACAGTCCAACCATCCCATCTAACCATCCAATCATCCATACAAGATTCCACTAAACATCCATCAATATTGTAAAATATCTGCAACTCATGATATTTTGCAAAAAAAATCATTAACAACTGGAAAGAAAATGAAATATTGTGATTTTAATGTCGCGAATGTTGCGATAACGATAATATTGAGAGATTATCAATATTAGCAATGACAAATTGAAAACAGCATACGACAATGTGCTCATAAAAAGTGAAATAGAATTTTTGTAATAAATAAACTTTTTGTGATATCTCTACGCTAGCGATATTATTGAAATATTGCTAATACACTTGTGATGCAAGCGTTACCTAGAATTTACAGAGTAAAAAATATTGACGATATCGATACATTGGCAATATAGCAACTCATAGAATTTACACAATTGAAAATATTGGTAGTATTGATACGTTGGCGATACTTCATACTACCAATGTTATCGGTATCGCCAAGTTGGAGATAATGATAATATCGAAGATAATTCAAACAATGGGCATGGTTGTGGTTCACACCCCACAATGAATTCAAAATCAATTCTCAAGTCTATCAATGCCATCAAAAACTATCTTGCGGCCATCGAGACCCAAAGTAGAACCATCAATCACCAATTGACAACTCTCATAAATGAGACCTATACTCCCATGACCCAGTTGAAAGCTTCCTTGCAAGTAAACCCCGAGGATGGGGAAGGTGGTCAATCTCAACTTATGTTGTGTGCCTTACCTAATAATCAGATGTTGACACATTAAAATTAGGGATCATTTTATTTATTTATTTATTTATTATTATTATTTAACTTTTAAACAAATAATTACCTTCTCAACTATGATTGATGTTGGGTGCTCTGTCTCTAAGGTCACGACCGCAGTCAAGTTGCATTAGTTTTTCTTTCATTCTTTTACTTTAATTGTCTCTTCATATGGTATTGATGTTGAGTGTTCCATTTCCATGATCATATACGTAATTGAGAAATAAATTCTCTCGGCTTCAAATCCCATCCGTAATTGGGTTAAACAATCCACCTCCAAAACCTCCAATCCCCTAAAATAATTCATAAATTCTACGAAGTAGAGACCATACGCATTAGCATGTAGAGAATGGTACCTAATCCGTTCCTTCTTCATCACTGAGGCTCTACCTCAAAATCTTCCATGATTGTAGATTTCAAAATTAACGAGTAGTGATAACCTTAAGTCAATCATAACATTTACAAATATACATTCCAATAAGAGAAATGAGCACATGGCACCCCATGCTTGTGCATCAACAATCTAACTGAAGTGATGGGCCTTGATAGAGTGGAATAACATAAAAGGATTTACATAACCGACTGCAATTAGTTTGGATAAGTCTTATATGACAATGATGATTTATTCCCTTTGATATCATAATTTCATTTCGCAATTGCTATATTCTTTCAACATTTTAACTTTCCATTCGACATCCCTCATTTTAGTCATATTTATCATTTAATGATTCTTTAAAATAAAAAATAAAAAGCAACTTGATTATAAGGGAATTAAAAGAGGGTACATAGTGAGATGAGTTAAATCCACTTCAAAATAATATTTGGTAAATCTCTCTTTTCTATTTACTTATCTTTTAAAAAGTGGGATAACATCTCTGTAAATGTTATTATGTTTAAAGCACATGTCACACCTGGTTTGTCGAATTTTGTCTTATCGAAACAACTTAACAGTGTTTTTCAAGTTAAAGACAAGCTCATGTTCAAGTTAAAAGTCTAACTCGTGTTCAAGTTGAAGTCTAGTTGATGTTCAAGTTGAAGACAAGCTTATGTTCAAGTTGAAGTCAAGTGCAAGTTTAAGTCACGTGTATCAAGATGGAAAGTTCACCTTTAAGTACAAGTTCAAGTCACGTGGATCAAGATGGAAAGTTTACCTTCAAGTATAAGTTCATGTTCTACTAAATATGCTAGTAGAAGATCAAGCTTCATCAACAAGTTCAACTCTGCTAGTAGAAGATCAAGCTCCTTTGAGAACTTCAAGTTTCTATTCTTATGAAGTTCAGTCCATACAGGTATTTTAAACCCTAAAAAGACCTTAGGTTTAGGGGCTTTTGAAACATATTTAAATTGAGATCTTATACTTATAATTGATAGAGTTTCGACTTGTCTAAGTTCTGCTTCGACCAGTCTAAGAAATTCCTCGACTAGTCCAAGAAACAACCAAAGTATAATAGAAATTCTATTACGTCTTTGACCAATCGAGTGGAATCCTCGACCAGTCGAAGGTTCCTCGACTCGAAGTTCAGCAAGTAAAATTAAATCGGATTTTGCTTGCTCGACCAGTCAAACAGGCTCTTCGACTAGTCGAATATCTGTTAAAACTTATCCCTCTAGAATTTGAAAATTTGTCAGAACTGAATTCGGTGCTTCGACCAGTCAAAGACTACCTTCGACTAATTGAAGGAATAGATTTTCTGACTATAAATAGAGATTTTTTCTCAATCCGAAAATACAACTTAAGCCTATCAAAGCCCTAATTCAAGAGAGAGAGAAGCCTTATTTATTGTCAAGTTATCAAACGGTATTTATAAATTTATTTTATAATTTTTTCATTAATTCATTTATCTCAAAAATCTGTTATTTTGATTTTTCAAAAGAAAAAAGTGTCTATTCTTATTGAGATTTGAGGGAATTAATGCAAATAGTCTTTGGGTTTAAATCTAATTAAAATCAATTAAAACCCTGGACTTTTTCTATTTGACTGAACATCGAACATTCATCATTCAAAAAAAGCGATTTACGGATATAACATCTTCTTCGGTGAAGATAAGTATCAATTTACTTTCTATATTTGGTTTTTTATGAGATAACCAAAAAATCTTATTAGAGGTTTTGTCTGAGATAACCTCAAAATCTCATAGAGGGGTTTTTTTGTTTGTAATAGCCTTTTAAAATCACAACTGTATCAGGTTTTAAGGTGACCCTGTAAAAACTTTGTTCTTGGTGAAAGCTGAGATTACGAGGTTAGTAATCTTGGGAGTGGAGTACGTGTGGCTATTTGAGAACAGTTGTTGCACACACCGAACTACTATAATTTTTGGTGTTTGTAGTGAATGTTTTCTTTTTTACATTTGTGGAGAATGTTTGTAATTTTTTTTATGCAAAAGTGGTGAATGTTTGTAATTTATAAGTTTACTTTTTCTTCGACTATTTGCATAAAAGAAAAAAAAAAAAAAAGAAAAAAAAAATAGAAGTGTTGCGTAGACAGAATTAGGATTCTTGCGTCCTTCAGTAATGTTGAATTTCGGCACATCTTTAGAGAAAGTAATGGGCCAGCAGATGGCATGGCCAACTTAGGTAGCAAGACTCAACAATCCGCCCTTCTTCTCTCCTTTGTGGCTCAAACCCAGGAGGTGAGAGGCCTCTTGTTTCTCGACAAGACGGGCTTGGGGGCAGTCAGAAAATGGTTCCATAAATAGTGGCATTTGGTGTCGTTGCATCTTAGGTGGTTTCTTTATGGAGTTTTCTGTTTTTCCTTTTCTCCTTGTGGCTCCTCCTTCAATTTTTGTTCAGGGGGAGTTGTTTCCCTTTCATGCGCAATTGGGATATGATAGGCGGCCTATATAGGTGCTTGTGGCTACTCGAATGTGGATCTTCTTGGGGGAGGCACGTCTCTTTTTGTGGTGCTCCCTGTTTTTGTATAGCCCCCTTTTTTTTTTGTGGAATGAAAGCGGAGGTTTTGAAAAAAAAAAAAGTTTACTTACTTAGTTTGAGATCTTTATTCTTACAAACGTTCGTGAAATAAAGTTGTCCTACCTAAATTTTATTTTGAGTGTAGGTTGTCCTACGAACTAGTTTAAATTAAATTTTCAATACTAGTGTGATTGAGATTTCAGATTTATTTGTTATTTCTGCACTTTAATTTTTTATTCGGCATAATCGACTGTTAAGTCCACCTTTTCAATCTCTTAAATATATGTTGAATAAATTATAAGGTAGTGTGTTTTGTTATGAACACATAAATACTATATTCCACATACCACATTCGCCAATGTGCCACATTTGCCACCATCACCATCAATTTACAAGCACCCCCATACATCATACGTGCCACCATTGATCTACAAGCACCCTTTTGTGCCAATGAGCTAAAGTAAAAATGCACTCTATATGAAGATAATCCTCGTTCAAGGTATCTTATAAATAGCTAATATCACAATATGTGTGGACAAGCTGTTAGCAATAGAGAGCATGCGGTACTACCAATCTAGAACAACTTATATTGCATCCCTTAGAACAAAAATCTATCGATTGTATTGAAGGCCCATTTCAAATCTATAGTTGACTGAGAGAGGTTACCCTCAATTGTTAAATTGGCTTCGTTTTGAGATATAATTGTCGAGTTGGGCACAAAATGACAATTGTGGGTGCTGATCTCTAAACCCTTTTTTTTAAAAAAATATTACAATGGGAGGTTTTTATATATGAATCTTATATTAAATTATAAGAGACTACGTTATGGAATAACCGTAATTTATTCATTTCATTGACAATAATAAAAATATATAGAATGTGTGAGAAAACTGTAAAGATCTTTATAGATATACTAATTTAAAAAGATTATTGGAATTTTATTTGTAACACTTTGGTTTTAATAGTGTGTCCAAACCAGCCTTTAAACTCATTTCGACACGCTTCTTTGGAGGGGCATTTTCCAAAAAAGGGCTCAAACTTGATTTATTTAGAACTCTAAAGCCCTTGTTTTAGATTACAATTAATGGGAGGTTTTCATATCCAAATCTTGTATTAAATTCTAATAGACTACATTGTGGAAACTGTAATTTATTTATTTCATTGACAATAATAAAAATATATAGAATGTGTGAGAAAACTATAAAGATCTTAATAGATATACTAATTTAAAAAGATTATTAGAATTTTATTCATAACACTTTGGTTTTAATAGTGTGTCCAAACCAGCCTTTGAACTCATTTCGACGTGCTTCCTTGGAATGGCATTTTCTAAAAAAAAAAAGGCTCAAACTTGATTTATTGGCTGACTGGTGAAAACCAATATGTATGGATAAATCGATGTCATTTTAAGTTAAAATTTCAAAAAAGACGCCTAATTAATGCTCTAGTGGACCAAAAAATGGGGATTAAACTCTTATGGTTGAAAAGATTATGAAGCTTACAGAAGTTTTGGATCAAGTTGATATTTGTTTTTTCCATTCATCCAGGTCTATATGACCTTATGAACATGTCGGATGGTAAATAAAAATCACAATGGGGCTTAAGAAGGTTTCAATGGTGGACATCATTATCATCTCTTCTTCCTTTGGTATGGCCCACTTAAACCTTGGATTTGGCTCATTTTTGGGCTAATGACCCAAAATGACATGGAAAAATGGATGGATCATGTGGATAAAATACGTATATCATGGTGGCCCCTCAGAAGTTTAGTATATTTGGAGCTCAGGATAGGCTGGAGAAGTACCCAGTCCTTCTCATTAGCCCAAAACTGAGGCAAATTCAAAGTTCAAGTGCCACGCCAAAAGAGGAAGAGGTGATAATAATGCCCACTATTGATACCTTCCTAACGCCTACCGTAATATTTATTTACTATCCAATCCATTCATAAGGTCATATAGACATGGATGAATGAAAAAAAATAAAAATAAAAACAAAAAACAAATATCAACTTGATCCAAAACTTAATATCAACTTGATCCAAAACTTATGTGTCTTTTGTAAATTTCTTCAACTGTAAGCGTTTAATTGCCCATTTTGTGGTCCAGTTGAGAATTAGGTTTGCATTATTGTTAGTCTCTTAACTTAAGGGTCTGTTTGATTTTCCATGATACTGGTAAATTCTTGTTAAGTAAGTAATTATTACTTTTTTACTTGTTTTTAAATGAGTAATTCCACTTAGAAAATAGGTTCAAAAATGTTTGACTTAAATCCATGGGCCCCACTGTGATGTATATGATATATCTGTGTTGTCCACCTATTTTATTAGAATATTTTAGGGCATGAGCCGAAAAATAAGGAAGATCCAATGCTCAATCGGCCCACATGAAAGAAAATAATGGACTTAATTTGTCCGCCGTTGAAAATTGATTCTTTTATTGAGCCCACATTGAGGTTTATTTACCATCTAACCTGTTCATAGGGTCACATAGATATGGATAAGTGAAAAACATAAATATGAGCTTGATCTAAAACTTCTAAGGACCCCCAAGAAGTTTTTAATAGTAGGTATTCGATTCTCACAATTTCATGTGGTGTGGTCCACTTGAGCTTTGGATCTGCCTAATTTTTAGGCTCATGCTTTAAATTCAGTTGGCATAACGAATGGACGGTGTGGATAAGCCACACACATTACAGTGGGCCTCATATTTATTTTGCAAATTTCACAATTGAAGTGTTTAAAAAGTAACCAGTCAAGTCAACATTGGGAAAGATGCAGTAATTACTTTGGTAAATAATGATTACTCATTTACAAGGTAAATTACGGTTAAGCCAGAAAATCAAATAGGCCCTAAATTGACATGAAAAAAATGTATGAACGGTGTGGATTAAACCCATACATCATGTGGCCCCTCAGATGCCCAGCCTATTCGAAGCAACCTTTGAAAAGTGCATTAAATGAAATGGGATTGCGTACCGGGTAACTTAGTACCTAGAGATGGGCATCGGACCGAGTCGGATCGGATTGAGTCCAACTCGATCCGATCTAAAATCTTAATGGCCTGACCAGAATTTAATCCGATTCGGAACTGAGTCCAGGTCACCTGACTCGAACCGATCCGAAATGTACATGGCCTGATCCGATCCGAGTCCGACTCAGTCAGGAAAACCAAGTCGGATCGGATTGGGCAATGTTCGGATCGGTCCAGATTAATTTTTTTTTTGAGCAATTTAAAAAAAAAAAAAAATTATAAAAAAAATAGTAACAAAATGGTGGTGATTCTCAAATCATAAACAATGTATAGTTTCATGAAAATATAATATGCACATTCTGAGATAAAATGTAAAAAGAAAATAAACCATGTCTAAAATTAAAAGTACAAATGAACCTAACAATTAACATGCACATATTGATTACTAAGTCATAGATTAAGTAAAACTTTCATACATTCAATACCCTTTATATGATGAATGTCTTTGTGGCATGTAACTAGATGAACTTTATCCATAATGGTAACCCCCTCCTCCACCTCCACCTTTGTTACCAGATTCATCCTTCAGTTCTCTTTTTACTGATTCAACTGCAAGAGAACTCTTGACTGACTCCGAGCTGGATGTGTTCAAAAAATGGTCGTTCACCTCTACTGAATCGGATGGTGGGGATCCCTTCTCATCGTTCTCATTTATAGATGTAAAAGGTTTTTTCAAATGCTTTTTATGATCCGATTTGTACAGGATTCTTAATCGTGTATAAAATGTTGTAAGACTTTTAAGAAACTTTGATGGTTTATTTGTGCCTGCTTCAACATCTCGTTATCTCAAAGGTGGATATTGTTGTATGATACTTCTAGATCTGGATGCCATTTGCAAGCTTTTTTTTACGGCTTCTTTATAATTTTATTCTTCTTGTTTTTTTAAAATTCTCTCTTATTCTTCTTCTTTATTAATTGTGAAAGACCTGGAACCAAAGCCAGAGGCAATTCCTCTGCTTAACCTTTCTTCATTTATAATAGGACTAGTTTTATATATTCTTTGGTTAGTTGTATTGGTTGTAATTGCAGAGTGAGGGGTGTAGGATGTCTTCGTATTTGAGTCGAAAATAGCTTTAAATAAATATCGGACTTCTTAAGGAGCTTTGTTATATGGTGCGGCGTCTCCTCCCCGACAAGCTAAATGTAATTTGAGCCGATTTGTTTTGTTGACAAGCTATTTTCTACACAACTTACATTTCAACTTTATCTTTCCATCCTGGGAGTAGACTTAGATTTCATAATCCTAAATATCTGTCAATGCATCATCTTTCGATGACATATCTAGTGTATTATCTGGTTAGCTTAGGACCAAAAAAAAAAGTTAAAAGTTATGAATGAACGCAATTACCCAATAATATAATCAGAGATTTAAATAACATTATTTAATTGAATAGTACTAATGAAAAAAGTGAAATATTCATCCACTCATAAGCCATAACCATAATATTACAATGTAACTAACAAAATTACAAATAACATGATATAATAAAAATAAAAGACATTAAAATCATATTATAGCTGCAAGCACTGTCTTATCTATCTTGTCACTCTCCTCTTCATCAAACTCCTCATCAACAGAGTTTTCTTTTCCCCACATCGGAAGCAGCCAATCCTGAGTACAAATGAGCGCTTCAACCAATTCAGGTGTAAATGAACTTCTATACTTGTTTACGACCTTACTCCCCATACTAAAAGCAGATTCTAAAGTCACAGTTGAAAATGAAATTGATAATATGTCGCGTGCCATTAACGAGAGCACATGGTACTGTAAATTATCAGATCTCGTCCTCCACCACTCTAAAATATTAAAATCATCGCCTTTGGATTTTATAACTAGAAGATCCTCCTTGAGATAGTTTTCAAGTTCCAATCTAGGCGTCTGTATTTGAATCCCTTTCCGCTGTGCATAGTAAGACATGAAATCATCTGCCTTGTCTTCTTGCGATTCATTAATTGTAGAACTAGAACCCACATGAGGAGACTGTTCTTTTGCAGTGCACACATACAAATTGTACAATTCACTGACTACATCAGAAATCTTTTTGGCCTCAGCAGTACCCATCGCACCATACAATTTACTATGTATGAAGTCAATTATAATCATCTTGTATCGAGGATCAAGAACGACCGCAACAGCCATTACCAAACTACACTCAAACCAATACTCATCAAACTTTACCTGCTACCCATGGTTATTAAGTGTAAAAAGTCTTGTCCACTACTGTTTTTGCGCAAGACATCTTTTATCTTCCAAAGTTCAGGAAGAAATATATTTGTTGTTGGATACTTGCTGCCCGAAAAATTTTTCATGCTGTTGTAAAAAACAAAAAGGAACTTACGAACTAATTCAGCTCTTGACCAATCATTTTCAGAAGGCAGCTAAACATACGCATTATCACGCTTCGCATAGTGAGAGAATGTAGGTCTTAAATCTATCGATGAATCTAACATTTCAAAAGTTGAATTCCAACGTGTTGTGACATCCAACTTGATCGTTCTCTAAGTTGAAAAATTCAACTGCTTCACGATCTCATTCCATGCATGTAATCGTGAAGGTGACCCCCATATGTACTTCACACTCTCTCTTATGTTCTCGACCGTGGGATCGATTGTTTTAAGGTCATCTTATACAATCAAGTTTAGGATGTGGGTACAATACCTAACATGAAATATCTTTCCACCAAAATACAGGTCACTGGTGGCCCTAAATAGTTACGCAAATTCGTTATCACGCTATCATTTGTAAAGGCATTGTCTAAAGTAATTGTGGAGATCTTCTTCTCAATTCCCCACTCCATAAGATATATGTGTATGAAGTCTGAAATCATTAAACCACTGTAAGGAGGTGAAAGATAACGAAAGTTTATTATTCTCTTGCAAAGCCTCCATTTGAAATCAACGTAGTGAGCAGCTAGGGACATATACCTCTTTCATTAATTGGATGTCGTTCATAAATTTGATGTCAGGCTAATTCGGGAAATCATTTCCAATTCTCCTTTCAACTTGACCTTTTTGCCTTCATATATCTTCATTCACACCCTCTTTATTGTTGTACGAGGACCTTCTCGTATCTGGGGTTAAGGCATCTGCCTAGTCCAACAAAAAGAGGACTCTCTGCCATCTGAAATGGTCTTTCATTTGTAATAATTAACTTGGACGTCAATTCATTCACTAGCTCTTTGTCATACTTATTGATGGACACCGAAGAACCCACTGTAGATTGTGAAAATGAAAGTGTTTGTTACCCTGTCGCACTTTTCACTTTTTTTATAACACTTTGAAATATGTTTCTTTAACGTTGTGGTTGAACCATTTGATTGCTTATCGTACTGAGACTTGCAGTACTTGCATTGTATTTTCATGGAGCCATTCTTCAGGGTTACTTCTTCAAAATCGTCTCACACTGCAGACCTCTTTTTTATTTTTTCCGCAACATGTGACTGTGTGGTACTAGTATCAACGACGTCGACGGACACCTCTTTATATTCAAGACCTAATTCTTCATCTTCAAGGATTATCGGTGATGTAATTGACTGACCGTCCGGGGTATTGCAAAGTCCCTCACTTTCGATTTGATAGTTGAAATATACTAAATCATATTAGCATTAACAATCTAATGCTAACAGAGTTATACTAAATTGTAAATTAGTTACCCATCAAAGGTTATATAGATTGTAATACTTTCATATTCTCATTTAAACATCCATTCTAAAAATCCAACAGCATCTCCCTATCCCTCTCCAGATAAGTTGATCTTACGTTACATTCTGATGTCAAATACTAAAGCAATGTAAAAATATTTGGCATTGGATACGAAACGAAAGAAACATATCCAGAGAGAAATTTGGACATAGACAGCGAATCGGGCATGAACATTTAAATAGATTATATGAAAGCATACTATCCATCTAACCTTGAACTGTCCAAAATGGGACACTTTGAGCGATTTCTATGCCACAAAAAATGCACTATATCTATGTATGCCACATAGAAATCCTCAAATGGGTAACTAATTATCTAACTTACAAATCACAATCACAACTAAGCTAAATATATAATGCACAATAATTAACTAAGCAATGCACATATTAAGCTATGTATACAAATTACAATGTACAATAATTAACTAAGCAATGCACATATTAAGCTAAGTATATATTTTACAACGCACACTAATTAACCAAGTAATGCATATATTAAGCTAAGTACACAAATTACAATGTACAATAATTAACTAAACAATGCACATATTAAGCTAAGTATACAATGCACAATAATTAACTAAGTAATGCACATATTAAGCTAAGCATATAATGCATAATAATTAACTAAGCAAAAAAAACAATGTAATACAATTAGAAAACAATGTAATATGTAACGTTTGCATTATAAAATTAATTCAAATCAAACCATCCAAATTGTAGGGGCCACACGATGTTTTGGCAATGAAACTAACTACCAATCTACTAGAATCAGAATGTATGACAGTATGAGCAGGTACAAATGTACAGCTAGGTAGATTACACGGTAAGTCAGTAACAGAAATCAGGTATAACTAAGTACCCAGGCATACTTTATTTTTGATGTTTACAAACAAGTACCCGGCAATACTTTATTTTTTGAGCTGGGCAGTGGACATTTCTGAGTCTCTGACCTGATCCGGACCATCCGGTTGATCTGAGTCATCCGACAGTCCAATGGACCTTACGGGACATACTAAACAACTCATCCATACTCTACCAGAGACGACCATTAAATCGTGGGTCCCATACTCCCATTTTTATATTGTTGAATAGAATCAGGCTGAGTGATCCTAACTATTCATTTGGCAGCCACCAAACGGACCGTTTGATAAGGAGATAGTCAGGTTTGGTTTGTCTGGATTCTATAGTCAAACAAGCGGACTACCAGCGGGCAGTGGGCCATGGCTGACTTGGCCGATGAGCCATGATCGCACACTCGCACAACGAGCCAGTCCTGTGCGGTCCACCACGACGAGCCATTGAGCTCCTAAAATAAAATATATATAAAAAATGGAATGGCCGAGTGGGTCCTACCTAATCGGGATCGGGATCGGTAGGCAATTCCAGAATGGGATCAAGATCAAGAGTGGCGTGCCAGGCTACGGAGTGGAGTCTGAAGACTCTGAAGTTCGGGTAGAGATTGGGATCGGGATCGAGATAGCTATTGCATTCAGGTAGAGATGAGACGATTTAAGGATTTAGGGTTCAGCGCGGCAAGCGTTCGGGTACAGGTAGGGTAGGGTAAAAACATAAAAGGTAAGGTAAAAAGTGTGTGTAAGGGTAAAATAGTAAATACATACTTATTAATAGGTTCAGTCCGGATAGGATCAGGTCAGATCCGGTCCAATCTGAACTTGACCCGAAAAGCTTTTGGATATGAAAGGACGTATCCGATCCGCACTGATCCAGGCCGTCGGTTCGATTCGAATTGGGTCGGATCCACTAGATCGGGTCAAAAATGCCCATCTCTATTGGTACTTTTTATCATACTGAGTAAACTCTGTTGGACCCACTGTGAATGTATGTGGGCCGTCCATCCATTCTTTCAGCTTATTTTAGGGTTTGAGCCCAAAATTGAAGTGTATCCAAAGCTCAAGTGGACCCCACCATAGGAAACAATGAGGATAATTATGTCAACTGTAGTGATGCTTATTTGTCATCCAACCTGTTCATAAGGTCACACAGACATAGATGGATGAAGGGAAAATAGAAATATGAGTTCATCTAAAACCTATGTGGCCTTGGTAAAGATTTCAATGGTAGGTGTTCAATTCGTACCATATCTGTGGTGTGGTACAAGCTTTTGATATGCTTTGATTTTGGGATAATATCGTAAATAATCTGATTAAATGGATGAACGGGGTGGATGAGACACATAACTCGCGATGGGCCCACAGGGTTTACCCAAGCTACTAAGTTACCCAGTACGTCAGTCTGATTTTCGTTTAAACGCACAGGGTTTAATGGCATTTACGGAAGCGAATTGCATACCGAGTAACTCAGTATCATTATAGTACTGAGTAAACTCTGTGGGGCCCACTGTTATTTATTTATTTTATCCACTCAGTTCATACATGTTAACAGATAATTTTAGAGCTTGAACTCAATACGAAAGCATATACAAAGCACAAGTGGACCACACCACAGGAAACAGGATGATTGAACCTCTACCATTGAAAATTTCTTTTTGGCTATGGAAGTTTTGGATCAAGATGATGTTTGTGGTTTCTGTTCATCCATGTCTCTTTTTTTTTTAATCTTATGAACAGTTTGGATGACAAATAAACATTACTGTGGGCCCTAGGAAGGTTTCAACGGTGGAAATCATTATTCCACATTATTTACTATAGAATGGTCCACTTGAGCTTTGGATTTACTTCAATTTTGGGTTCAACCCCTAAAATTAGCAGGAAAAATGTATGGACGGTGTGGATAAACCCCATACATTCATTCTCCAGATCATTTTAACAGGAACTTCCTGCTGTGGAAAGCTAAGTGGACCCACCATGATGTTTGTGGAAATTCGCTCCGTCCATCCATCCTCTAGATCATTTTAGGTATGGGCTTAAAAATGAAGCAAATTCAAAATTCAAGTGGGCCACAAGATAGGAAAACGTGGTTGGATAAATGGCCACCATTGAAACCTCCTTAGGGCCCATCGTGATGTTTATAAGCCATGCATGCTGTTAATAAAGCCATTCCCATCGAGATGAACTGAAAACAAGCAAAAAATAGCCTGATTCAAAACTTGTGGCCCCACTAATGGTTCAACAGTGGACGTTCAATCCTCTATTGTGTAGCCCACTTGAGTTTTGGATGTGTTATTTTTGGGCCGGAGACTTAAAATTATCTGATAAAACAGATGGATGGGATGAATTTCTCATAGACACCACGTGTCACGCCCCAAACCCGAAAATCGGATTCACATGAATCCCGATTGCCGAATCCGGTGCCGACAGCCTCCGTAGTGCCCCATTCTCGGTTCCTGGTAATCAAATGCCAGATTCCGATCCTGGGATCCTACAAGGAGGATTTTCATAATGAAATTTTTTTTTTTTGTAATGGAGCATAACCACAAGCATAACCAAGTCACAAAACAACATCACCTCATATCCACTATATCAAAAATTTTAAGTACAATGCGGAAAGGGAAATAGAAGGTGATCAAAAATCTCCAAAAGGTCCTGATACGCGCTCCTGTCTCAGCGCTGTTGTTGTCCAACGCTACCTGCACGCAACTATCGTGCATAAGCTTACAAAAGCTTAGAGGGTGGTGTAAGTGTGTGTGTAAGGCCAACGCCAAGTGTACAGTATCAGAACAATGCGGAAGTATGTGATAAGTCCATAGAATCAATCATGCCAAATCTATGCGATGAGATATGAATGTCATTGGCCACACCGATACAATGCAAGGCCTATATAGCCGAATGTCATATGCAAAATGCAATCCAAGCAAGTCGGTACTCCTCAAGTACGTATATCAGTACAGTTCCTCTCTGGATATCACCGGGGTCTAATACACTTAGCAGAGACTGCCACCTCCCTAGCTGCACAGTCAAGCAAGCGGAATAGACCTCACTATCCGCCTGACCAGTAGTCTGCCAATACCTACCCGGCTAGTCGATAGCGGACTCATTTGCGAGCTGGTCAAACTCAGCCTAGCTTATAGCCCCCTCACTCAGGCGGATAAGGCCACACCCCCTTCCAACCGACCACGACACAGTGGGAGATGCGGCCTACTGGTATTCGGCACTCGGGCGCTCGTGTATCCACTCGGTCTAAAAGTTGGAGCATCTCCTGGTACCAAAAAGGTTCTGGTACTTTCACCCAAGGACATCCTAAGTGCCCACAGTGCTAGAATAAGTATTTTCAGTATCCAATACGGTCATCCACGATGTACCTGTGGAGCCACGGCCCTGATGTCGCTAGGGCATGTAGTGATCAAATCACACATATGCGAGATGCATGAATCACGCCGTCAAATCATGCAGAAATCCAGCGCGTACTGCGCGATCATGTGGAGCACTCTGTCTCATTACGGGTCCCATAAATGGTCTACCAAATGGCATATGCTATGATCAGTCGCTACTCAAACCAAGCATACATATGATGCGTATGAGCATGAGTCATGAGATTATACTAAGCATGTTATAAGGTGATGGATAACAACGAGCATAGGCCTATCAATGGGCCCTAAGGGGAGTTACAATGCGGACATTTAACCAACATTGTACATACAATATGGACGTCAAACCAACATTGTTCCCTAGGTACGGCCCGCCATATATATCATTACATGAACATGGGAAGTCACACATTGCAATGGACCCTAAGGTCATTCCGTTGGACCTCGACCCATGGGCCTTAGATACATCAAATGGGCTGCGTTAATGGGCCTCACCAATGAGCCTTATGTACATTGCAATGGTCCATGATCTATGGGCCTTGGAATACATCAAAGTGGGCCTCACAACTTGGACCTTAAATATATCAGATGGGCCTACACACATGAGCTTTAAATATATCAAATGGGCCACTCCATTTGCGCCCCATGCACATCAAATGGGTTTGAATCCCGTGGGCCCTATATAGAATAAATGGGCTGGATCCCATGGGCATTGCATATGTCAAATGGGCCCAAACCCAAGGGCATTACATATGCTAAATGGGCTTAATCTGATGGCTTATCAAATGGGCGTAATCCCATAGGCCTTATATATGTCAAATGGGCTTAGTCCCATAGGCCTTATACATGCCAAATGGGCTTAATCCCATAGGCATTAGATGTATACCAAGATAGGCCTCAACAAATGGCCACTGTTAAATTAATATGGGCCCTATACACATGCCAAGGTGGACCCTACTTGAATCATAGATCTGACTCATTTAATAGCCCAAACATGAATTCACAAAATAAATGGATGGTTTGGATGTAACACATGCATCATGGTGGGTCCCACTGTCCAAACAATGGACAGTGTGGTAAAACACATAAATCAAGGGGGGGTTCCACCGTCCACAACAGTGGACGGTGTGGTTAAACACATACACCATGCTGGGCTCCCACCGTCCCCTGGACGGTGTATATAAAACACACATATCATTGTGGGTCCCATGTGGGGCCCACCATAACATTTATTTTCCATCCAACACGTTGATAAGGTCACTCAGACCTGAATGAATAGGAAAAATAAATTTTAGCTTGATCCAAAACTTGTGTGGACCCCAAAAGGGTTTCAATGGTAGAATTCAATTCACACTATTTCTTGTGGTGTGGGCCACCTGAGCGTTAGATCATGCTAATTTTTGGAGGGGGGCCACGTCAGTGGGTGGGCCACTTGATGAACGGTGTGGATACAAAATATACGTCATGGTGGGGCCCGCCCGTGGAGCCATGGGCAGCCTGGCGTCCGCCCGCCAGCAGGCTGCAGGCGCTGCCTGCACCGTCTGCAGCAGCAGACGTTGCTCTCCTTCTTTCCTTTCTTATTTTTTTTTTTTTCTGAAAACCCGATTTTCTGAGGATTTTCAGGTGTGCGGCCCACCCCAAGTAAATCCACTCCGTCCATCGCATTCTTTAGACTAAAACAGATCTATCAAGACCAATAATGGACATTTTCCAGTGTGTAACAAAAATCTGAGTAGATTTCAACGGTACTGATATTGTTTTCAACACTATGGCCCACTAGATACCCCGATCAACCTCATTTTTCAGCTCAACGCCTAAAATGGGATGGGGAAAAAGATAGACGGCTTGCATTGAATACATACCTCAAGGTGGGGCCTGTACAAGTGGGCCACCTTCATTGCCTTAACCAAGGCAATTCCTCTTATACGTCCAGAGACATCCCTGGACTCTCTGGACTCTTTTTTTTTTTTTTTTTTTGTTAAGGTGGGCCCTTCTTAGGTGAGCCACCACATGGTGAGGTGGTGTGGTTTCAATACATATGTAAAGTGGACCCCGCCTTTAGATGGTTTGGATCCAATACATGTCCCATTGTGGGGTCCATCCAAGTGAGCCATAGGGTCATATCATCACACAAAATTTAACAAAAGGAGAAGGGAGAGAGATAGAGAGTAAAAGAGTGGGACACGCGTGATGGAGGGACCCCGGCACTATGGGCCCTCCATTCCAATCATCCAATCATACATCAAAGGGTCTCATTGCATATGGGCCATTCAAACAAAAGATCAACGGTGGAGATCTCTCCCCATCCAAAATGAACGGTCTAGATGACCTCTTAATGCATGAAAAGTAAACATCATGATGGGGTCTATGGAGAATGGCCCCATCATGGAATGATTTGATGATCAAGATGGGCCATCGACCACATCTTATGGTCCCAAGTGAGATCCACACCATTGATTGGTGGGCCTCACTTGGCCCATCATAAAAATAAGTAAACTACCCTATAGAAGCACCCACCACTTGATCTTCTTGGTCCGTTGAGATGCCGGTCTCCTTACGCTTCACTTTGATGGTGGAAGATGAAGAATGGATAGCTAGGATGAGAGATTTGGGATGGAAAAGGTGGGCCACACAAGGTCATTTTCTCTCCATGGGAAGGCTTGGACGTTGGAGTGCTCTCTCCTTACTTGGGAGTGGTGTGAGAAAAGAGAGAGGGAGATGGGATGTAAGGAGGAGTGATGGGGTGATGGTTGATGGATGTGAGTGATGGGTGAGGTGATGTATTAGTTGACTTTGGTGGTTGCTTGACTTATGGAGAAAAGAAGCATGGGTGTGTATACTTGACATGAGAGGTGATTGATGGGATTGATTGATGGGATTGATGGGACATATTGTAGAGATTCCCTTGGGATTTGTAACGCGCGGTATTTTTCCTCGAACTGAACGCGGGTCCGCATCTCATCGTCTAGGTATCGGATCGGTGCGTGAGTTGCGGCGTTGGAACCGCGGTGACGGTGCCGTCGCAATGATACAAGTCTCGGATTAAGCCGGCTCAAATGTATAGGATACGTCTCACAATCGTGCGCAACGTCGACTACAGGTCGCGGGTTACATGAATTTGACGAGAAGGATCGCGAAAAGCGACGGAATAGTACGGATTAGGATATGGGTCTTACAGCTCTCCTCACCTAATAAAAATTTCATCCTCGAAATTTACACTACCATCGCAACTAACCATAACTCAAAGAGAAAATAAAAAACATAACATCATATATAATCAAGCACCATAATACATCATACAATCAATCATCGAAAAGATGGGGATAACGCTCGCGGATCTCTGCCTCGCGCTCCCAAGATGCCTCATCCATACTATGATGGCTCCACTGCACCTTCACCAAGGGAATGACCTTGGTCTTGAGGACCTGCTCCTTCCGATAAAGGATACGAACTGGTTACTCAATATAAGAAGCGTCCTCACGAACCTCCAACGGCTGCCAATCAATAACAGGAACGACGTCTGACCCACACTTCCTCAACATAGAGACATGGAAGACGTTGTGGACGCCAGACAACTGTGATGGCAAGGCAAGCCGATAGGCCACAGCGCCAATGCGCCCAGTGATCTCGAAAGGTCTTATGAATCTCGGGACAAGCTTGCCCTTCGTCCCAAAACGAACTACACTCTTCATGGGTGAGACCTTGAGATACACATAGTCCCCAACGGCAAACTCCAAGGGACGACGCCGACGATCAGCAAAACTCTTCTGCCAGCTCTGGGCTGTGCGCATCCTCTGTCTGATGATGTCGATAGCCTCTGACATCTGCAGCACAAGCTCGGGACCTAGGAGACGTCGCTCTCTAACCTCGGTCCAACAACTCAGAGATCTGCATGGTCTACCATATAATGCCTCAAAAGGAGCCATGCCAATGGTCGCCTGATAACTGTTATTGTACGCGAACTCAGCCAATCGCAGGTGCTCGTCTCAACTACCCGCGAAATCAATCGCGCAAGCCCGAAGCATATCCTCAAGGATCTGGTTGACCCTCTCGGTCTGACCATCAGTCTGCGGATGATACGCGGTGCTGAGCTACAAATCAGTGCCCATCGCTCTCTGGAAGCTCCTCCAAAACTGAGACGTGAACCTCGGATCTTGGTCTGAAACAATCGAGACGGAAACACCATGCAATCTCACGATCTCATCAATAAACATCCTAGCGAGCCGATCTGTATGCCAAGTCTCACGAATCGTAAGAAAATGTGCCGACTTCATCAGATGGTCCACAACAACCCAGATGGCGTCATGACCGCGCTGAGTCCTTGGCAAATCCAAGACAAAGTCGGTAGATATATGCTCCCACTTCCACATCGGGACGCTTAGCGGCTGCAATAGACCAGGGGGTCTCTGATGATCGGCCTTGACACACTGGCAGGTGTCACATTCGGCCATAAAACTGGCTATCTGGCGCTTCATCCCTGACCAAAAATACTGGAGTCTCATATCGCGATACATCTTCGTCGAGCCAGGGTGGATAGAGAAACGCGATAGATGTGCCTCGGTCATAAGTTCTCGGCGTAAATTAGGAATATCCAGGACACATAATCGGCCTCTGAAGCAAAGTCCACTGTCAGAACCAATCTGCCAATCCGTCTGACTCTCAGATGCTGCCTCTGCTCGGTAATCCTGTAACGACTCGTCTGTCTGTTGAGCCTCGATCACCCTTGCGACAAGAGAGGGTTGAATCGACAAGCTCGATAGCTGAACAATAGATGACCGCAGACCAAACTCAAAGTCGTACTCTGCTATATCCTCGAGCATCCTCCACTCCTGAATCATCATATGCGCCACCAGGCATCGTAGGTGACGACTGAGGGCATCCGCCACTACGTTCGCCTTGCCCGGGTGGTATTGAAGATCAAAATCGTAGTCTTTCAGGAGTTCCATCCAACGTCTCTGCCTCATGTTCAGCTCGGACTGAGAGAACAAATACTTCAAGCTCTTGTGATCGAAAAAGAGCTCGAATCTCACCCCATAAAGATAGTGTCCCCACACTTTCAGTGCAAAGACAATCGTTGCCAGCTCTAGATCGTGTGTGGGGTAGTTCAGCTCATGGGCCTTGAGCTGACGAGACGCATAAGCTACCGGCTTCCCGTGCTGCATCAGGACAGCACCTAAGCCAACTCGTGAGGCATCATTAAATACAACAAATCCATCACTCCCAGAGGGAAGAGTGAGGACAGGAGTGGACATGAGGCGGTCTTTCAACTCCATAAACGCCTGCTCACAAGCGTTGCTCCAAATGAACTCGGCACCCTTCCTGGTTAACCTGGTCAACGAGGCTGTAATGCGAGAGAATCCCTCAATAAAACGTCGGTAGTAGCCCGCCAAACCAAAAAAATTACGGATCTCGGATGCGTTCATGGGCTGGTCCCACTAACGGACGGCATTAATCTTCGAGGGGTCTACAGCGACACCCTGCCTCGTCACAACATGGCCGAGGAACTTCACTTCCTCCTTTCAAAACTCGCACTTCTCCAGCTTCGCGTAAAGCTAGTGTGCACGGAGGGTCTGCAATGTAATCTCAAGATGCTGCTCATGCTCCTCACGAGTCCTCGAATATATCAGAATGTCGTCAATAAACACCACGATAAACTGATCAAGATACGGACGGAAGAACTCGTTCATCAACTGCATGAATACTTCGGGCGCATTGGTCAGTCCGAAGGACATGACCTGGAACTCAAAATGGTCGTATCGCGTCCTAAAGGCTGTCTTCGGGATATCCTCATCTCGAACCGAACCTGATGATAACCGGACCGCAAGTCTATCTTTGAAAAGAACTGCCCCTCCTGCAGCTGATCAAACAAGTCATCGATCCTCAGAAGCGGGTACTTGTTCTTGATCGTGACCTTGTTGAGTTCGCGGTAGTCTACGCAAAGCCTCAACGAGCCATCCTTCTTCTTTACGAAGAGTACCGGCGCTCCCCATGGTGAACTGCTCGGACGAATAAAGCCTAGCTTACGCAACTCGTCCAACTGCTTCTGCAGTTCCCGTAACTCCAACGGTGTCATACGATACGGGGCCTTCGAAATAGGCGCGGTACCGGGCACAAGATCAATCTGGAACTCAGTATGCCGATGAGGTGGTAATCCCGGAATCTCCTGGAACACATCAGAAAAATCACAAACAACCGGCAGCTGGTCGATACTCAAAGCAGCTGGCTCCTCAACGGCACACGATAACAGGCAAGAAAGCTGCCCTCCTCTGGGCTCGGCAACAAACTGAAACTCTGGCACGCCGGGTATGCAGAACGTGACTGTCCTCGGAGAGCAGTCTAATATGGCGTAGTACTCGGTAAGCCAGTCCATGCCCAGGATAACATCAAAATCGGACATCGGCAATACAAATAGGTCGGCAGGCAAGAAGATATCCCCAATCAAAATAGGGCAAAACGCAAAAAATTGGCCCAACACTGCGGTCTTCCCTAATGGCATCGATACTACCAAATCCTCACGGGCAGACTCCAATGGCAAACCGGTCGATCGACAGAAATCATCGACGACAAATGAATGCGATGCACCAGAATCAAATAGTACACGTGCAATGCATGCAGAAACAGGAAGAGTACCCTCGACGACCCCTCCTGATGACTGAGGGTCCTGCTGGGCGGCATAGAATCTGTCCTGAGCCTGCTGGGGAGGTGCAGGTCCCCTCTGAGGTCTCTACTGCTACTGTGGTCGCTGTGGGGGCCTAACCTGCTGCCTCTACTGCTGTGGGAGAGGTACAGGAGGCTGGTGCTGTGGTCGCTGCTACTGTGGTGGCTGTCGTGGAGGTGGATGTGGTGCCCTCGGCTGCTGCTGCTGCTGCGGATGGGGACACTCGTGCCTACGATGCCCTGTACGACCGCACTCAAAGCAAGTACCTATAAACGATTTCGAAGATAGTGCTGGGGGTACTGCTGGTGCTCGGAATGCTGGGCGGGTCGTGCGCTGCTGCTGTAAACGATGCTGCTGATGGGAACTACTAGAGGGTGCCTTCCTCTTCTGATCTCCCCTCTGATCGCGGGCTCTCTAAATACTGGCCCAATCTATCTCATATATCAAGGCCCTCTCTACTATCTGCTCAAATGTCGGAAGCATGTGTCCGATCACACGGATCCGGAGGGCAGGACGTAAGCCGTTCTCAAAACAGCCGGCCTTCCGCCCCTCATCATCAACAAGATACGTCGCGAATCTGGATAGTGCGACAAACCGAGCCTCATACTGGGACACAGACATGTCCCCCTGGACCAAAGTCTCAAACTCTAGTGCGCGCTACTGTTGCACATGCTCAGGAAAGAACTTCTGGTCAAACCGGTCTATAAAGTCCTCCCAGGTCCACTCAAAATCGGCGGCTACCGATCGGGCCACAGATGCCCACCAATACTGAGCCTCGTCCTACAGAAGGAATACAGCTAATGGGACTCGCTGCTGGGTAGTACATCTCATGGTGTCGAAAATCTTCTCCACCTCGGAGCACCATATCTCTGCAACAGTAGGGTCTGACTCACCCTGAAAACGTGGGGGATCGTGCTGTCGAAAATTCTTGAGAAGAGCGCTCGCACGCTCCTGCTCAGCCTCGGCCGATGACACTGTGGGACGCCTGCTCTGCCCCTGAAGAATGGCGGTCATCGCCTGCAACATCTGCTGCAGCTGAGTAGCACTCACAGGTACGGTCGAATCCGCACCGGTCTCAGGAAAATGAGTGGCATCCTCAGGCTCAAAGGCAGGAATATCTGGTGGTGGAGCAGGAGTATCAGGTGGTAAAGCAGGAGCTGCGGGTGGTGGTGCGGGATTTGCTCAGGTCGTTCTTCTAGCCATAACGTCTCCTACAGGAAGGAACAATGGCCTATCAGTCTTGAGAATTCTCGAAGGCACATACATTAAGGGTCTATGTCGGACAATCGCTAAATCATTTAGACTCGGAACCTATTTATAGTAGATATGTGATGTGATCCTCAGGTATTTCCAAGTTATGCTCTGATACCAACTCTGTCACGCCCCAAACCCAAAAATCGGATTCACATGAATCCCGATTGCAGAATCCAGTGCCGACAGCCTCCGTAGTGCCCCATTCTCAGCTCGTGGTAATCAAATGCCAGATTCTGATCCTGAGATCCTACAAGGAGGATTTTCATAATGAATTTTTTTTTTGTAATGGAGCATAACCACAAGCATAACCAAGTCATAAAATAACATCACCACATATCCACTATATCAAAAATTTTAAGTATAATGCGGAAAGGGAAATACAAGGTGATCAAAAATCTCAAAAAGGTCCTGATACGTGCTCCTGTCTCAGCGCTGCTGCTGTCCAACGCAACCTGCACGCAACTATCGTGCATAAGCTTACAAAAGCTTAGAGGGTGGTGTAAGTGTGTGCGTAAGGCAAACGTCAAGTGTACAGTATCAAAATAAAGTGAAAGTATGTGGTAAGTCCATAAAATCAATCATCCCAAAGCTATGCGATGAGATATGAATGTCATCGGCCACACCGATACAATGCAAGGCCTATATAGCCGAATGTCATATGCAAAATGCAATCCAAGCAAGTCAGTACTCCTCAAGTACGTATATCAGTACAGTTCCTCTCTTGATATCATCGGGGTCTAATACACTTCGCAGAGACTGCCACCTCCCTAGCTGCACAGTCAAGCAAGCGGAATAGACCTCACTATCTGCATGACCAGTAGTCTGCCAATACCTACCCGGCTCGTCGATAGCGGACTCATTTGTGAGCTGGTCAAACTCAGCCTAGCTTATAGCCCCCTCACTCAAGCGGATAAGGCCACACCCCCTTCCAACCGACCACGACACAGTGGGAGACGTGGCCTACTGGTATTCGGCACTCGGGCGCTCGTGTATCAACTCGGTCTAGAAGTTGGAGCATCTCCTGGTACCAAAAAGGTTCTGGTACTTTCACCCAAGGACATTCTAAGTACCCACAGTGCTAGAATAAGTATTTTCGGTATCCAATACGGCCATCCACGATGTACCTGTGGAGCCACGGCCCTGATGTCGCTAGGGCGTGTAGTGATCAAATCACACACATGCGAGATGCATGAATCACGCCGTCAAATCATGCAGAAATCCAGCGCGTACTGCGCGATCATGTGGAGCACTCCGTCTTATTACGGGTCCCATAAATGGTCTACCAAATGGCATATGCTATGATCAGTCGCTACTCAAACCAAGCATACATATGATGCGTATGAGCATGAGTCATGAGATTATACTAAGCATGTTATAAGGTAAAGGATAACAACGAGCATAGGCCTATCAATGGGCCCTAAGGGGAGTTACAATGCGGACATTTAACCAACATTGTACATACAATATGGACATCAAACCAACATTGTTCCCTAGGTACGGCCCGCCATATATATCATTACATGAACATGGGAAGTCACACATTGCAATGGACCCTAAGGTCATTCCGTTGGACCTCGACCCATGGGCCTTAGATACATCAAATGGGCTGCGTTAATGGGCCTCACTAATGAGCCTTATGTACATTGCAATGGTCCATGATCCATGGGCCTTGGAATACATCAAAGTGGGCCTCACAACTTGGGCCTTAAATATATCAGATGGGCCTACACACATGAGCTTTAAATATATCAAATCGGCCACTCCATTTACGCCCCATGCACATCAAATGGGCTTGAATCCCGTGGGCCCTATATAGAATAAATGGGCTGGATCCCATGGGCATTGCATATGTCAAATGGGCCCAAACCCAAGGGCATTACATATGCTAAATAGGCTTAATCTGATGGCTTATCAAATGGGCCTAATCCCATAGGCCTTATATATGTCAAATGGGCTTAGTCCCATAGGCCTTATACATGCCAAATGGGCTTAATCCCATGGCCCTTATACATGCCAAATGGGCTTAATCCCATAGGCATTAGATGTATACCAAGATAAGCCTCAACAAATGGCCACCGTTAAATCAATATGGGCCCTATACACATGCCAAGGTGGACCCTACTTGAATCATAGATCTGACTCATTTAATAGCCCAAACATGAATTCACAAAATAAATGGATGGTTTGGATGTAACACATGCATCATGGTGGGTCTCACTGTCCAAACAATGGACAGTGTGGTAAAACACATAAATCAAGGGGGGGTTCCACCGTCCACAACAGTGGACGGTGTGGTTAAACACATACACCATGCTGGGCTCCCACCGTCCCCTGGACGGTGTATATAAAATACACATATCATTGTGGGTCCCATGTGGGGCCCACCATAACATTTATTTTCCATCTAACACGTTGATAAGGTCACTCAGACCTGAATGAATAGGAAAAACAAATTTCAGCTTGATCCAAAACTTGTGTGGACCCCAAAAGGGTTTCAATGGTAGAATTCAATTCACACTATTTCTTGTGGTGTGGGCCACCTAAGCATTAGATCACGCTAATTTTTGGAGGGGGGCCACATCAGTGGGTGGGCCACCTGATGAACGGTGTGGATACAAAATATACGTCATGGTGGGGCCCGCCCGTGGAGCCGTAGGCTGCCTGGCGTCCTCCCGCCAGCAGGCTGCAAGCGCTGCCTGCACCGTCTGCAGCAGCAGACGCTACTCTCCTTCTTTCCTTTCTTTTTTTTTTTTTAAAACCCGATTTTCTGAGGATTTTCAGGTGTGCGGCCCACCCCAAGTAAATCCACTCCATCCATCGCATTCCCAAGACTAAAACAGATCTATCAAGACCAATAACGGACATTTTCCAGCGCGTAACAAAAATCTGAGTAGATTTCAACGGTACTGATATTGTTTTCAACACTATGGCCCACTAGATACCCCGATCAACCTCATTTTTCGACTCAACGCCTAAAATGGGATGGGGAAAAAGATAGACGGCTTGCATTGAATACATACCTCAAGGTGGGGCCTGTACAAGTGGGCCACCTTCATTGTCTTAACCAAGGTAATTCCTCTTATACGTCCAGAGACGTCCCTGGACTCTATGGACTCTTTTTTTTTTTTTTTTTTTTTTGTGTTAAGGTGGGCCCTTCATAGGTGAGGCACCACATGGTGAGGTGGTGTGGTTTCAATACATATGTAAAGTGGACCCCGCCTTTAGATGGTTTGGATCCAATACATGTCCCATTGTGGGGTCCATCCAAGTGAGCCATAGGGTCATATCATCACACAAAATTTAACAAAAGGAGAAGGGAGAGAGATAGAGAGTAAAAGAGTGGGACACGCGTGATGGAGGGACCCCGGCACTATGGGCCCTCCATTCCAATCATCCAATCATACATCAAAGGGTCCCATTGCATATGGGCCATTCAAACAAAAGATCAATGGTGGAGATCCCTCCCCATCCAAAATGAACGGTCTAGATGACCTATTAATGCATGAAAAGTAAACATCATGATGGGGTCCATGGAGAATGGCCCCATCATGGAATGATTTGATGATCAAGATGGGCCATCGGCCACATCTTATGGTCCCAAGTGAGATCCACACCATTGATTGGTGGGCCTCACTTGGCCCATCATAAAAATAAGTAAACTACCCTATAAAAGCACCCACCACTTGATCTTCTTGGTCCGTTGAGATGCCGGTCTCCTTACGCTTCACTTTGATGGTGGAAGATGAAGAATGGATGGCTAGGATGAGAGATTTGGGATGGGAAAGGTGGGCCACATAAGGTCATTTTCTCTTCATGGGAAGGCTTGGACGTTGGAGTGCTCTCTCCTTACTTGGGAGTGGTGTGAGAAAAGAGAGAGAGAGAGATGGGATGTAAGGAGGAGTGATGGGGTGATGGTTGATGGATGTGAGTGATGGGTGAGGTGATGTGTTAGTTGACTTTGGTGGTTGCTTGACTTATGGAGAAAAGAAGCATGGGTGTGTGTACTTGACATGAGAGGTGATTGATGGGATTGATTGATGGGATTGATGGGACATATTGTAGAGATTCCCTTGGGATTTGCAACGCGAGGTGTTTTTCCTCGAACTGAAAGCGGGTCCGCATCTCATCGTCTAGGTATCGGATCGGTGCGTGAGTTGCGGCGTTGGAACCGCGGCGACGGTGTGGTCGCAATGATACAAGTCTCGGATTAAGCCGGCTCAAATGCATAGGATACGTCTCACAATCGTGCGCAACGTCGACTACAGGTCGCGAGTTGTTGGAATTTGATGAGAAGGATCGCGGAAAGCGACGGAATAGTACGGATTAGGATATGGGTCTTACACCCCGATTGACCCACCTAGAACATTCTATCTGTGCAGAAAGTGGGACCCACCATAATGATCATGCTAATCTACTCATTGGTGGGCCACACCTCACCTATATTGGTTTTGGTGCTGTGTACCATCTACGAATAGATGGGCTTGATTTTTAGGGTGATTATTTGAATAATTTATAATTATTACGTACAAACATATAAAATACCAAGTTATGTAAAGTCCACTACCGTGGTGCATAAATTTACTCCGTTCATCGGGCAGAAACCTTACTTAAACTGGGCCAGGCAACTCGAAAAAGTCCCTAGTTCACATGGTAGGGCTCACGTGAGTTTTAAATAAGGCTTAGTTTTGCTGCTTCAATTCATCCTGAAAAATTACGAGTGATTGACAGTTTAGATGAAAGAAAGCTAGACAGCCCAGGTACAAACCTATGGTTGGCATCCCAGCTCCATTGTTCTTGTGGTGTGGCCCACCTGAAGTGTGGATTGTTAGAAATTAATGTTTGGATACACAGAAAAATATAAGAAAATTGTTTCATTAGGTTGAATCACGTATAGAATACGATGTCTTTAAAGCGTGATTCACCCCCTTATCAATTCCTAATGGGATACAGGTGAATTGCTTCCAGGATAAGACAAGCCTGTACTGAATCAGCATGCAGTAACCACGATGGATTCACTATAAAACGTTGTAATGGAATAACGCAATTGATCTTTTCTGGCACGATCAGATATAGAGAAATGTTCACAGTATTCACTAAGGAGATTTGGATGATTCTGATGGGAGAGATGGTGTGTTGAGATGATGAAATCGGATTGGAACGTTCCAGTTTATATAGGCGTCAAGTATAACACTGTTGCTGTGTGGTATTGAATGGTCCAGAACATTTGAAAAATGTTTCTGGCCGTTGACAATTAATCCTAGACATTTCTGGTCATCAGATCAGAAGATCTAACTGTTGGATCATCCTAGCCCGTCCGTTTTCGGACCGTTATGGCTTGCAAGGTGGCTATCCATTTTTAGAAACGGCTAGACATTTTAGATTTAAGATCCAACCATTCTTAGTCACCTATAAAACTCAGGCTCATTTCAGATTTTCAGATTCACTGCCCTAAGGCTCTGACCAGACTTATCGCATCACGATCACACCATCTCGCGCCGGTTCAAGTAAGGTCGTGAGGGAGCAACCACTCTGTGACGCGAAGTGCAAGTGCGCCATCTAGCGCCACTACAGCCACACTGCCCACCCCCACGCTCGTGCTCAAGCGCGTGCATCCCAGTATCACCTCCTCCAAAAACTCCAAGTAAGAATACTCTTCACAAGTTCTCATATAAACCATAAAACTTTTCTTTACATTTCGAATATGGGACAAAGCACAACACCACACTTTTGCATTCAAAATTTTAAAAAGCATTTTGGCGGGAAATTCTCAAAATTTTGAAAATTCAAATTTTTTTTTTTTCAAAAACCACTGATTTTCAACAATCCCCCACTGGTTTTTTAAAACAATGAAAACTCTGCCAAAATAATAATAACAGTTATTATGCATAAAGAAAGATATCTTGTGATTTGAATCTTTTCTTAGTGTAAGTATTTTAAAGTTATTTTGAGATTGCTGATTGCCGCAACATTGAACCAGTTATTCTTATATGATATAACTGAAAATATCATACACATAATAGCTCCTACGTTACGTGTTCCTTCATAATCTCACTTAGCACTTTTAATAGTCATGTGTTTATCCTATTTCATGAACGATCCCGAGATAACTCTAACTCTCATGAGAAGCGGCGCACTTCTACGTTCACATATGTGAAATCCTTCCAGTGTTTTCGTTAAAACACTTGTCCTATTTGACTAGACTTCATTAAGAGTTTAATATTCATCCCTCTTTTATAACGGCCAGCACTATCATCCTGAATGAGGTTATTTAATTTTATTTAGTACTAAAAATTTTCACTTATCAGTGAATTGTTGTTACCCATTAAACTCAATCTTTAGAGATTTTCTAATTTTAGGTTGAGTTTCTTTCACTGGTGAAATTTTAAGTAAAGAGTTTCAACCTCATCCCTCTACCCATTAAACTTTTACTCGACTTTAAAATAAAAAAGTTTCACCAGTGAAAGAAAACTTGGCTAAAAAGTAAAAAACTCATTAAACTTTTCCTTACTACCTCTCTCGTTAGAGGTTTAGTAAAAGAATCAGCTAAGTTTTTACTCGACTTTACATATGAGATAGCAATGATTCCATCTTAAATCAATTGTCTTATATAGTCATGTCTCAAACTTATATGTTTAGACTTTCCATTATAGGTACCGTTATAGACTCTCGCTAGAGTGGCTTCACTATCATAATAAAGTAAAATAGTCGGTATAAGTTTCGCATAAAATGAGATTTCTAATAGAAGATTTTTTAACCACTCAGCCTTTTTGTCTGTAGCAGCCAAAGCTATAAACTCAGATTCCATAATTGAGTATGTTATGTAAGTTTGTTTCTTTGATCCCCAATATAACTGCACATCCTAGGGTGAATATCTGCCCTGTAGTGGACTTGTTGTCCCCTATACTCGATATTCAATTTGCATCGGTATATCCTTCCAACACTGCTAAAAATTATGAGTAAAATAGCCTTAGTTCTTTGATTTCTTTAAGATAACCTAGAACTTTACTTATTACTTTTCAGTGTTCAACACTTGGATTACTCGTAAACCTACTTAGTTTACTCACAGCATATGTTATATTTGGTCTTATACATTGCATTGCATACATAAGATTGCGTATAGCACTAGCATACTCTAGTTGTGCAACTGTTCTTCCACTGTTTTCTTTTAACTTAATACTTAGATCAAACGGAGTTTTTACCTCTTTGATTTTCAAGTGACTAAACTTATTTAGTATTTTCTCAATATAATGAGACTGACATAATGCAAAACTCCCACTATATTTTTTAACTTTGATACTTAATATAGTATCCACTTGTCCAAGATCCTTCATTTTAAAAACTAAAGAAAGAAACTTCTTGGTTTCAGTTACACCTTACATTTTATTATTGAATATTAATATATGATCTACAAACAAGCATATGATTACAACATAATCATTACACACTCTTGAATATATGCATTTATCAGCAATATTATGTTCAAAACCATAAGACAAAACTTTAGAATCAAATTTATTATGACACTGTTTTGGTGCTTGATTTAGTCCATACAAAGACTTAACAAGTCTACACATTTTTCTTTTATTTTCTGGCAGAACAAACCCTTCTGGTTGTTCCATGTATACCTCATCATCGAGATCACCATTCAGGAATGTTGCCTTCACGTTCATTTGATGGATATGAAGATGATGTATGGATCCTAGAGCGAATAAGATCTAATCAATGTTATTCAGCTACTGGTGAATAAGTGTCAAAATAATCGATTCCTTCTTTCTATCGAAAATCCTTAGCAACTAACATTGCCTTAAATATTTGAATTGTACCATCTGTGTGATATTTTTTCTTAAATACCCACTTACGACCTATTGGTTTAGAACCTGGAGGTAGATCTACCAATTCTCATGATTTGTTAAATATTATGAAATATATTTCATCATTAATGGACTCTTTTCAAAAAGTGGAGTCTCTTGAAGTCATAGCTTCACTAGAGGTTTTTTGTTCATCTTTTATAGTTAAAACTATAGATATTTTCCTAATCACCTTCTCTCTATCACCCTCAACTAGATGAAATGAGAGTTGTTGAGAGTCTATTTGATATGATCAAAACTCTTTTCTACTCTTGCTCTTTAACTCCTACGAGGTTCACTAGGAGTTTTTTCTTCTATTCGTGTTTCTTTTATAGTTTCATTAGGAGATTAAATCTCAGTATTCTTTTTTTTCGTGAATATAGAATTCTCATAGAACTCTACATTTCTAGACTCTATGATTATATTAGAGTCTAAGTCTAGAAGTATATATGCCTTATTATGTTGTGCATATCCTACAAGGACGCACTAGATAGCTCTTGGTCCTAACTTAGTTCTTTTAGGTTCTAGAGTTCTGCAGTAAACAAGACACCCTCACACTCTAAGATACCCTATATTTAATTTTCTTCATTTCTATATTTCGTATGGAGAGGTCTTGGTTTTCTTAGATGGAATTCGGTTTAAAACATGACATGCAGCTAAAAATGCTTCTCCTCATAGGTTTAATGACAACTGTGTTTATATTAGCATTGAGTTGACCATTTCTACTAATGTCCTATTTTTTTTCTCTGCTACATCATTTTGTTGCGGTGTATAAGGTGCTGTGCACTGATGTATTATGTCGTGTTCTTCACAATAGTTAGAAAATTTATTAGAGAAATATTCTCCTCCTAGGTCACTACGAAGGATTTTAATATTTTTTACTTCAGATTTATAGATCTTGAATGCATTAAATGCTTCATCTTTCGATTTTAACAGATACACATATACATATCTTGAATAATCATCTATCAACGTTATAAAATACCTTTTATCTCAATGGGTAAGAACGCCATTTAGTTCACATATGTCAATATGCACTAGGTCTAATATTTGAGATGATCTCTCAACACTAGGGAATTGTTTCTTAATTATTTTAGACCATATGCATACTTCACATTTATCTTTATCATTATCATTGTGTGATATTAAGCCGTTCTTTGCCATGAGTTTTATGGTGTTGTAGCTAATATAGGGTAGTCTACCATGCCATAGCTTTACAGACTCAATCATGTAAGTAGAAGAATTCTTTTCATTTAAAAAAAGCTTGATCATCCCATTACAAGCATAACTCTTATCCACGAAGTTTCCATTTTTAGACAAAATCAGCTTGCCTGATTCAAATATAACCCTAATCCCAGGTTTACTTAAGAGATCCCCTGAGACAAGATTCCTCCTTATGTTTAGGACATGCAGTACATTGGTCAGGATTACCTTCTTTTTAGAGGTAAAGAGTAATTTCACGGATCTTTTACCTACAACTTTCGATCGTCCTTCATTTCTCATTTGAACCTCTTGACAATTAGTCTCGTCTTCATAGGTCGTCGCATACATGGACTGTGACACCTGTATCATACCACCAACCAGAAATTTTGTCTTAAACTAGGTTCACTTTTGTGACCATGGTTACGATATCATCGTCTACTACATTAGCTTTTTTCTTATACTTTTTTCGGTCCCTACAGACTCGGGAGAAATGCCCGGTCTTGCCACAGACATAGCAAGCTCCCTTAGGTTCGCTATTTTTCTTCTTTTGAGTTTTCTTAAATTTTCCTTAATCTTTGCTAGGTTTAAGAGAATCAACTTTCTCATATGAATTATTTTGGGATGACTGTTTTACTGCGTTCACCTTAGATGAGGATGCACCATTAACGTTATCCTTTTTATCTCTGTTACGAGATTCTTCTTCAATACAAAGATGCTTTTGGATTTGTTCCAGGGTGAATTCTTCAAATTTATGTAGTAGTTTTTTCCTGTAGTCTTTCCAGCTCGGAGGTAATTTTGTGATTATTACTTTGACTTGAAAGGATTCAGGAAGATCAATTTTTATGACTTTTATTTTGTTTACAATAAGCTGTAGTTCTTGGATTCAAGCAAGCAACGGTAGATTGTCTACCATCGTGAAGTCGAAATACCTGACAATTAAAAATTTCTGTGTACCTTCCTCTTCAGCCTTGTACTTGTATTCTAGCGCGCTCCAAATTTCTTTTGCTGATGTGGTCCCCGTATACAAATTGTACAACCGATCAGAGAGAGCATTGAGGATGTGGCCACGACACAATAGTTCATCTTCTTGTCGCTTAATCCTAGCAACAACTTGTTCTGGAGTGTCAGTGTTCTTTGATTCAGGCAAAGGTTGGAGAGTCGGGTCCAGGATGTAGAAAATTTTCAAAGCTATCAGTAGGAATTTCAGCTTGTCCTACCATCTAGTGAAATTTGAACCATTGAATCAGTCCAATCGGATCAAATCCTGGTTTATCAGTTTGACTGATGCAACACTTTCGATGTCCATGGAATTACGCTTTAAGATTGTTAGAAATTGATGTTTGGATACACTGAAAAATATAAAAAATAAATAAATACAAAGAAAATTATTTCACCAGGCTAAATCACGTATAAAATACGCTGTCCTTAATGCGTGATTCGCTCCCTTATCAATTGCTGATGGGTTACAGGCGAATTGCTTCCAAGATAAGACAAGCTTATACTGAATTAGGGTGCAGCAACCACGATGGATTCACTATGGAATGTTGTAACGCAGTAATGCAATTAATCTTTTCTGGCAGGATTAGATATAGAGAAATGTTCGCAGTATTCACTAAGGAGATTTGGATGATTCTGATGGGAGAGATGGTGTGTTGAGATGATGAAATCGGATTGGAACGTTCCAATTTATATAGGCATCAAGTATAACACTGTTGCTGTGTGGTATTGAATGGTCCAGAACATTTGAAAAATGTTTCTGGCCGTTGACAATTAATCCCAGACGTTTCTGGTCTTCAGATCAGAAGATCTGACTGTTGGATCATTCTGGCCCGTCCGTTTTCAGACTATTGCAGCTTTCAAGGTGGCTATTCGTTTTTAGAAATGGCTAGACATTTCGGATTTAAAATCCAACCGTTCTCAGTCACCTATAAAACTTAGGCTCATTTCAGATTTTCAGATCCACCACCCTAAAGCTCTAACTAGACCTATTGTACCGCGATCACATCGGTTCGCGTAAGGTCGCAAGGGAGCGACACGTGTGAAGTGTAAAGTGTAAAGTATAAAGTGTGTCATCTAGCGCCACTATAGCCACACTGCCATGCTCACTCCCGAGCGCACGCACGTGTGTTCCACTGTAGCACTGGAACGCACATCCGAGTATCACTTCTTCCAAAAACTTCAAGTAATAATACTCTTCATAGGTTCTCATAAAACCACAAAACTTTTCTTTACATTTCCGATGTGAGACAAAGCACACACTGCACTTTTGCATTCAAAATTTTAAAAAACATTTTGACAAGAAATTCCTGAAAATTTGAAAATTCGAATTGCTTTCTTTCAAAAAAACCACTGATTTTTAACATGGATTGGCTGATTTTATTTTTTTCTCCAGGTCCTTGGATTGACGATACCACCTGATGGACGGAGCGGATGTTGTTACATATGCAACATGGTGAGGCCCTACACGATGTGTAGAACAGGTGTTACAGAGATTCCTTGTGTGGCCCACCTATGCGACTCGTTGGCACAATGTACCGAAAGGCCTGTATCAGCACATTCCAGTTTTCACGCGTGCCTACGCGTGGCCAAAAACGCTTGTTAAATTCTGTAACATGGGAAAAAAACACTACCTAACGTGCATGAACTCCACGCCGTCCATCAGCTACAAAATCCTTTCTTTGGCCTTGATGCCAAAAATCTTTTGTCATGACAACGCATGGAAGATGAATGGAATGGATGGCATATAAACACCACGTTGGGCCGTGCACATAACTAATGAGGTTCCATCCCAACCGTTTCATTTGGTGTGGCCTATCTAAGTTATGAATTATTGTAATTTTTGGATCAAGGATTAAGATGAGCCACAGTACACAGGTTATATCTTATGAAAGTTACACCCACATGGCTCTTAATTTGCAAAAGTTTTCCGGTAGTAAATGGCTGTACGCTAGTGCAATTCATATGCGGTCCACGACCCAAATTTCTTAGGAAAGGTTTCCGCGGAAAGTTCCTGTGCAGGGAAGCTTGCGGCCCTAACATAACGTTTGTTAGAAATCCACCTTGTTAATCTGTTTTACAATCCTATTTTAGGAGATGTGAAAAAAATAGTCAGATCCAACTTTTAAGTGGGCTAAACAGTAGGAATTGAATAACCACTGTTGAAACATTTATATGGCCACGCATTTTATGTATCAGGCTAAGTTTTATGTGTTTCCTGTTCATCCCAGTGTGAATGACCTTGTAAACGGTTTGGACAAACCAACATAAAGGTAGAGTTAGAAAGCTTTTAACTGTAGGCATTTCTTTCTCAAGTTTTCCATCTTATTTAGCCTTGAAGTTTATAATCCAGCTTAATTTTGGTTCGCGTGTCCTAAAACAGGCTCTCAAAATGAGTAGACCTGGTGGTGGATTTCTTGCAAACTTATGTTTACGGCGTGCCTGACAGGTCTTGGCTAGGATTTTGAATTGTTTCAGGTGGCCTTATTTTAAATCTGAATTTTCAGGCCTGATCTTAGCCCATTGACACCCCTACTTATAAGAACTTTTGGCAGTGGATTAGCTGGTACCATTAACCTAACCATATGGGCTTCACCTTGATGTATTTGTTGTGTATTAGCTCTGTCCATCTGTTTTATGTCTCATTTTAGGATTTGATTCCAAACCTTAAGAAGATTCAAATCTCAGGTGGTCCATGCCAAATGAATGCACTAATGAACGACAATTAAATACTTATTATAATCCACAAAAGTTTTTTGGATCAAGATGATCTTTGTATTTTCCCTTCATCATTAATAAGTTGGATATGAAATAAATATCACGAAAACCTTAGGGGTCATTTGGCACCGTTGATTGGAGGGGGTTTCAAATCCCCTCGGTTGTTTGGCAACATAAAGTAACAGCGGGTTTTAAATCTAGGGTTTCTGATTCCCTCTTTGAGGGGGTTTGCAATGGCACGGTGAGAGCTTGGAATATGACTAAAATCATTTTAATCGTTGCAGGTATAACATGGGTGTCACTATACACTATCATTCTATTGGGCACATGACCCACTAATGATGATTAGCACCATGCAAACATTGTCCATATAAATCAGCATTGTCCAAACATTATCCAGCACCGTCCAAACATTGTCCATATTAATCAACGATTAAAAATCGTTTGTTAGTCAGTCACACATGATCTTGTGCTTGCAGTTCATCCGAGACTTGAAATTTCATCATTTTCAACCAAAGCATATATTTCAGCGGGCTTATTACAACTATAGTGTCAAAAATTAAATATTTCACTAATTAAGGATATTAAAGTTGATTTAGTAATTAAATTCAAACCCTTGTAAATATGCCATGCATATGTATTTTTGAATTAAAGTTATTCACACCCCAGGGTGCCAAACATTTCCAATCTAGGGAGTTTCCAATCTTGGGGGTTCCGAATCGAATCCAAGGGGGTTCCAAATCCCCTTTATGATGGGCCTTTTGAAAATTTTAATGGTAAAGCACTCAATGAACACTATTTCCAATGGTGTGGTCCACCTGAGATTTGAATTTGCTTAACATTTTGGACTACGACCTAAAATGAGTTGCTGAAACAGATGGACAGCGTGGATATAAAACGCACCATCAACGTGAGCCCGACAATAAAGGTAACACCCACTAAGGTGTTGCCCTATAAGGTAGACTCCAAGGAATTTTAAGGCAAGGTCTTATTTGAATATCATGAATCAAAATTACGCTTATTTGAATATAAGAAGGAATAGTGGAAACATTTATTGGATGGTAGAAAATGTAAAAAATAAGAAAAACTCTAAACCATACTCTTTTCCAAAAAAATTCTAGTCCACGAATCAAATAGAATTATCCAAACATACTAATGATAAGGGACGCCGCTTTAGTGGGCCCGTTTGGACGGGCATATTAGAGTGGATTCGGTGGTAGTAGGTTGGATAGGAGCGTCTAATCCTACAGAGTACGACCGCTAGCCTATTTGGACGGGAGAGAGATGAGCAGGGCAGCCCGTCCTGCTGGATTGACTACTGGACTGCATGAAATCTCTGGATATCTTGCCTCTCTATCTCTCTCTCGTTGGATTTGCCTGGATTCTCTCCTCTCTCTGCTGGATTTGCCTCGAGCCCATCCCCGTCCTTCATATGAACTAATGGATTGGATGGAAGGTCACTGGATATGGCGGGAGTGGTGGCGGGAAGGACCGTTTCCACCCTACAATGTTATAAATCTCAGGTATTTTTAGGTTCCGAGTCCATCACAACCACCACCGTTTTGCGGGCAGGTACTGCTTCTTCCTGCTATGGCTTTTTCTGGAAAGGGTTCATTGTAATCTTTATAGGAGTAGATGGTGGGGGTTCCTTCAGATCGGGTTGTATTTGAAGTTTTTGTGGCTTGATTTGAACAGATTTGAGTTTTGTTTTTCATGTTTGGAACGGAGTAGGAATCTGTAGAGTTCCTATAGTTTCCGTGACATTAGGGTTTTGGGTAGATTTGTTCCTAACTTTATGATTTGAGCTGAAAACAATCTTTTTATGGAGACAAATGTCTGGAATTCTTTCAAATGGGACCCATTTTGAGGGCTTCTGTAGCTTGATTTGAGTTTGCTCAAGGCTTTTTGATATCTTTATTTGTGCTTATTTGAGATCCCTTTTTTCTCATGCAATCAATTGTGAAGCTTTCACTTTCTAATTAGGAAATAGTTCTTTAATGGCAGTTTTGAAAAGGAAAAGATGTTTGTTTTTTTTTTTTCTCTGCTTACGTTGAGTCTAGGTGGAAGGACTTGAGCGAAAAGGTTATTTTTTCCAGGTAGTATTTGTGGAAACTCTTTCAAATGAGATGGATTTGAGCCTTTGTTTAGTTAGTTAACATTACGTTGATATTGGACTCTGTATATATTGGAAATGAGCTTTAGCCTGTAGTTTTGCTTGGGAAGTGTTACTTCAATGCTGGTTGTGAAGAAATAGAAGTTATTTTTGTAGATTGTGTCCTAATTGCTATATTTTAGCTAAAAATTGCTTCTTTATGGAAGTTTTGGTAGAAATTCTTTCAAAATAAGCTGATTTGAGGCACATATGAGATTAATTTTGAGTTGATTTGTAGTTGTTTTTTTGGCTTGTAAGTGACCTTTGGCGTGTAAATTTCCTGCCATGAAATAGTGTTTCATGATGCTGTGAAGAAACTGCAGTTTTTTACCCCTAGAAGTTACCATGGTTTGAGATCATTTGAGTTTAGAGTCTTGTTTTTTTTTCCTAATGTCATGGTGTAAGTTTCATTAATTGATGCTGATTCAAGGTTTTATAGCTTGAGTTTAAAGGATTTGATCCGATCAGTTATTATTATTATTATTTTTATTTAAAATTTGAGTAATTATCATTCTGCCTAGGAATTGAACTGCAAAATCGGATTTTTTCTGCCTGTTTCTTACTTGCATTGTTGAAGAAACATGGGTTTCAATGCTAGACTTGATAAGCTATAAACAGGTTTAACCTATAAATATGTTCTTGCTGCACATATGTTGGATTGTCTTAGTGAGATTTTAGGCTTGTATGCTTGACTTGAGTGGGAAATGGAAACTTTTGAACACATCTCCTTTTATTGTCATTCACCTTGAAGGAGATGAGATCACCAAGAATCTTTATAGGAGCTGGATGATTCCAAAGCTGACTTGGTTTCTTTCTTGGGTCTTTATCTGCCAAATTTCAATTCTTTGTGCTTTGATCTGACTATAATGTTTTCTAGAAAGGGTTCATTGTAATCTTCATTGTAATTTCCTATGGTCTCTGGATAGTGGGGCTTATGTAAAGATCTCTGCTAAGCTCCATCTTTTTTTTCTTGCCTTTCCCCTCTCTCAGTTTTTGCATTTTGTGCCTTCACAACTAAAATTGATGAAAAATTACAGTAGATCACTCTTTACTCTTTCTCATATGAGGATAGACAATGCAATATCACTGGAAATATTATATATGTTATCTAATCTGCTATCTTCATGGAGTAATTGTTTTTAATTTGCTTTGTAAGGACAAGCAAATTATCAAACAAGTTGGATGGTGCATTTCTGTTTGGGACCATTCTCTCCTCTGCAGTGAAACCAGATAAACGGTACGTTTTAGTCATCATTCTGTAAACGCTCTCCCATTTATCGTGTCTTCTTCTTGTTCCTGTATGGGTATCTGATAAATAATATGTAGGGCCTGTTTGTTTGGAGAAATCTTCTCACTGGGGGCTTTCTCCTCCTTTCAGTTGAAAAATTAGGATTTTTTTGTGGTCTACTGGAAGAAATTGGGTTTATGATGATTGATATCTTTCATTTCTGGATCTGGGTTTTGCAATTTGGGAGCAGATTCGTAACTCTGGGTAGGAATCTACTCTGCATTTTCTGTCGGTAGCTTGCTTGTAATTTCGTCTTTTGATGAATGTTGAAAATGGGGACTGATTTTATTAATTGATGAGATGGGTGATGATTTCTTATTCTGTGGATATTTCTAAGCTCCGATTTGGCGATCTAAGCCGTTGTTCTAAGTTTGCCTTCTTGCAGAAGTATATGATCTGTTGAGCGAGTGTATGCATTGTGCCTTGGGTGGGTGATTGTTTTGGTGATCCAAGCTGTTGGTTTGATGGGACCTGTCATGACTAGACCATACTCCAAATTTTTCTAAGATCCGAAGACCCTAGCCTTTAACCTTCAGTGATTATTTCTGTTGATATTACTTGTTGCTGTAATGTTTTCCCTATAAATCCCACACTACCCGTCTGCCCCGTGCATGATATTTTTGGGGCATCCCCAATTCATAGTGGCCCTATCAGATCAAAGGTCTGGAGGATATTTTCATTGCACAACGGATATCCAAAGAGAATATTCACATCAAACCACATGATGAATACAATGCTTGTAGTTTTGGTATTTTAATAGAATACATCATGTGACGTGTACAGAATGCTACATTACTTGGTCTAGCCTACAGCTTGTGATGCTATTGTCTAACGTTGGATGTGGGCCAATGTGGGGCTATCCATGTGTGTGGCCCTGTGTTCATGTAAGTCTATACAAAAGTCCTTTTGGTTTTCTATATAAACTATATAATGTAGTCGTAACAAGGGGGATCCAAATAAAGACAAATCTAACTTCTGTTCCAATCCAAGTACACTTCTCCAAGGAAAAACAATGCAATATCATTGGGTACATCTCTGAAAGAGATTCTGCTCTGGTGTAACTAGCTCACTGGTTGCATTCCTGAGGGAGTTGGGTTCTTCACAGAGATGCAGGTGTTAGACGTTAACTACAATTCACTGACAGGGCATTTGCCTGATTCGATATCTTGTTTAGATTATAATGAAGTTCTAAATCTGGCTCATAATCAGCTATCTGGGGTTGTTCCAGACATTGTTTGTACTCTCAAGAGCCTTGTAAATCTCATCGTCTCTTTCAATTTCTTCTCTGGGTTTAGCCAGGAATGCAGCAGGCTCTTCTTTCACGCTGGGTGGTGGGCCATTCAATGATCAGTTGCTATTAATCAGAGGTGTCTGGATATGTTTCTTTTGATGTATGTATGAATCTATTGTTTTTCTCTGATTTGATAACATTCAAAGGCATGGACTGAGTAGTTATCAAGTTAACTTGAAAACATGAAAAAGTTCCTAACAGATGAAATTATTTATCCAGTCTCTGTTCATTTATGGCTATTTCTAATCTGCTTCACTTGGGGTGTGTTTGGATGAAATTTGGTGCAACCAAACACACCCTATATAATAATATGTATGTGTCACGGTAAAATCTTTGCTAATTTATATTTCTGCTCATATCTTCCTAATTTATGGGATTTCCTACACAAATGGTGCATCATTTAATCTCAATGCTACCTTCCGATCTTTAGTATTTGGTGGCAACTTGAGTTAAGCTCAATCCAAAACCAGCTAGCCCAACTCAAACATTAAGTAGATTAATTCCCAACATTCAGTTTTTATCTCCCTTTAATTTATACCTGGACAAAATCTGGGTTGGAAATTCCAATTAAATAGATTAATTCCCAACATTCAGTTTTTTAGAATTATACATAGTATAATTTTCTCAATTCTTTCCCCGTACTCAAACATAGCTAATTCATTGTCGATTCAATCGTGAGAGTGTAGGTTATCAGTTGACGATGGATTCTTCAGATGAGAAGTCACCAGATAGTACAATTGTCTTCCAAGCGGTAACTGCTTGCGTACAGGCTGTTGGGGAATATTGTCGAACGTACATGTTCAAGCAACCTTGGCGTCATGGGGATGATGAGCGAGCAAGGTTCATCAATTCTGTTATTCGGGCTAGTGACGGAGATTGTGTAGATCAGCTTAGGATGAATCGAGATTCATTTTTTGAACTATGTACGCTCCTACGCGAGAAGACACGACTCCGTGATACGTGTAATGTTAGTCTTGAAGAACAAGTAGTCATTTTCCTTCACACGCTGGGACATAATGTTCGTAACCGGGTCATAGGTCATAGATTTATTCGATCTGGTGAGACAGTCAATCGGCACTTTCACCATGTGTAAGACCCGTATCCTAGACCGTATCGTTCGGTAGACTTTCGCGGTCTTTCCAATCGAATCCCAGCAACCTCGACCCTTAACTAGCATTTGCACACAACCCTGATTCACACGTTGTTAACCCGAGTCGACTCAACCTGAGACTTGTACCCTATCGACCGCATCGTCGCCGCGATTCCGGTGCCGCGTCTCGCGCTCCGAGGCTATACCCAGGCCAGGATGTGGGTCAGCGTTCAGTTCGAGAAAACGCCGCATGTTGTAAATACCGAGAGAATCTCAACAATATGTCAAATCAATCAAGTACATGTCACATTACCCAAAAAGCAACCCAAAGTCAACTCTCTCTCTCCTACCCATCCCTCTTTTATAAATTTTCAACTCAACCCATACCTCACCTTACAACAACCACTCCACCCATCCATATCATCCTATTCTCTCTCTCTCTCTCTCTCTCTCTCTCTCTCTCTCTCTCTCTCTCTCTCTCTCTCATTCCTCAAACCCCCCAAGCACCACACGTCCAAGCCCTCCCATCCCCAAGTCAAGTGTGGCCCACCTTCCTACCTCCTATCCTCACCTTCAAAGGCAATCTCATCCATTGGATAGCATCCTTTGGAGCTCGGGAGACCAAAGAGGCTATAAGATTTACAATGGTGGGTACTTCCCTCTTTCTCTTCCTTTCTCTTTCTATATCTCTTTCATTTTATGGTATTGGTGAGGTGTGTGTGGCCCACCTAATGGGTTCAACCGAAACCTAGGCCGTCCAGATTTGTATGGGCATCCAATTGGTGGAGCACACCTCACTGTCCATTGATGGATAGGCCTGGACGAAGGAAACTAAAAAAAAAAAAAAAAAGAGGGAGCAGGTTGCTGACGCTATTGCTGTCAGCGTCTGGGGGACGCTGCAGCATCCAGCGCCCCAGCAGGGTGGAACGGTGGGCCCCACCACAGGCCCCACTATGATATATGTTGGAAATCTACACCGTGAATTTGATGGGTCCCCTTTAATCGGTGATTCACCCCAAAAATCTGTCATTCACGGTACTTGGGTGGCACACACCATCTTAAATCATGTGAAGACATGCTTAGCATATAAAAGCAATTGTTGTGAGGGTCACCGTGATGTTTGGGTCTTATCCACACCGTCCAGGTGGCTGGACGGTGGGACCCACCATTGATGTATTTATTTCATATCCACGCTGTCCATCAGGTGGGCCACACCGCAGAAAAATAGTGTAGAGAGTGAACGTCCACTGTTGAAAACCATGAGACTCACCTGCTGCTGGGAACGGATTGGCTGGTACCTTACCTAGCTATATAGCTGCTGTAAGGACGTCAGCAGTTCTGTGGGCCCCACTGCGAGGTACGTTGATCCCACCATCCATCTAGAAGGTGGGGACCCCAGCTGCTGTAGCTGCTTACGTCAATAAATCCTGTGGGTCCCGCTAATGTATATTTTTATAAATCTCCACTGTCCGTGCTATGCACGTGGGACCCACACGTGATATATGTGCCTTCTATCCACGCCGTCCAGTGGTCTATACGGTGAGGACCACCTCTGATGTATGTATCCTATACGCACCATCCATCTGTCCTGTACAGGGACGTGGACCCCAACAGCAATGTATGTGTTTCATCCCTGCTTGAGGACCACCAGCTTTAAGGCTGCTGTTGACTTAGCAAGTCCATGGGTCTAACCATGAAGTAAGTGTTATATCCTCACCGTCCTGGACGGTGGGACCCTTTGCACCTGTGGTGTCTCCACAGTCCAGCTGGGACGGTGGGACCCACCATGATACGTGTGTTCTATCCTCACTGTCCATCTGGATAGTGGAATCCCTCGTGATGTAGTGTTTTATCTATACTGTCCATCCACCTGGACGGTGTGATTCGCACCGTGATGTATATGATGATCCACACCATTCAAAGGATGGTGGGCCTACCATGATGAATAGGGACCACCGTGATGTAGTGTTTTGTCTACACCCTTCGTCCAGAAGGTGGGGCCCACCATAGTGCATGTATTTTTACATCCCCACCATCCAGAGAGATCTCTGGATGGTGTCGTGGGATTCCACTGTGATATGTGTTTCATCAACGCTGTCCACCTATTTTGTATCCACGCCATCCGTCTGTTCCACTGGACACTGGGCCCACCTGCTGTATGGTCTGGGCCCACTTGATCTATCTAGGCCCACCTTTAATGTATGTATTTTATATTTGCACTGTCCATTTTGGACGGTGCCACATGGGGCCTACCATTGATATATGTGTTTTATACCCCAGCCGTCCATTCAGTCCACTGGACGTGGATCCTATCACTATGCAAGTGTTTCATCTGTGCCAGACATGGGACTCCCACCACATGATATATGTGTTTTCAGCCACACCATCCATTTGATTTCTAAACGGGCAGGGCCCACCTAGATGTATGTATTTTGTATTCACATTGTCCATTCACGTGGCCCCCCACGTGATGTACTCGTGGGACCCACGTGATGTATGTACCCCCCACCATCCAGTCCTTAGACGGTGGGACTTACCGTGTTGCACGTATGGGAAACGGATTGGCTGGAGTACCCTCACACTAGCTACGTACTTGTTATGTGTGCAGGGTCCACTGGATGTGTATAAGGCCCACTAGTGCGGTCCATTGATCTAGGCCACTTAATGTATATTAGGCCCTTGTGTGAGGCCGTGGGCCCTCACCAATGTGATGTATTTGAGGCCCATGGGCGAGGCCGAATGTAGTGTATTCATGGCCTATGGGCAAGGCCCATTGTGATGTATTCGAGGCCCATGGTTGAGGCCCAATGCGATGTATGTATGGCCCGTTACGTTGTGTATGAATCCTTTGTACAGGTCACTCCTTGGGAGCAAAGTTGGTTAAATGTCCACATTGATGGGCAATGATGGTTGGAAGTCCTCATTGTGACCTTCTCTTAGGCCTTTGGTTAGGCCGATTGCCAATTCTGATTATCGGTCGGTCCTGATTATCATGACCGATTGCCGATTCCAATTGACGTGACCGATTTACCCATTCTAATTACCGATCGTGGCCGATTATCGATTGACGTAGCCGATTGTGGACTCTATTGTAGTGGCCGATTGACTGGCTACCGATCGAGGTTGATTATCGTAACCGATTACCGATCGTGGCCGATCATTGATTGACGTGGCCGATTATGGACTCTATTGTCGTGGCCGATTGACTGGTTACCGATCGAGGCTGATTACCGATTCTGATTTGTCGTGGCCGATTGCCGATTATCGATCGAGGTCGATTATCAATTTTGAATTGTCATGGCCGATTGTCGATTCTGATTGTCGAGGCCCAATGTGATGAACATGCAACCCGTATTTGAGGCCCGACGTGATGTGTATTCAGCCCGTGTCTAAGGCCCAATGTGATGTATATTGAGGCCTAGGTGATGAGGCCCATTGTGATTCATTCGAGGGTCAGGCAAAGGAGCCCATTGTGATGAATGTTAGGCCCATGAGCAGGGCCCACCTGTTGTGTACATGTAACCCTTGAGTAAGGCCCATTGTGTTGTATATTAGGCCCTTGTGTGAGGCCGTGGGCCCATTATACGTTTGAATCTGTGAGGGTCACTCCTTGGGGCAATGTTGGTTAGATGTCCACATTGTCGAGGTCGATTGTTGATGCCGGTTATTGATACCGATTATGAGTATGTGACTGCATAGCATTATGATCCATGCCCATATGCATCATCTGCATGTTTGTTTTGAGATGTGATTGACCTTTGCATATGTCATAATGCTGGTTGTTATGAGATTCCCTGATAGGCGGATATTGTCTCACATGAGCGCACGGTTTGCGCAGGATTGATGCATGACTGGATTGTATGACTCATGCATCCTGCATTATGTGCTGTGATTACTGTATGCCCTAGCGACATCAGGGTCGTAGCCTCCACCGGCATATCGTGGATGGTCAGATGGGACACCAAAAATCTGTTCTACATGGGGTACTATAGATATCCCTGGGTGAAAGTCCCTAAACCCTCTTGGTTCTAGAGGTTGCTCCAACGTCTAGACTGAGTGGGTAGATGAGCGCCGAGTGCCGATTACCAAATGGCTGCGCTCTCCACTGTGTCGTGGTCGGTTGGAAGGGGGTGTTACCTTACCTGCCCGAGAGGAGGGGGCAAAGTGAGGCTGAGTTTGACCAGCTCGAGGAATGGGTCCGCTATCGACGAGCCGGGCTCGATATTGGCAGGCGGATAGTGAGGTCTCTTCCACTCGTCTTGTTGTGCGCGATGGGGTGACAATATGGTTTGGAGTGTAATAGACCCCGGTGATTTCTCAGAGAGGAACCGTACTGATATGTGGACTTATTGAGTAGGAGTTGCATACTCATTCATTCACTATCCACTCGGGCTGGTGGTGCGTAACTAATTGTTGTGTACCTTCGTTATGGCAAGGATTTCGGTTGGGCGCGCGACTAACCTGAGATCAGGAGTTTACCACGATGAGTCCGACTATCCAAATTTAGGTATGGGACTGGTTTGGATAGAAGTCACTTGTGGTGGGCCCCGTAGCCTGCGATACTACGTGCTATCATCCCGACTTCACACTCCAAGCATGGTCATTTCATTCGCATCGCATATTGCATTACATCCGCAGGCATATGACATTTTGAGTTGATATGTTTCTGTACTTATATGGCCTAAATAGACTTAGCAGGATTTGTATATTGCATTGCATCCTTGGCATCTGATATTTAGCTCTTTATGATTCTTTATTGCATAACTGTTATATATTGCGTATCCTGATATTTATTGACTTATGGACTTGTCAGTATTTCTGCTTATTTCGATGATGTAAGAATTATGAATTATCAGTGTTTTTTTTTGGTATTGTATGATTATGACATTGTATTGAATACTTGGCACTTACCTTGTGCACACACTTACACCACCCTCTAAGCTTTCTATAAGCTTATGCACGATAGATGCGTGCAGGCGATGTTAGGCTGCAGCAGTGTTGAGCTTGGAATGTGCGGTGGTCTTCTGGAGCTTGATTCTCTATTTATATATTTTCCTTTCAGTATTGTATTCAAATGATTATATTAGTGGATATGTGATGACGATGTTGCCGTTGTGAATTGGGTAATCTTGCGGTTATGCTTATTACTAGTTAAATGTACATTTCATTGACAAAAAAATTCTCCTCGTAGGATCCCAGGATCGGAATCTGGCATATGAATGCTAGGAGCCGAGAATGGGGTACTACGAAGGCTGTCGACACCGGATTCGGCTATTGGGATTCCTATGAGTCCGATTTCTGGATTTGGGGCGTGACACCGTGTGCTGCAGGCAATTATATCAATGTACCCTGATTTAGTTAAACCGACCAGTATAGAGACCTCGTCAGAGATCCAGGAAAATCCAAATTGGTCTGCTTACTTTCAGGTATATTTGTCGCAGGTGTATTTTCTAAGTCCGTATTTTTTAATTCCTTTAAATGTACGGTCGCTTCATGCTTGCTGATTCTTCACATCTAGGATTGCATCGGTGCAATTGATGGTACACACTTTCTAGTGCATGTGTTGGCGGTTGACCAAGCGAGCTTCCACAATCACAAAGGCATGCTCTCTCAAAATGTACTGGCAGCGTATACTTTTGATATGAAATTTACATATGTGTTGGCCGGTTGGGAGGATTCTACTTTGGATGCGAGGGTGTTACACAATGCGTTGACTCGATTAGATGATCCCTTGCTTGTGTCAAACGGTACTATATATATGTTATGAAAGTGTTAATCTAATTGTTACCTGTGACTGTATCCAGTTTTTCACTTCATATAACCTTAATTCGAATGTATAGGAAAATATTATGTTGTCGACGCTGGATACGCTCATTCACTTGGATTTATGGCGCCATACCGGGGCGTTCGGTATCACTTATAAGAATATCGAACCGGGAGAGCTCCTGCGAACATGAAGGAGCTATTTAATTACCGACATGCACAACTACACAATGCAATTGAGCGATGTTTCGGCTTATTGAAAGACAGATTTCTCATCTTGAAGAGGGCCATGCAGTACGAATTTCAAACACAAGTCGAGATTGTGATAGCCTGCTGTGTCCTACACAATTACATACGTGGCCAAAATGACTCTCCACAGGACAGTGATTTCGCTACTATATTTAGTGCTGATGTGGAGGGTATCCCAACGCCACAAGACCTATCAAGAACCGATGAGCGGCAATGGTTACTTCGAGTAATGCAGCGTGAAAAAGATGCTTGGAATCAAATGCGCGATGATATTGCAGCCAGAATGTGGGTAGATGCTCAACAAATTAGTAGGAGTAGATGATACTTTCTATTTGATTTTCATACATAAGTTGGTGATGCCATATTTAAGTTTTATTTAACTTCAAAAACTGGTGAATTATGGTCACCAAGATACACACTTGGTAGTTTGTTTGATACTTATAAGGACTAGTGAATTTATGTTATATAAGCCTATCTTAATATTTGCTGTTTTAACAATTATAGTTGCAATTTATAAAAAAATCATACCTACTTCATATTCAGGTGAAATGACAGACTCCTTTAACGAAACATCCACACCGAACAAGTCACCGGTAAAAACACCTCCGGTAGCCACCCGATGTTCACCACGTGCGAAAACCATAAAATCTCTTGCATAGCCTTCATCTAGAGCTCCGAAGATCAAATGAACAAGTGCTATGGAACAGATACTGTTCGACACTTTCCTTGAACAGGTCGCACTAGGCCGTAAGGCTGATAACGGATTCAAGCGGGAGGTATACTAGATTGCCGCCGACAAAGTTACAAATCACACCGAGGTAATTGTCACATGTCAAAACCTGTCCAATCGGTTGAGATATTACAAGCAAGAGTATATTGCAGTGAAGGATATGCTGGCTGCGAGTGGCTTCGGTTGGGACTCTGAGAGGATGGTTATGACAGCCCCTGATGAAGTCTGGGAGCAATATCTCAGGGTACATTTTAAAAGAGCTGTTTAATTTCCTATCATCCATCTCTATGTAATATTTAACCTGTATTACACCTGTCTTATTCCTCTGGCAGTCACACCCAAATGCCACTAGACTCCGCAGTAAACGAATCGACAGGATGGATGACCTTGCAATGATATGCGGAGCCGACCAAGCCACGGGCTGCTACGTACGAGGCAGTAGGAGTATGTCCGCGTCAGCATCTTCTTTTCATCTGCAGCGAGACCTTAATGAAGCATAAAATTCTGTTGATGACGATATGGATGATACGATAAATCTATCAGAGGATTACGTCACAGACTCTACAGGGACTATTCTATTACCATTGGACAGTCCTGTGATGGGACATCACGGGTCCCGTGGCACTCCCAGTCGCACTCCTGATTTTAAGGGCACTCGCGGAGGGATAGCAACAAGGAAACGATCCCACCCGTCTCCTCCATGTGATGTACTTGGGGCCTCATTGAATACAGTTGCTGAGTCAATGATGAAATTCGGACTTGGCGAACATGTTAATCGTACTAACAAAGTACTCGATGTGCTCAAGGAGGTGAAAGGCTTAACTACCAAAGAATTTATCAAAGTTGGTGAGATCCTAACTAAGGACAAGGATTTGGCGTCGTTATTTGTTAGTCTTCGACTCGAGCGCCAAGTGGAGTGGTTAAAGGAAAAACTCTGTGATTACTTCAGTGATGCCGGTGCTAGTTCTGTCTAACAGGGTATGGTCATCTGGTTTGTTATGCTGGTTTTTTTGATGGGCATGTAATAACTTATATCTATCGGGCCTGTTTGTTTTCATATCTTGACTATTTTTTTTTTCTTTTAATATTTTGGATTTTTGTGTGATGAAATGGTATGCCTAATGTATACCAATATGACTGCTACTTTATGTCCTAATATGTTAGTCTTATAATTTGGTATATCTACTCACAACTGGGCATTACGCACAGTAACTTAGATTGGATTAGTCAGTTCATATAATGCAGGAAGGGTACGTACATACGACATTGATATTCAGACAATAGGATTCGTAAGGTTCCTTACAACTACCGATGTTTATTCTTTGATATATCAACTAAATAATCTATGCATGCCATTGCAGATGGGTAAAGAAAAGTTTTACGTTGTCCTTGTCGGCTGATGCCCAGGGATCTATAACAGTTGGGATCAAGCGTGGGCAGAAGTTGAGGGATATAGTGGCGGCAGACACCGCGCTTTTTGGAACTGGAAGGAGGCCGTAGCATGCTGGGATGATTTTTTCCGTAAGGCACGTGAGCCATCTAGACCACTACCGGAGTTTCCGTGTTTACAGGTAGCCGCTGCATCTGTTGAGATCGAGATCCAGCATGCTACGACTGAGTTTACCCATCAGTCCACCTAGACGAGACAGGAGGTGGTGGAGAGGGCGACATCGACTGATGATCTTGATCGATCGGATAGCGAGAAAGTCATTGCCATTTTTGTGGGGTTGCTGGTTCTATTTTTTGCATTGCTTATTATAATTAAATTTTAAGTTCTCTAGTTGTAACTTTGATTATTTCTTTGACTCATGTTTATTGTTTTTGTGGACTAGCCCCATGTGATGGTTTAGCATATTATAGGCTGCTTGTGGGGGATTGTTAGAATTCTTTTGTGGTATTGATATCTGGTGACATATGTACTTTTAATTTGGAGATGGACGGTCCCTCAGGGGTTGCTTGAAATAATTTTGAGTACTGAGATACGCCTTACACACACTCCGACGTTTATACAGTAGGCCCCACCATAATGATACAACATGTGCCATTCCCCGTGGCTTTTGTAGACAACGATTAATTTGAATATTTCAGATCCATTTTGTAGGGGAATCGATTGGCTACTCCTCCTGACACTGGCCATTGCCCGGTGGTCGGTGCTCCATGGGGCCCACCATGATGTATGTGTATCATCCTTGCCGTCCATCTATTTTTATATATCATTTTATGATGTGCTAAAAAAATGAATTATATCTCAATCTCAAGTGGACCACCAAATAGGAAACTGTGTTGAATGAATTTTGACCATTAATTATCAACAGATTGGATGTCAAATAAACAGTACAGTGGGCCTTAGGAGGATTTCAATTTAGGATATCTATTCATTATTTGTCCTGTGGTCTGGCCCACCGTTTGCTTTATATCCCTATGACTTTTTGTATCAAGCCTTAGGATGGTTAAAAACTGAATGCACGGAATGGATAAAACACGTACATCGTGGTGGGGCCCACGGAGCACCGACCGCTAGCCAATGGCTAGTGTCAGGGAGACTAGCCAATCCGTTCCCATTTTACGTGGAGTACCCAATCCCATCGAATGCACCACTTCTCCAATGACAGTGGTTCTCGGTTATTTTTTCTACACCGACCAAACACTCCAGCCGTTGGATTGCGCCCGTTTGCATGCAATCCAATGCCCGGCCAAACGTCCACCGAATCTGTTTGTGCTGGATTGTGTGGACCGTCCAAGCGTGCACACGGTGCGTCCGCTGGATCGGCCACTCCAACTGGACAGCACACAATCCACTGTCCTGCTTTAAATAGCATCAAAATCTGTGTAATCCAAACTACTACCACCGACTCCACCGTAATATACCCGTCCAAACGGGCCCTAAGGTCGGTGGATCCCTGACCATAGCACCTCGGTGTTGTACGTGCCTCATATCCATGCCATTCATCTGTTTTGATAGGCCATTTCAAGGCATGATCTTATAAATTAAGAGTAAGGATCCCACCATGGCGTGAGTGCGTGGTGGTGTGTGCGCGTGTTAAACCAAAAAAAAGAAATAAAGAAAAAAAGTAGATCCAAATCTCACGTCCACCGCACCATAAGAAACAGGTAGTTGGATGCCCGCATCAAACACTTAATTGGATTGGGAACCGCCCTTACTACCTTGCTAGAGGCCGACTGTCATGTCAGGCGTTCTGTTGACACCTATCCATTTGTAAAGAAAAAGAAAGCAATCTAAAACTCTAGACCACGCATCAAGAAAAAGTGAGGCTGAAACGCTTGCCATTGAAAACCTCTAAAGTATCACAGAAGTTTTGGATTAGGATGATATTTATATTTTTCCTCAGTCTAACAAACAGCTGGATGCCAAATAAATATTACAGTAAGCCTTCTAAAGGCTTCAACGGCAGACATCATTATTACCTGTAATGTGATTAACCCATCTTTGGATTTGCCTACTTTTTAAGTTCATACCATAAAATGATCAATAATAATGGATAAATAGTATAAAAAAAACATTCATCACGGTAGACCCCGCAGAGCCCTTGTCAAGATCATTGGTCAGTACCCAATCCGCGTCCATTTTATTTGCTATACGACCTGTTGATAAGGTGGCAAGGCTAAGATGAGATTACCATATAGATATCAGCTTAATCCAAAAAACTTGTGGTCCACGATAAAATTTTAATCGTTACTCACCAATGTTTCCTGTGATGGGTCCACTGAGACTTGGATCCGATAATACCCTAAAATGAGAACGGGTGTAATAAGGAACATACATCAAAGTGGGCCCACAGTCAAGGATCTACTCAATCCGGGGATCCATCGAAGCCGCGCTCGATCTTGAGATAGGGACTTGGCGACAGTATTTGGCTTTATATAAGCCACGTGTACATTTCCGAGTCCCTGCGTATGAAGCGGCATCGGAAGCCCGACTATCATATTAAACTCTTCCATCAACCCGTAGAAAGCAGCGGATTACATTTCCAACCCCAACAGAAAAAAACAGGAATGGCAAATCACTCCATGAAGCGTCTCTTCCTTCATTTTGGTATTTCTCTCTTCTAATGGAAGAAGATTTTCTTTAGGGTTTGAGATTTTCTCATAGTTTTTTAATGCTCGTTAGCTAACTCCCCCTCCCCCTCCTCTCTCTCTCTCTCTCTCTCTCTCTCTCTCTCTCTTAAATTTTAATTCCAAGAATTAGTTAAATTTTGATTTCTGATTTTTTTTTTTTTTTAAACATTTTTGAGATTCATCTAATTGAGACGGTTCAGCTGCAAAACCACAATCCAAACCGTTCAACCGGTGGATGCTGATATGGATTTGAAACAGGCCAATAACCACCTCTGATTGGATGATCCTCTTTGTTGAATCAGTTTCCTGTAAATGGGTGGTTAGGAGGAGAAGGAAAAGAACAGCAGTCGATATTTCAACAAGCGAAAGTCCGTTAATTCGATTGTTCCACTTGTACATTGGGACATGAATTCCCTGGTTATGGGAGTCTGTGTAACCCAAAGCTCTGTGGGGCCCACCTAGATGTTCATTTGACATCCGCTCTGTCCATCGGTTTTGCCAGTTCATGTCAGGACATGAGCCTAAAAAGGGTCTGGCTCAGAGGTAGACAACTCTGTTTCAACACTGAGATCATGGAATCGAGTGCCCCATGTAGTTTGGGTGTGTGTGAGCGTGGTGTGGGTTTGTGTGTTAAAAAAAAAAAAAGAGCCCGAAAATGTGGCACTTCTAATACCTAAGTGGGCCATACCACAGGAAACAGTGGGGATGGAAATGCCTGCTGTGATGTTTATATGCCATTTGACCTGTTCATAAGGTAATTCCCATCAGGGTGAAGGGAAAACAAAAATATCAGTCTGGCTTAAAACTATTGTGGGCCCCGAGAATTTTTCAATGGTGGACGTTCAATCCCCACATTTTCTTCTGGTGTGGCCCACATGAGTTTTGAATGTGCCGGATTTTTTGTTTCACCTTGTAACATGAGCTGGTGCAAGTGGATATAACATAAACATCATGGTGGGCCCCACAAAGCTTTGAGTTACAAGGACCCTCTGTAACTGGGGTTGCAGGAAATTCACATCCAGTCTATTGGCAAGATATAGACCGATATGTGGCATTTTCTGTATATATTGCCAATGTGGACTAAATCAGTTAAAATTCACATCAATATGGGTGATAGGTAGTGCTTCTTGCATGATATTTATTGTGACATATTGGTTTTGGAGCTGGCAGATACATGCTCTGGTACCAATAATCTCGAATGTTGCACTCATCAGAAGGCTATGGCTGATCCATGGTGGGCTCCATTGGATGAACGTTATGTATTGCTGAAGTGCACCAACCATGACTAGTCTCATTGAATCATTTCCTTTGTACATTTCTAGAATACTAATCAATGGTCCCATACAAATTCATAATATCTTTTTGTTCCCGGGTGGATTTTTTCGTGTGCTATGTTATAAATTGCATAAGTTGAAATGGAATGGTGAGGGCATTTTCTTTGCAGTTTTAAATTTATTGAATTCAATTTGTATTTGGAAACAAATGCTGGTATCTCAATATTTCATGCCATTTTCAATCTGCAGGTTGTGGTAAAAACATCATAAGGAAGCAAGAATCATATCGGCAATTCATTAGTGGTATTCTTACTCGATTCCGTGCACAAAGTTCAAAAGCAGAGAAAGCAGGAGCCGATGATTCAAGAGAGGGGAAAGATGGGCCCCAAGGTTCCACAAAACCGAAACAGAATGAGCAGAGAAATCAAAGTTCGGGCCTTGCCAAATACAGTTCTGATGATGATGATTTGAGTGAAACGAAATGGAGGCTGGAACTTGCTTGGCTCACAAAAGTGCTTGAGCCAGCTTTGCAGATGTGCAAGCGGGCTTTGGCAACAGGTCAGTCTTTTTCAATTTCCTTAGCTCTCTAATTTATATAATATATATGAATTTAAGATCATAAACTCCTATAGTAGATGTGCTCTTATCCTTCAAAAAAGAAAAAGAAAAAAAAAAGATGTGATCGTTGTGTACCACTCGAACTAAAAGGGAAATCTTTAGGATGGCTATAAGACCAGACTTGCTTTATGGGGCAGAATATTGAGCAATTAAGAAATAACATGTTCATAGGATGAATATAACCGAAATGAGGATGTTGAGATGGACAAGTGACAAGACGAGGAAGGACTGAATTAGAAATGAATACATTCGAGGGAAATTAGGAGTAGCACCAATAGGTAATAAGATGAGGGGAAGTAGACTTAGATGGTTTGGTTATGTGCAATGGGGACTAAGAACTATGTTGGTTAGAATGAGTGAGTTTGTACAAGTTGAATGCTCTAAAAGGACAAGGGGAAGCCCAAAAGGATGTGGATGGAGGTAGTAAGAAAAGACTTGATGGCCTATGGTCTAACTGAAGTTGTGGCCATTGATAGAGTGAAATTGTAGAAAAGAATTCATGTTGCCGACCTAGTTTGTTAGAATAAGGCTTAAAAGACGATGATGATGATGAGATACGAATTTAAGATCAATAGGTATTTTGAAACTATAATATTCTAACTCGCTCTTCTTTTTTTTTTTGGAGAGGTAACCAATTTTTATATTAAGCCACTCACACAAGGCTAGAAAAGAATACACACGAAAAACACAAACACGAGAGAGAAAGTGAAAGAAAAGGCAGCTGAGGCGGCCTAAACAAAAGCAGCCCAATTCGAAATGAGGCCCTTAATTTTTAAAATAACCTCATCGACGCCCACACACTCATTTTGAAAGTAATGGTCATTCCGAGCACCCTAGATACCCCAAAAACGCCCATAATAATCAGCCTCCACTGCGCTTTATCTGCTTTCCCAACTCCCCCATGCCAAGCCCACAACATATAACCCTGCACATTTGGAAACTCTGACCACATATTAGTCTCCAAGCTAGACGTCTTCCCCAAAATGGATCTTATCGCAACTTCCAAGAGCAAACTCAACATGAGGAAGGACTTTCCCTGCCATCCTTTCTGTCGCTTTCCAACAAAAAGAGGCACTATAGAGGGAAGATTCCTGGATCCACCAACCCATGTTAGAAGTGCTGTGTTTACCAGCCACCACTGATCTCCATAAGCTTCCCTCTTTCACCCCAAGCATATTTACCAACAACCACCGACTTCGATAAACTTCCCTCTTCCACCCCAAACCTCCAAACCCACGTCCCCAATAAAGTCGTCCCCGCTCCACCTTCTTCCACCTTCTTCGAGAGGCCTATAAATTTCGTCCCCCCCCCCCATGTTAGAAGTGCTGTGTTTACCAGCCACCACTGATCTCCATAAGCTTCCCTCTTTCACCCCAAGCATATTTACCAGCAACCACCGACTTCGATAAACTTCCCTCTTCCACCCAAAACCTCCAAACCCACGTCCCCAATAAAGTCGTCCCCGCTCCACCTTCTTTGAGAGGCCTATAAATTTCGTCCCACCCCCTCCCCCCAAATAAAAGATGGAATTACCTTTAATCGCTCCACCTTGCCATAGGAAATCCTTCCAAAATTTATCAATGTGGAGGATCGCCGTTTTTGGGCAGTGTAACAAGGACATAAAATAAAGGGGGAGGTTCGAGATTCTTCCTCCCACCGCCATAAGCCCCCCCTTCCAAGGAGACAATTTCCTTTCTATCTTTTCAATGAACACATCCTAAAGCTGCTTTGCTGCCTTAATCAAGGTGATTCCTCATTTCTAATCTCCTATTCTTGATAAGTTGAGGTCAAACCCGCGTTCGAAGGATTGTTTGCTAACTTGTGGAGATAGATCCACTCTTAGATGATTCCCGAATGGATGATCAGTTACACACAATAAAAATTCGCTAATTGCAACCTCTAGATGGTCGCACATTGGTCTTTTATGAATTAAGTTGAAGTTGGATAATGTTGCACACTTGGATAAATTTGAATCCATATTCATCAACCGGATTTAGGACAAAAGATCTGAGATCTTGGCTTGAAAGTGGTATCATTGGAATATCTCTTAAGATAAAGGTGTTTTCAAATTTTCACTATATCCCAACTAAGAAACTCAGAAAATATCATCTCCCTGATATATTTTCTTAATGAGAAAAAATTTATTGTGGGCGAAAAAATTTATTGTGGGCTTGCTTTTATGTCAACTTGGAAACAGAGAATGCAACCGTACCTTGACTCGTGTCATTTGACTTACCATCTAAGCTATGACACGTATCCTTATTGCCATAAATACTTCCACTTACGACCCTATTGTATTCTAGTCCTAGCTCCTCCCTCTCCTCCAGTTGGATTATGCCAACAGTTATGTCCATCAGTTTTTACTTGTCCACGTCATCATAATCCTTCCTGCTCTATTTCTGCATGCCTAACCCATATGGAGCTGATCAACCTTCAGCTTCTTCTTGCACCTTCACTGTATATAACCTTCAACAATTAAACACAACAATTTTCTTAGATCAGTTGATTTATCAATGATGACCTTAACCCTTCTCATTTCCAGATTCTCGCTGAATATGATTTCCAGGTCGATTTCTAGAACTTCACCAAAACACGATCCTATTGCCAATAAGGTTTAATTGTCCCACGTGTACAGAGGGATGTCCCATATCCTATTCCATGACATGCCACCTGCCTCACACGGGCCTAAAATCCATGGGTTTCGGGGGCCGCCCACCTCGAGTGTGCCCCTACATCCCACAGGTCACCCCACGCGAGCCTATTATGAAAATGCTCCTGTATTAATCACTCTCGGTGAGGAGTCTCGAACATGAGACCTCCCGCTTTGATACCAATTTGATGCTGGACAATTAACCACTTGCTCTAAAAGCTCGAATTGATAGAGCATGGCGAATTAATCCATTTATCTCATAGCACAGACTCCAAATCTATGGGTTAGGTCCTCAACTGAACCGTCCTTGTGAGCCCCAAAATTCATGGGTTCCGCCCCCTCGTGGGCTACAAATCTATGGGTTCCCCCTCACACGAGCCACTCGCCTCACACAGGCCCTAAATCCATGGGTTCCGCTAGCCGCCCTCCCCGAATGTGCCCTCGCATCCCCGATGCAGGACAATTAACCACTTGCTCTAAAAGCTCGAACTGATAGAGCATAGCAAATTAATCCCTTTATCTCATAGCCCTGGCCCAAAATCCATGGGTTAGGTCCTCCATCGAACCCTCTTTGTGAGCCTCAAATCCATGGGTTCTGCCCCCTTGTGGGCCTCAAATCCTTGGGTTCCGCTTCACATGATTCACCAGCCTCACTCGGCCCCTAAATCCATGGGTTCTGCGGGCTACCCACCCCTATTGTGCCCTTCCATCCCACAGGCCACCCACTCTAGCTCGGTTTGAAAATGTCCCCATATTAATCACTCTCGGTAAGGAGTCTCGAACACAAGACTTTCCGCTCTGATACCAATTTGATGCAGGACAATTAATCACTTGCTTTAAAAGCTTGAACTGATATAGCATGATGAATTAATCCCTTTATCTCATAGCCTAGGCCCCAAATCTATGTGTTAGGTTATTGGCCGAACCCTCATCGTGAGCCCCAAATCTATGTGTTAGGTTATTGGCCGAACCCTCATCGTGAGCCCCAAATCCATGGGTTCTACCCCCTCGTGGGCCCCAAATCTATGGGTTCCGCCTCATACGAGCCACCTGCTTCACATGGGCCCTAAATCCATGAGTTTTGTGGGCTGCCTGCCCTGAGTGTGCCCCTACATCCCACAGGCCACCCCACTCGATCCCGGGTTGAAAATGCCCCCGCATTAATCCCACAAGCCACCCCACTCGAGTTCAGTGTGAAAATGCCCCTACATTATATTGGTAAAGGGCTCTTCTGGCTTCGCCCTAGGGTCTTTCAGGACCTTAGCAACCGAGCCTTTTAGTTTGAACATGAATCGTCTTCATCTTCCAGTTTAATCTTATCCAAAATTCAACTTGTTCAAAGAAACTACTGAAGTCAATTCCGCCCACCGATTAAGCTTTGAGAAATTCCTTTCTCTTGGAAGCAAGGGAGTTATTGACAACTATTTGAACCCATCTGACGATTCTTAACATGTGTGTGAGGAAACATGATGACCAAAAGCTAAAGTTTCAATATGACTTTCTATGTTCCCAATTCCCTCAGCCCATTCTTGCAAGTATCCGCATATGATTTGGCAAAATTTTCTTCCTTTTTGGTATTTCTTAGATTTTGGTATCCATTCCTCCGTTCCACCTAGTAAGAGCATTTCTCTGGCTATCACTTTGTTGAGCCTAATCGACATTTGCTATGTTTATAATGAGTTTCCATCCTTCAACCTTTTTATCTTGCAATACCTTCTATTGCCTTGTGAGCCTTGTCTAGATTCCAGAATTGCACAAAATGTGAATATCTTAAGAGCTCCAATTCTTTGTTTTTTGCGGTATTGTTGTTTAGTTATCTTCCAAAACCTTCAAATAGAGAGGCAACATCCTCCATCCTCCATGTTGGATTGGAACCAGCCATGAACATAAAGAAATGACCTCCTATTTCTGCCCCCAACAATTTGCCATTCTCCCTCCGTGGTTATTTCTCCATATCTAACTATTCCTTAGTGGGATGGGTCGTGGGTGGGACGTCTTATGATTTTCTTCCATAGATGATGGGAGTTCCTAATTATCATTGTACTACCTTCAATGAGAAGAATGTTTTCTTGATCACCTGGACTTGTGGTAGCCCATTTTCGTAATGTGTAACGTTAATCTAGTGTGCCTGATCATAGATTGGCAATGCATGAAATAAACTAATGCAACTCATATGCCATGTACATGGTATACTTCATTGTTTACAATTTATATTTTCTTTTTTACTATTTTCAATTTTTTCAATCTTCTACCATGCTACCTATTTTTAATTTAATTTTTAAATTATTTTTTTTTAAAGGCTTATTCTTTGGCACACCTCTAAGCTCATGACTCACCCTTATAGAGCTAGGTTGCCTCAACTATGCCTTATGCCTCTAAAACTGAGGTAGTGCATCCCCATGCTTGAGGAGATCATAAGTTCTACAAAGCTTCCAAAGGAAGAAATACAAGATAGATTGGTAGATGAATCAAAAGAAGTGTCAATGTATGAATTCGTGGATCGATTTGTGAATGGATCTATAGATGGACTGTTGATAGATCAATAGCTAGTAGAGGAGAGAACTGTAGGATGGATTGGTAGTTAGATCAAAAGAACAAGGATCAATGAAGGAATCTTCTAATACCCAGAGAAAGAATGGGTAGAAGGATCGGTAGCCATATTGATAGTAAAGTTGGTGGTCAGTTTCATATTGGAAGATTTAATAAGGTGTGTATCAAAACAGGTACCAACACACCTATAGAGGTGGCAATGGGTTGGGCCAAGTTAGGCCCAGACCCTAGCTTTTGTCTGTGCCCGAAATGATTGGTTGGGCCCGGGTGCAAATTGACCAGGTCTGAAAATCGATAAAATCCTTATTTCCTGCTTGAATGTTCCTAATCTATTTTTTGATTGAGTGGGCATAGCACAACAGGCCCAAACCTTAGCCTGAAAAAATTGGTTGGGCCCTGGTCCGAACTGACTTGGCCTAAAAAATTGATAACATTCTCATTTCCCACTAGAATGTTCCTAATCTATTTGTTGATTGAGTGAGCCGCACATGCACAAAGAAGTAGACATTTTAGATGAATGAAACCAACGATCTACATTCAAGATGGACGGGTTGCCTAACCGAGGATTGGGAATGACATATTTGTACGATATAATACATGCACAAAGACGTAGGCATTTTAGAGGAATGAAACCAACGATCTACATTCAAGATGGACGGGTTGCCTAACCGAGGATTGGAATGACATATTTGTACGATATAACACATGCACATACAAAGTCCGGTTGAGCTGGGCTAGGTCGGGCTAAAATAGCTTGACCTGAAAATTGATCAGGACCAAGGTGTTTCGTATCTGTTACGATACGGCCGTGACCGTTGCATGATACGTGGGTGGAACGAGGCAATTGGTTTTTTGGGACCGTATTGGTTGTTACAGGGGGCCATAGTAGCCATTATGAGACATAACGACCGTTACCTTTACCTGCATAACAGTAGAAAAAAGACCACTTCTTTTTTCTATATAAATGCATTTTTCCTCATTTTCCTACTTCTCTCATTCCAAAAACTTCCCTACATTCTACAATAGATTTCAACCACTCATTCTATAGTTTTTGGGATTAAGTAGATTGAAGCAATTTGGGTGAATAAAAGCTTTGAAGACCATTTTTTCAGAAAATTGAAAAAAGTGGTACACATGCATTTTCTTTTCCTGATTTCTATTTCTAATACTTGATTGTGATGTGTAAATATTAGAGACACATAACCATGTTCATAAATTTACTAGACAACCCAAGACAATAGTCTTAGTAAAGAGTGAACCGTTACGCTACCATAAACATGTTCGAAACAAAAAATAAATATACATTTGGAATACTAACATTATTCTAGATTTCCTAGATATTTTTCTAGAAATTTTCGGGCAACATTATTTTTTGAGCTATTACGAGGGTCGTAACTGTCGTTATGCCCCCATATCGGTTGTTAAGATTGAGACCCATATCGGTAATGGTGGTGACCGTTACTGATACAAAACACCTTGATCGGGACATGTATGGGCGTCTAAGCTAGTAGTTCCAAGGCTCCAAGCCCAGGCCAAAGCTAGGTTGGATTCTTTGGGTTGGGCGGGCTACCTGGCCCGTTACCACCCGTACACACCTAAAGTGCCTCTAAGATTGGGACGTATACTATAAAGATCAATGAAGAATCACAAGGCACCATGATGATCTCAATATATGAGAAGGCTATAAGAGAATTAATGCAGAAAGATTAGGGATCAAAAAAAAAAAAAAAATTCATATTGAAGCTATTAATGGGATAAGCGTTCATAGTATCAGTATCATTACATGTATCGATGATCGGGGTATGAGAGCATGTATTAGTATAGCCAATATGATCGATTCTTGGAAAAATATCGCTATCTAAGGAAAACATTGAGGAAACGTTGGGAAAAAAAAGGTGGAATTTTTTAGTCAAACTTCAAAATGTTAAAAGACACATGTTTACACATTTAGGAATCAAAGTATTTCAAAAACAACTATACATAATAAGTTTTCATTTTATAGGGGCCTAACCATGTATTGTAGTAAAATTCAGTATGATATAAATATATTAAATTTTTAGTCAATCAATAGATCAGCCGACGCTCATTAATATCTAAAATTTCCACATTAGTTAATAGTGAAAAACTCATATTTTCCAATATAACTTGAAAAAAAAAAATATATTTTCTAATATAAAATGGAAAAATTAGGATTTCACCAATTTCCCCCAATTTTCACTTAAATGTTAATTTTTTTCCCAACAAATCCATTTCAAAGTATGAGAATCATGCATAAACATGGATTTTCATCACAATTTGTGTTGAGATATGGGGAAAAATGAAATTTCAATGGATTTTTCGTCACCTTTGAGTTTTGTCCCGTCTTTGTTTTGAGTTGAGATTTCTCCCTAATCTAACATTTGAATAAATAAAAATCTAGAGTGATTGAAATTATCAAATGAACAAAATTCCAAAAAAATAAAATAAAATCCCAAAAGATTTTTTGGTTTTTACAACACCATCCCCCCCCCCCGGAAATATTCTGTCATTTTTTCGCCTATTTACGGATGTTTCTCTGGCATCAGAGATATTATCGATGGATCGCCAATACCAGGGAACTTTTATAAGAGATTCTTCGCAAAATATCATTAATATTGATAATATCACCAAATATCGCTGATATTTGGAAAATTTTAAACTTCCAGTAGTTTTGGTATCGCTGACCTGGCGATCTCGATTATATCGGTGATATTATCAATCGTATCACTGACATTTGGAACACTGAATGAGATGTTAGTAAAGGTGGGTTGTGTCGTTGGACGTATGTCTTTGAACTCGAGGGTGAGTTCTTCCCTATTAGGAGGGAATGATGTGACCTAGGAGTGAGTCCCATGAAAGCCTAGGACTGGACATTGGGATTTGTCTGATTAGAGATATGGGACCAACAATCTACTTGACAATTTTGTCACCCCCTAATAATGCTTTTATCAATCTGTGACCGTACATGGGTGGGCAATCAGTTAGTGGACACTACAAGTTGATTTAGTTGGACTGTTGGTCCATAAGTCCTTACTGTTAAGAGTTGGTGACTTGTCGAATAAGTTTCCCTTTGGTAGTTTCCTCCCTTATTTTGTGGGCCAGTTTTCAGGTACCAAACGATTTTGGCCTTAACACAAAATGGTCTGACTTTCAAAGAAGCCCAAGATCACCTGACTTTGGCATGAATTGAGGGAGATTTGAGACATTTATGGAAGGCGTATATGATTGTGACAAGAATTTAGGGTTATTTTAGTTTTTCTAGTATTTTATTAAATAGATGGTTAGGATTAGTAGGATTAGATTAGGGTTTCTTTTGCTTTGGAACTGGTATATATACTTGTAAAGATTCTTTTTAATTGAATGAAGAGTTGATATTCTTTTAGACAAATTCTCTGAACTTTGGGAAGTGACTTTGTTAAACTATACAAGGATAGTGTGATGCTATGCTCATACAACGCATGATGGTGCTTTATATCCAATTGGTGTGGTTTTAACCTTATATGTGGCCATCTGCTCGTCTCGCCACAGACTGATTCACTGCTTGTATTTTTCAGGGGATGATAACCAAAAGATCCCTCCTAGTAGTCGATCTTTTGCAGAAATTCTTGCAAGCCTTCAGCGGAGTAAAATTGATATTAAAGACTGGAGTTTGAGTGACCTTACAGCAGGTTTATACCTCATCTATCTTCGTCAAGCATCTGAAGATAAAATTGAGGATGTCAAGGGTGTGCAGATCTCCTCTGATCACATAGTAATGTCTTAAACCTTGGCAATTTAGAAAGAAACATCTTTTCAGATAATTAGTTGGATGTCAGTGACTAAATAAATTTCTCTTGGTGCAAAAGTTATGCGAATGCCCCATGGTTAGTAATATCGTGCTCTTTTTCAAAATTAGGTGCTTTTTTTCTTGTTCTTTTAAGGAAACAAACAACACAATATTTTGAAAATAACTTAAGAAAAAACCTACTATATGCAAATGACATTTTAGCATCTTTTCCTTTTTAAATTTCGAAAAACACTTCAGGAATCTTACTAGCACTTCCTGTTAGAGATGCACCACCCGTCCCAAGCCTGGCCAAAGGAGTGCTGGCATTATGGGTGGGCAGCTGGTTGTAATACCTTTGCCAAGCATCCATGAGAAGGCTGACCCCAAATAGATTGGACAAGACTTATGATGTTGGGAGTTTAAAGACCTTACCCTCCAATTTCCTCTCTAGTTCTATATGTTATCTTTGCAAAAACCTCTTTTTAATTCCTCATAAAAAAAAAAAAAAAAGAATAAAAAAGAAGAAGAAGAAGAAAAAGGGAACCCTGGAGCTTCTCTTATCATGATTTTTTACTTGCTAATGCGGTTTTGAAATGACTATCATATAAAACTTTCTATTTGTTGTCATTTTTTTAAAATGTATTAGGGGTATTTCCTTCTGGAATTATTGTTGAAAATGAGGCTGTAACAACCCCTACTGAATTTAAGAAAACACATGTTTTTGTGCATGCCGCAGACATGCAGATACATATACACATGTGTAATTACAAATGATTTTTAACCTCATCTCTTTAAAGACATGCCGAAGTAAACCCGATTTCTACATTCACTGATTTACTATGGCTTGAATTTATTGACCTGCTTTCTTTCTCCTTTTGTCAGACCTAAATTGAATTAGTTGCATTTTCTAATAACTGATTGGAAATAGTGGTCTTACAAACTACACTAATGCAGTTTGAGCTGAATGAATTATTTAGCATTCAGTTCTGAGATGCAAATCTTCATTTCTGATAAACAGTTGTATGTTATCAAACTATACAGTTGTGAACAGCATCTGGTGATTAATGTCAGAAACTCATCAGTGCATGTCTATGAAATATCAACATAAGAGTTTTGAACTGCAGTAATCTGACATGCTAACTTAATGAGGGTACATTTAGCTTGCTACTTGGGAGATATCAATCTTCTCTATATTATATAATATGATTTGAAAGCTTCTCTGATCCAACAGTCTTCATTAGGTTCAAGACCTCATATATCACACTGAATTGGCAAAAGGTTGTTATAAGGAAAATGCTGCAGGTCTTGCACGCAACAGCATGCTGCAGGAGAGGAATGTTTTGAAGTTTGTTAAGGATTCTAGCATTTTGAGGCCCGGATATTATATAGGGACTGATATTCGTAATAAATTAGTAGTTCTTGGAATTCGTGGAACTCATACAGTCTATGACATTATTACGGATATGGTTTCATCAAGTGATCAAGACATAACATTTGAAGGCTTCTCGACCCACTTTGGGACAGGTGAAGCTGCTCGCTGGTTTCTTCGTCATGAGATGGGAACCATAAGGAAGTGCTTGGAGAGACACCCGGTGAGATTTAGAACCCACTTTGGGCTTATGTTGGATTTTATGTCACACTTCTAAGCACAGGTGCATGTGCTGACCTGGCATTTTTGGGGACATCCTAGCTGTGTATCAGGTGGGCCACAGCTGCCACACATTGTAGATGACCTGGCCTGAACATCAGGGTGGTCAACTCATCAGGTGATCCACCCATGTATGATACCAGTTGATGATTTTAGATGCCGCTTGTGGTTCACATTTCAATGTACATGTGTCTTGTCCGATGAGTGGATCGATCTGATTTTGGATGGTTTTGAAAAAATTGCCAATGTTCGACATTTCGATGGACACAACTTTTTTTATACGAGGGTGAGTCACCCATGTATGAAAACAATTGATGGTTTAAAAAATATTGCCAATGTTCAACATTTTAATATGCTTCTGTCTTGTCTGATGATTGTGTGGCCCATTGATGAATGGACCAACCCGGTCAAAACATCAAGGTGGTCTCATCAGGTGTGCTGCCCATGTATGAAAGCACTGGATGGTTTAAAAAATAGTGCGGTATTTCACATTCCAATATGCACGAGCATGTGCCCCTTGATGAGTGGACCAACCTGATTTTTGACCCTGCCATCCACATGTGGTCCCACCTGATGCACTTCTCAATGTCCCACTCATGTGTAGGTGGGCACATCTGTCCCCTTGTAATGGTGCATATGTGCCTATGTGGGCTTACCAAGGTTTTTTTATGGTTGTATCTTGATCTTTATTTTCCTCCGATTTGAAGAACTACTTGTTTGTTGTTTCAGTGAGCCTAATTTGTGTACAGGGATTTAGGTTGAGGCTAGTTGGGCATTCTCTTGGTGGTGCTGCAGCTGCAGTACTCGCAATTTTGCTTCGGAAAAGGTCAGAAAGGGAGCTCGGATTTAGTCCCGATATTGTTTCTGCCATTGGGTTTGGAACTCCACCTTGTGTGTCAAAAGAACTTGCTGAAAACTGTGCCAGCTATGTCTCCACTGTTGTATTACAGGTTGGATGTTTATGAGTACTCTAATTCTCATGAGTAGTTTTAAGACTCTTATTAGTTTTGCTTGTAAATTATGGATAGTTTTTTCATGTGCTATTACTTATTAGTCTTCTTGATCCATTCGTCATGTGTATCTTTCTTTTCCTTTCTTATTTTTTGGCAGGATGATATAATTCCAAGGTTAAGTGCTGCTTCACTAGCTAGGTTGAGGAACGAGATCCTTCAAACTGATTGGTAAGTAAAACTCTACCTTGTTCATGGTCTGTCATTTACCAATAATTTCCTTTTAGGTAATTACGATGAGAACCGAAGGTATTGTAGAAACAAGTGGTTTCAATTCACTCTTATGCAGGTGTTATTTTCCCTTCTTCAGAAAATTATGTGCAAAGTCAGCAACATGGATTCATGAAAAACAATATATGGCGTACTCAAATCTTTGGTTAATAAGAATTACAACCAGATGATAGGGTAAGAAGTTTCAGGAAAAAGCTGCCTATGAAGGATCCTACCTTGTGATCTTGGAAGGCCTTAATTGTAAATTCATGTGAAGTGTTTCACATCAAATATTGGTCTGAAGTCAATAATTTGTTCTCCCATAATTCTTGTCTGATCAGGACGATCAACCTCATGAAGCTCCGAAAGCCCAACAGCCAAACAGCTTTCGTACAAATTTCTTCTCATTCATTTTTCTTTACAACCCTTCACCCAATTGGGAGGTTATATGTGTTGTAATCTGTGTCCAACCCAGCTTACCCATCAGAAAAATAATTTTCTTCCTCAGATTGCAACATATATCAGCTCCTTTTATTGCGTGATATATCCACAGACCTTCATCCGTTCTTTTAAGAAAAAAAATAATAATCAATCTTCTGCATCTAGAAGAGGACTTTGTTCTCCCAAGTGGTCATGCATTCAATTTTAATTAGAGTTTTTGCAAACAACTACCTAAATAATATGGTATTTGCAAATACCCACATACAAAAAATAAGTTTACAAATAACCACATTGTTAATTCATGGTTATTGCAGATACCCACTATTGGCTAGGTTTTTCAAACAGATGTGAACTATTTTGGCATATTCTAAGTGTTACATGGTGATACAGTTGGTCTCTTTGGGCTATTGGGCTTTATTGTACATGTTTGGGTACTGTTTAGGCTCACAGGATCAGCCTTTTCTTGCATTACTTAAGGATGGCATTCTTGTAATTTCCACATATTGAGTGAAAGCGCCAATAAAGAAAGAGAGATGGGATGTGTGGAGGCTATTCCAATATAGTTGTTCCACTCTTCCCTTTCCCTCTTCTTCCTCTCTTCGTTCTTCTTTATTTTTGTTGATTCTCCTATTCGGGTACATAGCTCTAGAGCTTGTTAGTTTCTCCATATAATATCCATTCTCTAAGGATATACAAATATGTGGGTATCCTAACTCTAGGACTTGTTAGATTCTCCAAATCCATGGGTGGACAAATAAAAAAAATGTTGTGTCTATGTGTGTGGGGGAATCTTTGTGGTGGAGGGACGCTGGTAGGGTGATGCATTTTCCACAAAAGGGAGAGTATGCCCAGGTTTAGCTGGCCAAATGACGCAGGACAGCCCTAATTATGATGCATGCTCATGAACATAATTAAACAACGGAAATAAAATGAATAAATGATCTAAAATTCTAGCAATAATCATCATAACTGAGAAAATCATAAAGGAAACATGCAATGGAGCGGGCCATCATCACAACCGTGGAATATGAGATTCAATTAATACGTAGGGTTGGATCCGGCGAGGGATGAGACCTCCCGATCTTGCATTGTCACACTCAATCGATCAATGAAGATCACTAGTCCGAAGAACCAGGAAGTTTATCGGATTAGAGATTTGAGAATTTGGGGGTTTAGGGTTTAAATCGGTTCTCAAGATTTTGATCGAAGAAGGATTAACCAAAACTGAAAAATAGAAAGAAGAAAATAATTACCTTGAAGAAGTTGGAGGGGCAACGGAAGAAATTAGAAGAAGAAGGTCAAGGGAAGAGAGGAAGCACCGTTAGAGAGAAGAGAGGAAGGAGGCAACCAAAGGGTTTGCTTTTCATTAATCAATAGTTAAAATTCGAGTTTAGGGCTTTAGCCCACTTAAATAAGCAAATAAGACATAAAATTACTAAAATACCCCTAGAATTAGCAAATAGAGACATATAATTACTAAAATACTCTAAACTAAGCAAAAACGCGCAAATAACATAAGTACGAGAAAGTTCGGGCCTGGTCTTCTTTCTCCAATCTTCCTTCACATGTGTCTTCCCTAAGTGGGGTCTTCTATATGTCCAATCACATGTGAAAGGTCTTCAGCTCCTCAATAGTCGCCTATCCACAAGGACGGCACTTGTGGTTGGCGCTTTCTTCGTTGGTACACCTTGAATGCGCTTATGTCCGCATCACTTCCGGGCGGGTGAGAAAAACTCGACTCCGACGAGTTGAAACTTTTGTATCGATCTAGTAGATCTGGATCAATAACCTGCAATGCGTCGCTCGACAGCCACGTAGATTCAGACGATGGTTTGTTCTTCCACTTGACAAGATACCGTTGGAAACCTCCATCTCTCGTGGATACTATCTCATCATCCAAGATTTCCTCAATTTCTTCTGTATGGGTAATGGGTGGAGGAGGGGGTGGAAGGAGTTGGGTAGCAAACTCAGAAAAAGGCCATGAAAGGGACGATGTATCAACAATGGGAGTATGGGCACGGACTAGATCTTCCATATTAAAAGTTGGATTAATGCTCATTGCAGGTGGAAGGTCAATCCGATACGCGTTGGACCCAACCTTTTGTAATATCCTGAATGGTCCAGCACTACGCGCTTGTAATTTTTTAGCAGATCCTTGAGAAAATCACTCTGGCCTTATTCGCACCATTACAGTCTCCTTCTTAAAATTCTTGCACTCTACGATGAGAATCAACTGAAACTTTATAATCATCATTGCTCTTATTTAACCGCTGTCTAATATGTGTATGCAAATCATGAATATGGCGTGCAAATGCATCAGCTGACTCAGAAGACCTTTGGGTAACAGCCATAGGTAAGAGATCTATGGGCATTTTAGGCTTATAACCACTTACAATTTCAAAAGGACTCAACCCTGTAGATCTATTAACTGACCCATTATGAGCAAGTTCAGCCGTTGGTAAAATTAGGTCCCAAGTCTTAACATGTTCACCCACTAGACAACGTAGAAGATTTCCAAGGCTACGGTTTACCACTTCAGTTTGACCATCTGTTTGTGGGTGGTAACCAGTAGAAAATTGCAAACGAGTTCCCATAATGTGTCACAGTGTCTTCCAAAAATAGCTAGTAAATCGAACATCACGATCAGACACTATGGTTTTAGGTAACCCATGGAGACGCACCACACCATCAAAAAAGATACGAGCAACATGAGACGCATCCGACGTCTTCGAACATGGGAGGAAATGCTCCATTTTATAAAAACGTTCTACAACGACAAAAATGGAATCGTGCTTTTTTATAGTCTTGGGAAGCTCAAGCACGAAGTCCATACTAATGTCCTGCCATGGAGCATGTGGCACTGGTAATGGTGTATATAGCCCGATATTTTGCTTTCTTTGCTTTGCCAGCTGACATGTTCGACACTGCCCTAAAACTTTGTCTACGTCTCGCTTGAGACTTGGCCAATAGAAACGATCTTCTACGAGGGCAATGGTCTTATCACGACCAAAATGGCCAGCTATCCCTCCTGAATGAAGCTCCCAGATGAGGAATTCATGAAGCGACATACGGGGAATACAAAGTCGGTCTCCTTTGAAAAGGAAGCCGTCTTTAAGAACATATTCACTCATAATATGCTGGTCATTAGAGAGCGACGCGTAAGTACCCCCAAAATCAGGACATATGGGGTATTCATCTTTCAGTTGCTCAAATCCGACTACCTCTACACTCAAGGAGTTGAGCAACGCCACTCTCATACTAAGGGCATCTGCTGGTTTGTTTTCAACCCCAGCCTTGTGTTTCAAAACAAACGAATATTCCTAAAGAAACGCTACCCACTTGACATGCCTTGGGTTGAGTTTCTTCTGAGAATGCAAATATCTTAAAGCCTCATGGTCAGAAAACAAAACGAATTCTTGCGGTAGGAGATAGTGTCGCCAATGTCTCAGGGATTGCACTACCGCACAAAATTCTTTGTCGTAAGTGGAGTATTTTTGTTTTGCCTCATTTAGTTTCTCACTGAAATAGGCCACTGGGTGTCCTTCTTGACTCAACACTCCACCTATCCCGACATCAGACGCATCACACGCTACTTCAAGGACTTTAGAAAAGTCAGGTAAACGCATGATAGGAGCTTCCACCATCTTGCCCTTAATTTCTTTAAAAGCCTTGATTGCGGCTTTAGACCACACGAACTCTCCCTTTTTCATGCACTCGGTAATGGGAGCCATGATCGTGCTAAAACTTTTAATGAACCGATGATAAAAAGTAGCTAGGCTGTGAAAGCTTCGCACCTCATGAATGTTCCTTGGTTCTGGCAACTCAACTATAGCCCTGACCTTTTCAGGGTCTGCACGCATCCTGTCAGATGACACTATAAATCCTAAGAACACAACTTGGCTAGACATGAATGCACATTTCTTAAGATTAAAGTACAACTTTTCCTCTCTAAGGACACTACAGACCTTCTTTAAATGTTCAAGGTGTGATTCCTTAGTGGCACTATAAATAAGAATATCATCAAAGCACACCACTAGGAATTTTTCCATGAACGGCCTCAAAGCTTATGTCATCACCCGCATGAAAGTACTGGGTGCGTTAGTCAAGCCGAAGGATATAACCAACTACCCATACAACCCATCTTTCGTCTTAAACGCCGTCTTCCACTCATCTCCTGGGCGTATACGGACTTGGTGATATCCACTCTTGAGGTCTATCTTAGAGAATATAGTGGACCTGACCATCATGTCAAGCATATCATCAAATCTAGGTATAGGGAACCTATACTTGACAGTAATTTTGTTTATGGCACGACTGTCCACACACATGCGCCACGTGCCATCTTTCTTTGGCGTCAACAATGCAGGCACGACATACGGGCTCATACTCTCTTGGATAAAACCGTTTTGCAGAAGCTCATCAACTTGCTTCTTCAACTCTGCATGCTCCGCAGGGTTCATCCTATAGTGAGGAAGGTTCGGTAGAGTAGACCCTGGGACAAGATCAATGGCATGTTGTATGTCCCTCATAGGTGGTAAATCATTCGGTAATTCTTCAGGAAATACATCACTGTATTCCTTCAGGACCGAGGTCACCTCACGGGGCAACTCTGATGGAACCTCAGGTGTAATCTCTCTAGCCACAAGGGCATACACCATAGAATCTTTCTTAGCCTCTTTTTCAAACTCTCTTGCGCTGATTATATGTAGAGACTTAGGTTTGGATTTCTCCACTTCTTTAGGCTCACTTGCCTTCTCATCCTTCTTCTTCCCTAGTGTATTCTCAGGTGGCATGAGATTAAGTTTGATCTTTTTACCATTATACATAAAAGTACACGCATTCGAACGGCTAAAGATCGTGACATCATTATCGAATAGCCACGGTCTACCTAGGATAACATGTCCCACATCCATAGGTAAAACATCACACCACAGAGACTCTTTGTATGACCCAAACTTGATGGGGACTAGACATTGCTGGGTGACGGGTAGGGATGTCTTGTCAACCCAAGAAACTTTATACGGGTCTGGATGAGGTGTGGATTTCAGTTTTAAGTGATCTAAGGTGCTAGTGGAAATCACATTCTGACAACTTCCACTGTCCACTATCACCTTACAATTCTTTTCACCACACTTGGCAATAGTGTAGAAGATAGTGCTTCGACGCCAATCAGCACTACTTCTAGACTGAGCTAACACACGTTTGACTACTACAAGCGTTGCTTCTCCATCCACTTCTTCTTTATCAGTAAGTCCTCCTTCAGGGTGATACACTTCAACTTCATAATCACCATGGTCATCTCCACCCTCGTGGGACTCGCCTATAACTAAGGCTCTCCCACGGTTCTTCATAGGACACTGATTAGACATGTGGCCAAGATTGCCATACTCATAGCACCTCACTTGGCTCATGTTACTAGGACCGGTACCAAGAACCCCTTTGCCCTTGTCCTCCCTAGGCCTAGGTGGAATGGTCGCCTGTGCCCTAGGTTGACTACCAACATTAGGTATAGTTTCCTGGAAACTAGATCCAGCACTAGAGTCTCAGGACTCAAAACGACGAACGACAGGAGCCTTCAGATATTGCTCTAACTCTTGCACGACTTGATATGCTTCATCCAAGTTCGTTAAGGGCCGAGTCATAAGCTCGAGCTGAAGATCCGCACGAAGGCCCGTCTTGAAACGTGAGAGCGTTACTAGAGGGTCTTCTTGGATATCACATCGCATCACATATTCTTCAAATTTAGCGATGTAGTCAGTGACAGACATTGACCCTTGGCGTAAGGATTGCCATTGGTCAAGGAGCTTCTGACGGTATGAGAGAGGAAGGTACTTCTCCTTCAACTTCTCTTTCATCTCATACCAATGTGCGATAGGGGTCCTACCAACTCTCTCTATCCTACGCTTGGTGTTGGTCCAGAAGAGCTTGGCTTGACCCAAAAGCTTCATCTTAGCAAACCGCATTTGACGGTTTTCCGACATACCATATCATTCAAAGTAGTGGTCCATGTTAGCAACCCAGTTAAGGAATGCCTTGGGATCCAAGCGCCCATCAAAACTCGGGGCCTCAACTCTCACACTCTTCATCGCACGCTCATCTTGATCATAGCGGTCTTGATGATCACATGTGGCTCGTGCCTCTCGCACCACACCACGACCGTTACCACGATCTCTATTCTCACGACCACCACGTGTGACAGCGCGTTCTTCAATGATTCCTCCCACTTGGGAGTACGCATCATCCCCTACAGCGAGGGTTTCTTTTTGGGACGCCTCTAGTTGCTCGACCTTAGTCAAGCTTTTGACCCGCTTCTAAGGCAGTTATCTTTTGTATCAATTGAGCAAGTTGCTCAGATAATTGCTCGTTATTCATGGTAGGTTGAAGTCCGAAACCTCTACCACTTCTCCTGGGCATACAATGAAGACTTGAACCAAACTCTACCCAACTAGACTACTAGGTGTTATGACTTTCAAGATAAATGTGATGAATGCAAAACTACTATGAACTGTTACAATTAAGTTGAAACAGGAAACAACTCAAATCCGAAAATTTTTCAGATTAGGAACTTTCTAAAATTGGAAAGTTTCTAAAATTGAAAACTTTCTAAATCTGGAACTTTTCCAAATTAAACCTAAAAATCAAAACCCTAATTTGATAACTCGATCTAGACAAAAACCATGCAAGCCTAGTCTCTGATACCAAATTTGACGCAGAACAGCCCTAATTATGATGCATGCTCATGAACATAATTAAACAGCAAAAATAAAATGAATAAATGATCTAAAATTCTAGCATTAATCATCATAACTGAGAAAATCATAAAGGAAACATGCAATGGAGCGGGCCATCATCACAACTGTGGAATATGGGATTCAATTAATACTTAGGTTGAATCTGGCGAGGGATGAGACCTCCCGATCTTGCATGGTCACACGCAATCAATCAATGAAGATCACTAGTCCGAAGAATCAGGAAGTTTATCGGATTAGGGATTTGAGAATTTGGGGGTTTAAGGTTTAGATCGGTTCTCAAGATTTTGATCGAAGAAGGATTAGTCAAAACTGGAAAATAGAAAGAAGAAAATAATTATCTTGAAGAAGTTGGAGGGGCATCAGAAGAAATTAGAAGAAGAAGATCAAGGGAAGATAGGAAGCACCGTTAGAGAGAAGAGAGGAAGGAGGCAACCAAAGGGTTTGCTTTTCATTAATCAATAGTTAAAATTCGAGTTTAGGACTTTAGCCCACTTAAATAAGCAAATAAAGACATAAAATTACTAAAATACCCGTAGAATAAGCAAATAAAGACATATAATTACTAAAATACCCTAAACTAAGCAAAAACGCGCAAATAACATAAGTACGAGAAAGTTCGGGCGCGTGGTCTTCTTTCTCCAATCTTCCTTCACATGTGTCTTCCCTAAGTGGGGTCTTTTATATGTCCAATCACATGTGAAAGGTCTTCAGCTCCTCAATAGTCGCCTATCCACAAGGACGGCACTTGTGGTTGGCGCTTTCTTCGTTGGTACACCTTGAATGCGCTTGTGTCCGCATCACCAAACATGTGAAAACTCAACATAGACACTGAATTTTTCTAAACATGGTCTGAATAATTGAAATTTCTGATGCCACTCATTTACCACTTTCAAGTACCGGTGAACAGACATTTCAGAAGATGCTGTTTTAGTTTGTTATGGGAAAAAGTGGAGTTTGGAACTCAATCGATGAAAAAGAAATAATGGAGTGGATGTTCTCCTAGAAGCATTTGATATCTGCATCTTAGAGACCTCCCCTTCCCCAAACAACAACAACAACAACAACAATAAAACTGCATTTTGCAGCAGTCTGTGTTGGTGAAAACAGGTTGCATGCTTAAAGCAGCTTCTTCTTCTTCTTTTTTTCTTCTGTTTTTTGTTGAAGCCCCACGCGTGTCTTAGTAACAGCAGGTAAGATTTTTGTCCACATATATGGTGAACTGATTTTTCTCTTTTCACAGTGTCTATGGGATACAATTAACTGCCTATTGATGATTCTTTGTGCATTTGGCAATTTACTTCTGCAACTCTGCACATTGATTTGTGCCTGCCTTGGTTTAGTAGTTGGAAAGAAGTTAGTTACACACTTTTCTTAAACTATACTCTCTTTTTTTTGGTCTTCTCAGGATGAGTGTGTTAGAGAGGGAAGACTGGAAGAGGTTTCTGGAGTTGGTTACAAATGCTAAACAGGTTGTGTCCTCGGTACAAGATGTAGCACGGAAACTTGCTGATTATGCCAATTTCAGAAACAAGACAAATTCCTCTGGTAACCTCCACTCTCCTATCTCCATCATAGGCTCATAATATGGTAACCTTGTTAAGAAGCTGTCTTGTCCACTACAACTGTCATAGATTAGAATTTTGTGCAGCTTACTGTATGTGGGGACAACAGTGGTGTGTGTGTGTGTGGCATACAAACCATCCAGAAGGGTTACCCCACCATGAAAATGGGATACCCCAAAAATCAGGCTGATCCAATCAATGTGTGGGCCATACCATAGAAAACAATGGATGACCACCCAAAACATATGGATGGATGAGTTCTATATGAATACATTTTAGATGCATATGAATAAGTTTTAGTCATATATAAGTACATTTTATATGCGTATACGTTTTGTAGGTTAAGCTTAATCTACAGCTGTTGTAAAGGATCCATTCTCCCTTGTTAAATGCGTATAAAATAAGTAATAGAAAAACAAGGTGGATTAGAAATATAGCATAATCAGAGTTTCCCTAGTGTTCTGTCATTTTAGGTAGAAGCCATGATACATATATACTCGTTTATGCTCACCCTATCATTTTGGAAATGACACTTGACTGATACTGGTATTGCATGTTCTAGGATATTAGTTGGCAATATTTTAACTCGATAAACTTGATCCTGTTTTATCAAGTTATAATTATTTGAAACATTCTGTCAATTTTCTTTTGTTCTTGTCATACTGTGTTTGCATTGTAAAAATTGTAAATATCAATAATTTAGTTAGATTCAGCATAAAAGAAAGATTATAACTATACCTCGTTTAATAATGCTAAATAGAATGACTCAAAATATATTTTGTTAGAATCATAAAACGACAAACAGATTAGATAGCTGTATCTTGATGCAGTTCATTAAATGTTGGACAACCCAATCTACCAAGGTGATAAAATAATAGTGATGGGCACACTTAATTTCCATGGCAATAATACGAGTAAGCGCAGAGTGTTTTAACAGTTTCAGTGAGATTTCTGTTTAACAACAATTTATATCTAATGTTCAGCAGATTAGTCCAATGGCTACTTACTGTTCTGGAAGAAAAATAATAAGGGTCTGTTTGGTAGACGCTTTAAAATCGGTTCATCTTATTTTAGTATCATAATTATGTATTAGAGGCCATGGTCTCAATACATAATTATGATTAAGTAAATGGAATTACATTTTAGAGATCGGGATCTCTGATATGTTATTATAATTAACTAAAATGAGACTCATTTTTATGTGTCTACCAAACAGGCCCTAATATTTTTCAGCAACCAGAAATGAAATTAAACATTCTAGATTCACTGCTTGTTATAAAAGGAGGAGATTCTTCAACATTTGAAATAGGGTTAAAAATAACCCCTAAAAGTAGGGAAAGAATCCACGTTTTTGGAGAGGGAGGGAGGGAGGGAGGGAGGGAGGGAGGGAACATATACATCATACAGCTACGTATATATACTATCCAAAAGCAACCCTATTCCCTCTTCCAATCTCACCCATGCTTACAGGTAACCTTTGCCCTTGTGAGTTGTGATTCTAAAACAAAACCATAACTCTAACCTAAAGTCAAATAGGATAGAGTGTATCTCTGCTGTTATATTTGCTACTGAAGCCTCTTAATATAACTAGAATGTCCCTACACAAAAGAGGCATCAAGTCCAACTGGTTGTCCCTTACTCTTACTCCAGTGGTAGACTCCCAGGAGTTTCAACACCTGGTCGAGGGTTCGAGTACCCATAGGTGGTGAAATCCCACCATGGAGTGACTGTGTGATGGTGTGTGTGCGTGTGTTAAAAAAAAAAAAAAGTCCAACTGGTTGGCCCACTAGGTAGGGTCCACCCATCACAAAATTACCTTATCCAAGGTCCATAGAATCACGAAGGAAAGAACTACCTTCAGCCTTTCCATTCTTGCTAACCGAACCCGGAACAGTTAGTGAATTTCACTCATCACGGAATTATCCCTTCTCACCATCGATAAAATAGTAGATCAATGCCAGATCATCTGACCATTGGATTGGATACTAGATTCAATGCCGCTATAGATGTGATGTAGGTTTAAGATCAGTTCACCCCAAAGAAAGAACCACCTCTAATGCCAAAAGTGATAAGTTGGTCAGGGGTTCGACAGTCTGATAAACAGCAAACTTTCATAGAGTAGTATCAGATAGGCCTCACTTCAATTTCCACTGCAAGATGATGAGTAATTGCTAAATTTTAACAATCTCCAGCAGAAAGTCGATGCAGATTGTTAAGGCCCGATAAATACTAGGCTACAACCTTGAACCTGTACAACACATCGGAAGAGTCACCCACTGGTCGCTAATATCCACATCTTGATTGTTTGTTATCTGCAGCACTGGCAGTATCGGTATCATTACAAGTATCATTGGCCGAGGATACAGAAACAAGCAGTGATATCATCAATAATATTGCTGATTCTCGGAAATGTATCACTGATTGAGGGAAACATGGGGAAAATGGTGAAAATTTGCATTGAAACTTCAAGAGATTCTAAACTACAAATTTGCGTATTTAGGAATTAAAAAATTGCAAAAAGGATGCATACATCATAAGTTTCCATTTAATGGAGGCCTAAAAGTATGTGTTGTCATAAGGAATAAATACAATAGTAACCAAAATAAGTTTATATAATACTAATGCACGTACCAATCGATAACTAAGACATCTAAAAAGTAAAAGAACTCAAAAACATACCTATCTGGGCATTCCTCATACCCATATGGAGTCACGAGGTGGCTTAAAGTCGCCATCTCCAACTGTACGTTGTTTATTGTGATACACTGATACTGCTGCATAATGTGTTGACAGTACTATGCCCAGGTCACGTACCAATGGGGGTACTCTCTCAGGCACCTCTAATAGTCATCCTCCCTAAATTGTACGTCTGTACGAGTATGCCCAGACATGGGTACTGCAGGATGAATATTGACTGTGTCTGAGTAGGGTCCTGAGGATACATTTTGAGTTCAACCCCGACTCCCAAATAGTATCAGGCCCAATCATATGACATATATCTCAAATATCCTCCTCTGTACCCAATAATTGGAAGAACTATCTGTTAGTTGCGTGTATCCGTAGTTGGACGAGTACGACTAAACGTTAGAGTCGTCATGGCCATAACCTTGATATCCTTCATCCATCCAATCATCTGTCCATCCCATCCATCCAGCCATCCAACCATCTTGTCCATCCAACCATCCATCCATCCAATCATCCATCCATCCATCCATCCAACCATGCAATCATCCATGCATGCACTAATGCATACATACATGATACATTCAAGATCCATCTATCCATACATATAAACACGTACATAATACATTATACATACAATCATGCATCCATAAAATATATATCAAATGGATTTTTTCAATAAACATATATTTTTAATTATTTTCAAAACAAAAATTGATTTTTCATCCCACAAATGCAACCCGTTGATCATAGCCATGGACCATATCACCATAATTAATAAAACATCGCAAGGAATTTGAAATATAAGGAAAAAAAAGGTTTTTTTTTTTTTTTTCCAACTTTTTTACATTAAACATATTTTTTCAAATTTCAAAATATTTATACATTTATTTTGAAAATCAAGATATGATTATCAGTCGATAGATATGCCTCTCCTTATCATCATCATCATATATATATATATATATATATATATATATATATATATATATATATATAATGGGGCATCAATTACTTGTTTTTGGAAAGGATTTTGGGAAAATCGGATATTCCCCCAAGTTTCCCAAATTTCTCATTTATCTCACTCTCTTAATTTCTTGCCCGAATCCATGTCAATGCATGAGAATCATGCTTAAACATGAATTTTCTGTGAATCCATGAGCAAATCAAAGAAAAAAAAAAAAAACCAAGATTTTCAAGTTTTTCATACTTCCAATTTCTAGTCCACTGAGCCTTTGATGCATGATTTCTCCGTGAAATCGAGTCTTCAATCCACAAAACCTAGTGGAGAGGTGCTGGAATCTCCCTTCTCCCACAGATCTGGAAGAAAGAATCTTAAAAAACAAGTTTTTCTATTATTATTTTTTTCTGTGATCTACGTGGGCGAGTATTGGGCAATTTTTTCATGCCTTTGGGTGATAATATCCTGGTGATATCTAGAACTTGTATTCGATGCTTTCGAAAGATATCGTTGGTGAACATAGAGTGGTCTGATGATGATCCGATGATGCCATCACTTTCCACGGTGCAGCTGAATTTAGCAAACCAGGATCTAGGTATGGCCTGCATGAGTGCATCGTGTGTGTCCCAGGTCACCATTTTACAGTATGGCCCGCCTGCCTTATTCTCAACTTAGATGTCCCATTATATGCCAGGTTAAACATATGCTGTATGTAAAGGTGCATGTGGAGCATGGATTTAAGACTCGGACCAACTCAACCGAGTGGAGGTGAATTGGTCCAACTCGCCAGAGGCGGAGGTGACTTTTCCGGTGACTCGTGTTGTCAACCTGGATTTGGGTCTGAGCAAGTCTGACTTGACTCGGCTCGTCTGAGCATCTGAGCATTAAAATCATGATATGGAGCTATCAAATTTCGATACACTTGCATTTTTTTCCCCCTTTTCCTTTTCAGTCTCATTCCTGTTTCACCATGCCATTTCAACTCTTATATGCAGACTTGCATTTTTTTTTTCCCTTTCCTTTCCAGTCTCATTCCTGTTTCACCATACCATTTTAAGTCTTATATGTAGACTCTAAATGTTATGGTGCATGAACACAGGTCTTTCTAGAGAGGAATTAGCTGCTGGGAGAGATGCTTTGTCAAAGCCACCTACGGATACTACTCTCGTTGCCAAAGAGGAGCTGTTCACTCCTGGAACCCAGTACTATTTGCAGAGGAAGGTAGATGCAGGTGGTGTCAGCATCATAGGCAGAGAATCTTACACTTACACGCTGTGGAAGAGGCACCCGGGCGAACATTTTCAAAGGATTGTGCTCTCAAGCAACTTGATTTCCGATCATAAATGCGATAACCATTACTATGCTCTCAGGGACGTGCTTAAAGGTATCCTGAAATCCGATGATAGCAGCTTTTGTAGGTAGTGATCTTTCTCAGTCCTTCAATGTAAATTTAGTGTATAAGAGTTACATGAGGTTACATCCATACTCAATGCAAACACATCCCAATGTGGACTGTGCAAGATCCGAGTTTTACACATGGTTGGAAACAATGCTTAGATCTCCTGCCTAAAAAATCAAGCTGTTTTGCTTGGGTGGGCCACAACGTACTTAGTAAATTGACAGTTAAAATGAATTTTCTGGCAATCCATTTGTATGTAGTAGCCATCTGGGTGTGAATGGCCTGATTTTTAGGGTAGAAGATCCGAACAGTGAACCCCACCTGATGGGAAGCTTAGATCTCACAAGCATGTTCCATATTGGCATGTGTGCCTATGGGTGAATGGGCAGGGCAATCCCACACGTGTGTGTGGAATTAGCGAACCTCAAAATATTTATGCAGTAATAACTTATATGGTAAATTAGAATTCTATTCAAATTTGGTTTCCCTGTGTTACTGTAATTTGGAATTCTGTTTACTGTTTCTATCAGATCGTATCAATCCATCTCTTACATGGTTGTATTGGCATCTAGAAAGATGATATCTGTAGCGTATATTGTTTCACTGAAACCATTGGTAGAGGTCGCGTTTGGATACACAAGTGAACTGAATTTCATACATTTCAGTTTAATCATGTTAAAACGGTGGAGATTAATTTTAAGATGTTTGCTGCAATAACACCACCTGTTGAATTGTTATGGAAAATGCTCACATACCTCCTCCGGTGACAACCAGGGTTAGTTTCTCTAATGCAGGGGAAATGAATTTGTGCATGAAATCGACGTGGTCCATCAGGTACACCACCCCCTATTTGGCGTTGATCCCAAAAATCAGGATGATTCAACACACTGGTGGGCCCCTCATAAAATTATACCTAAAACCTTGAGTTCATGTGGTGTAGCTGGCCTGAAATCTGGAATACTAATTTTCGGGCCATTTTTTCATCCAGATGAATCCAAAGTGGTTCCTGCCCAAAATTAATGGTGAGCCTTCCATCCCAACTGTTTCCTATGGTGTGGCCTATGATATTTGAGTTGCATGGTTAACAGGAGGCAGTGTCCCTGATGGACAGGTTGACCCTGTAAAGGGGCACCTAGCTTGAGTTACCCCAACGGTGTAGGATGCATTGGGACTAAAGCTGTTGGATTTGGAATTATGTTTCACTGATCAAAACCGTTTATACGATGGGCCTCTTGATGGAAGGGGGATCTTTAATTTAAATTTTTTTTTTTTAATTGCAAATTGGAATGTTTCAACCCTCTTTAAGTATTTTTTTTTGAATATGGACCGTCTCCTTACGCCTGAGTGGTATCTGTTGAGTAAATTTAGGATTTTTATGGTTTTTTAGGCATCCTTTGTCTTGTTGTGAATCAACAAATTGGATCACCCAACATGGAAAAAATTTACCCTGTAAGCAACAATATATCCAGCAAGTATTGTTATGAAATCTCTCTCTCTCTCTCTCTCTCTGTGGATGAAATCCATTGAAATGAAACAGTGGGTTGTCCCATTGTAACAAATATCACCAAGGTTTTAAAAATCTTGTGATATTTTAGCTGAAAATTAACAAACTGATAATTGCATGATAAAATAGCGAGATTTGCAAATTTGCTGATTTTACAATGTTTTTATGCCTATTTTAAAGCGAAAATCATTTAAAAATCTACACATTATTTTATAGCTATTCATTTAATAGTTTTAAACTATTTATCAATTTAAATACAGTTTTTTATTGGAGATGCTTGAAATTACCTAGATAGCTTTATTTTCTTTAAAAAGTAGTGAAGTCGAGAATTGCGAGGAATGTGGTATTTGCATAACATCCAACCTATCTAATATTTGCAGCCACGCATTGCGACCACACAAGCCAAAATGCTGGCTAATTGTCACAAGGACTATGGTTAGATCCTCCAAGTTTTTGGTTAGTATGATAATCATGGTGGGGTGCATTTATTAGATTAGTTAAATGTGAAAAACATACCATGTGCGCTCATGACTCGATGTATTTTACGTACACAATTGGTAAGTATGTGCTTATGAATTAATGTCCCCTTTGAAAGTAAAATTTTTGTGGCACACTTGTGTCAAATAAAATAATTAACCAATCAAGCAAATGCCCTAATTTGGACACTTTATAAGTGTCGTGTATCATACGACACACTCTACCAGAGTATTATCCACCAATTACATGGGAGTTAAATAAATATAATATATTGTTCACCATCTAAAGTCGTGTGTATAATTTAGACACTTTATAAGAGTGGTATATCATCTGACACACTCTACCAGAGTATCAAAGTTCTTCATATGAATACAAACTAGTATACGAACTCTTTAGTATACGTGACTAATACCTAGTAGTACCCATGTGCTTGAATGAATATACACTACGGAAGCAGGCTGTGTGGGCTGGTTCTATTCGTTATTTTGCTCTAGCGTAGCTTGTTCTGAACAAGGCCTAGATTTCAAGCCCTAACCCAACCCTACGTGCAATTCAGATAGATTCGTTTGAAATGAAAATACTCAATTGTCCAAATTAAATTTATAAAAGCAATGGTTAGCATCTTCCCATACATTGTGACTTTTCAGACATCCCACATCCATTGTTGGATCCATGATTTCAATGGTTTGGATTCGTACATTTACGACAAGTGTACGCTGGTGGGCCACACCAGAGTGAACAATGATATCAGGGTGCCAAGCATAGGTTTGAGCGTGTATCTTTCATCAAGCCCATTGATGTAATTTGTCTAATTAATATGGCCCACCTCAGTTTTATATCCGGCTGATCTATACACACACACACACAACATATTGGCTCCCACAAAGCTTGGATGTTTTTACCCGCTAGGTGAAACAGGTATTGTAGACTACTACGGTCCATCTCGATGGTGGTGACCAATCCACTGTACTAAAGAGTAAATGCACTTCAATTTTAGATCGTCTAGATTGAAAGTCCATTGTGGATGAGGCATAGACGGTTAAAAATGAATCTAATTTCCCAAGGTCCAAAATTTAATGGGAAAATTTCAAGTGGTGAAGATTGTCCAATCAGCGGGATTTTTGGGCCTTGCACTATTGGAAGTGAAGCACCTGCTTTGGACGGTTCAGATTGCCTTACATTACATGCACGTTATTCGTGATTTGTAGATGAATACGCACCAATAGACGAGCAGTATAAGAAGGAATCCCACATCGGAAGGGAGCCATGAAGTGAGAGAGAGCAAGATGGTATAAGTTTGTAGTCGGAAAGATTTTAAAAATTAAAAGGGTCGGTTGGCTAAATATGCCACGCTCGCCCTTGGATGGTGAGTGCTGTATGGCTATCAAGACATATGGCCGACATAATTTGTGGGATCCTATAGGGTTGGCTCGCTCGGCCGACCCTCCAATTCACCAACAAATTCTCACATGTCGGCTTTATAGCTTGAGTTTCCTCCAGCCTATATTCTACATTCTAATAATGTATGGAGTCCTAGTCTCCATAGACACCTGACTGTGTTTTCTAAAATTATATGAAAAAATGGGTGGACAATTTGGATAAAATTCATACATTGGGTGGCCCAGGGTGTATGTGTTCTATGAAAAAATGAATGGGTTTGGATAAAAATTCATACATCCCTAAATGCATGTAAGGGATTAGTTAGGTATCCCTAAATGCATGTGTAAGGGATTAGTCAGGTAGGATTAAGCTTGGATAGAATTGAAAAAGTAGAATTAAATGCATGTGTAAGGGATTAGTTAGGTAGGATTAAGCTTGGATGGAATTGAAAAAGTAGAATTAAATGCATATGTAAGGTATTGTCTGGTTTGAATGATCAGGGATCCCTTGGAAAGTCTCGAATTTGCCTCATTTTTTGGCCCATGGCCTAAAATAATATAGAGAAACCAGTGTACATTGTGGATATATCATATATATCAAGGCGGGGTCACGAGTGGGACACCCCACCCCACCTCGGCGAGCAGTGACGTGAGTGAGTCTTACCAACCCACCGTCACCTATAGTGTGGTCCGCTGATGGTTGGATCAGCTTGATTTTTGGTTCTAGTGGTCAAAATAACCTAATTAAAGAGGCGGATGGTGTGGATCTAATAGCTACCTCATTATGGGTCCTATAAGTAGAAATCCACTAAAAAATTCTATGCATGCGAGTGTGAGGTAGAAGTTTCCCAGTCTTTGTGGCCCACCTAGGATGATGATAGACTTCATTTTTGGTTTTAAGGATAAAACAGAATGAAAATTTGGATGGACAGCTTGGATGAAACATACACATCAAGTTGGGACCCATGAGTGGAGGCCCCACCCTTCCCTTACAACTCGTGGAGGTGGGATTCGGAGAATCAATGAGGGATGGCAAAATCTCATCCATAACCATAGTGTCTGGGCACAAATCTCAAAATGATTTTCATCCTCCATTTCAAACATGTCAACTAGATGTATTAGATGGGATTATGAATACCATCCCATCTAATACCAGCTAATGCACCTGGCCAAACAGGCCCTTAGTGGTTGTCGAGCTCCGAACAGGTGAAGGTAGTACCTTAGTAGTTCGACCGAATAGAACAAGCGAGGGTAGTACCTAATTCGTGCCCCCCGAATAACCCACAGCAGAAGATACTATAGTTGTACGCGAGTTGACCTAATCATGCCCCCCAAATAGCGTCCATGGCAGACGATACTAGTTGACTTTATATGCAAATAGTGTCCATGACAAAAGATACTTGAGTTATATATGAGTTGAATCGAGTCAAGCACACAAGCCGACCTAATCATGCCCCCCAAATAGTGTCCATGGCAGAAGATACTAGTTGACTTAATATGCAAATAGTGTCCATGACAAAAGATACTAGAGTTGTATATGAGTTGAACCGAATCAAGCTTGGCACGGCTCGACTACTAGCTGATCATAGCTCGAACTCAACTAAGCTCGAGCCTATATGGCATTTTCTCAAACATATGAAGTGCACCTTCAATTTCTTACAGCTTGCAAAACAATAGCAGCAATTTATGTGTATTTCATCAAACACTCGGTAGGCAGCATCAAAATCAAGATCCAAGGTTACTCTTGTTCGGGTGGTAGACTCTTTGGAGTTCCAACACCCGGTCAAGGGTTCAAGTATCCATAGGTGGTGAAATTCCACTAGCGTGAGTGTGTGAGGTGTGTGCGCGTATGTAAAATAAAATAAAAAGATCTAAGGTTAGTTTTACCACGTAATATATATATATATATATATATATATATATATATATATATATATATATATATATATATATATATATATTTGTAGTGATTTATTTTATATTCATACCTTCCTCGCCACCGGCCGATCACAGGGAGAATGTATCCACCCGAAACAATACTTTGTTGAGTCATTTCATCAAACACTTGACAAGCAACATTAATATCAAAATAACCGAGTCACCAAATTAGTTCGATCCAAGTTTGATTTGAGCTCGGCTAAGCTCGAACTCTGCTGGAAATTTTTTCAAGCTCCAAAAATCAGTTCGACTCAACTTGAATTCAATTTCCAACCAAGTCAAATCGAGTTTTTTCAGGCTGAGTTGAGTGAGTTAACTGAGCTAACTCGGTTTGTGTAGATACTTAATGAAAACATACGAACATTTGTGTACGACCTGGATTTCCTGCAAAAGCCTTTCGCAGGAAGTTCCTGCGCTGGGAACCTAGGTGGGGCCCACTGTGATGGTTGTGAGAAATCCACCCCATTTGTGAGTTCATTTTACGACATAAAGGAAAAAATGAACTAGAATCAATGCTAAAATGGGCTGAAAACGTGTGAATTAAACGCCCACAGTTGAAATATTCATGGGGCCACAAAAGTTTTGAATCATGCTAATATTTGTGTTTTTAGTTAATCGCAGTAGGAATGACTTTATGAACGAATTGGATGCATGTAAACATCATTGTCGACCTTAGGGAGGTTTCAACCGTAGGAATTTCCCGGACCACCTTTTTCTTTAGTACTGCCCACTTGAGTCTTGGATCCTGCTTACATTTAGTGTCATATCCTAAGAAGAGCTCAAAAAACGGATAGGAGTGGATTCCTCACAAACATCACGGTGGGCCCCACCTCCATTTCCGGCGCAAGAACTTCCTGCAAATCGTCGTTTGGTTTGATTAGTTATATAAGCTCATTTTTGTAACATTTTTAAAACCACCCCAACCTACTGCCCCACTTTGCTTGCCCCGAACTGTCTCTAGAAACAGGTACCAATTGACCCATGGTCAAAACCGTCTCTAGAAGCAGGTATCGATTAACCCAGGTACAAATCAAACCGTTTCTACCTAAGAAGCTGATGTTGTAGTTCATCTAGGTAAAAATGCATTCTGAGTGAAAACCCAAGACATAGCAATTACATGAAAAACACTATAACCATGTCTTCTCTTTTCACTAACTAATATATGGTTGAAATTGAGTAAATATTTTTTATGGATAAGAAATTAATTTTATTTTCTCTTCTTTTTAAGCAAAGAAAAAAGAAGAAGAAAAGATGTGTAATATTTAGAAATTATTGAGATATTGGAGAAAACTAATGGATGATTGCTTATATTGTTGTGCACAGTTATCCATCATTCCACGATTAATATTAATGCGGATACAAAAAACAATTTAAGAAATTTAGTTATATATCTTTTAAATATGAAATATCTTATTTTGTTAATTAATTTGATCATTGTTGTGTGTCAAACATAACACATATTTGAGAAAGTAAGGCTTATGGGATAATATGCATCATTGATGAAATTGGGAATGAAGGCTTATGTGATTATACTTGGCTTAAACATAAGGAAAGTGAAAGAAGTGTTGAAAAAATAATAATCAGGTTTGAGCACTCACTTAAATATAATTTGTATATAGTTGAATATGCAGCACAATGTAATTGAATAAGTCAAATAATAGGTACAACCTGCAATAAAAGCCCTAACAGACTTCAACACATTTTGTACTCGTGAATACCCTAATAAAAGATTAATGAATGCTAGGGTAATATATATCAAGGGCAAGATAAAGCACTTGCAATCAAAGCATTTAAGGCTAGTGAAAGATATGGAAGAGGTAAACAAGATAAAGATACCTCCTCCTCTACTTTCTACACACCGCTGAATATGGACCTTTTTATTGGTATGATGTGTGAATTCCGTGGGACCAGATCTTGCATGTTGACCACTCTTGTTGCTGCTATGATGTGTCGATGATTAGTTGTTTTACCAAATGAATAAACTATATTTATTTGTTAGCCACATTTAATAATTTGTTAATCAACTTATACAAAGATAAAAGCTATGGATAAGATACAGTATGGGCCATTGTTGATGCCCTGATCAACATAATTAAGGCCCAATTTTCATTTGTTGAGCCATGTACTTCATTGCTAGTTGTTGTGATTATTGTTAAAATACTGCAAGGAGGTCATATAGTTATGAGGCCTTGATTTTAAGTCATTTGCTAATAGCTGACTGGTTGGATATTATCCCTGATGCACATTTGATTTCAATCACATTTAATTCTCGAGTCTTTCAAATTTGTTGTAAAGACTATTTTAGTTTTTGTTGATTGGTATTATTGGTATTTTTATGGGCAATTACATGTGGGTATTGACTTATCATACCAATTTTAAATATACGAGAATTTGTCATGCACGTTTAAAACAATTATTGTATTCCTCCACTCTTTTGGTCAACATAGACAATGTTCTAGTGGAAAGATAGAAAAACTAATCATTTAAAGATAGGCTTAAGGCACATTACGATGTCGCTATATTTAAAGCAATATTCGCACCCTATTGGTGATTAAACCAATTTGTAAGCGGGTTACAACAAATTTACCTCCATGATATAATAAGCCTCTTCTCCAAGAAGAGAGAAATGTGGCTTCGGCTTGCAAAACTGAAAAACCTCACCCAAACACACTTTTACAGCATATATCACTGACTTTTGTGCTGTTACAATTTAACTCTTGAAAATTGTTTGAAATTGCTGTCTGAAAGACTGTTTGCAATTTAGCGCCTAAAAACTGCAACTTTTCAAAAACTATTTAAAACCGAAAATTGAGAAGAAGAAGAAGAAGAAGATAGAGATGAGATTGTTGGAATTGTGATTGTTAAATTAACCCAAATATGGGTTTATATAGAGTCACAAGAGATGATTTAAGATCCTTTTCATGTAAAGACATTCTTTCATGGTATAGCCGACAACCACCGTAATCACAAGGAGTAGTACGAATAATAAATCATGAAATTATACTTGATTAAGCGTTTTATCGAACATGCAGGCTATATCTTGACAAGGGTAGCAATTCATGAAAAGTAAAACAGGTTAAGTGCATATACAAGTGAGCGGGAGGAAGCATGAGCAATAAATTTGATAATCTTACTTATTCCAACACCCTTTTAAACATGCAGGCTTCATTATACAAAGATCAATTTATGGAAAGTAAATCGAGTCATACGAATATGCACAGGATAGCATACGTTTATTCATTCACGACACAAATCATTAATTATATCACGGGGTTTAAAAAACTGTAACCTAAGGATAATGGTCCACACCTTGGGTTAGTTTGTCTAATCAAGACTCGCTCTTAGGGTTAGAGCTCTGCAAGACAGTTTACCAATGCCCTACAACAGTAGAATTAGCTTGTAAGGATTCATGCAACCAACTTTCAAGACTAAAATCTCCCAAAATGAATTCATTGATTACCTCTAATTGCCGTCGAGGCAACTTTGACGATGCAGTGCGGTTGTGGCTACATTGTCAGCTAGTAGGGACAAGGCATGTCATTTCCAATCAACCCCTCTCCCACACTTCCTCCCCAAGGTGGAAAATGGGGGCTATTTATTTGACAAAATGTGCACAAATAGCCATAATGACCAATTTTCCAATAAAATTACCCCGGGGGAGGTTGTTCTCGACTTACTGGGCTTTCTGGGGGCCCACTAACTTATCCACACCATGTGGCATGTACCTTGCTATGGGATCATATCCAAGCAAGCCTCTACAAAGATTTGGAAAATCAAAGATAATGATGGCACCATCATGGAGAATAAGAATGAGATTAAGGAAATAATTATATACAATTTTAAAAATGTCCTAAACTCTTCGCAAAGGGATTATCCCCCTATTGATTTGCATCTCCTTAAACAAGATCCCTAAGCTCTTTGATGAAAAGGGTGACCCGCTTACTAGACCTATAATCATCCAAGAAATTGAAGCAGCTGTCAAATCTGTTAATCCCAATAAAGCCCCAGGGTTCTAATGGTTTTAATGACCACTTATATAAGATTTGTTGGCCTATTATTGGAAAAGATGTCAGTGTTGCAATCTTCAGTTTCTTTAACTTGGGAAAAATGCTAAAGAAACTCAACAACACTCTTGTGGCGTTGATTCCTAAATATGATAATATTGAAACTCCTAAAGATTTCTAGCCTATTTCTTTTACTAATGAAATATACAAAATTATATCTTGTATCATGGTTAATAAAATAAGGTTATCGTGTCTTCCATTATTAGTCAAACCCAATTTTCCTTCATTCTAGACTGTAATATCTCTAATAATATCATGTTTAGTCATGATCTCATTCGAGGTATCTACCTGGAAGGAGGTCCACATAAAATGTGTGCATGCAAAGATTGATCTCAAGAAAGCTTTTGACTCATCAGGTGAGACTTTATCATTTAAGCCTTCCGCGCTCTCAGTTTTCCTACTACTTGGATTAATTGGATCCAATCCGCTATCTCTATCCATTCTTTCTCGATTATCATTAATGGGGAAGCTTGCGTTTATTTCAAGAGTAATAGAGGTATTAGGCAAGGAGACCTGCTATCTCCTTTCCACTTTACAATTTCCATGGAGATTTCTTATATCTGCTGGGTAAATGTTATGATAAACAGTTAATTCATACCCCCCTTAAAAGTTAGGGCTATTTCCATCTTTCATTTCCTTTTTGTTGATGATTTAATGATTTTTCCTAGTGTGGATTCTCATTTTATTTGTAACTAGTTAAACTTCTTTCATAACTTGCATGAAATTCGATGCTTCAGGTCAACATTCAAAAGTGTGTTTTTTAAATCTCTGGTTCTTGTACATTTCAAGATGAAGTTAAAAGTATTCTTGGCATAGACGAAGGAAAACTCTCTATTAGATATTTAGGAGTTCCCTTGTTTTTCACCAGGCTCCATATATCATACTATTAATCGTGTCATTAACTCTGCTTCATCATTGAAAGCCTGCAGACTTGTTAGTCCAATCCTGCCTTAAAGTGATCTTATATAGTTCAGTTGGTTTTATCTCTAGACACTCTATTGCAGCCTGGATGACTTTTCTTGAGAAGCTTAAAACAAAAGACTTGTTTTATTATCTCAAGTATTATTGATGATACTCCAAATAATCAGCCTCAACACATTAAAGAATTAAAATCAAATTTGGTATTGCTTGCCTTGACCATATGGTAAAAAAATAAAATAAAAAACACACCAATTAGGCTAATTATACACTCAAATGCCTATAAAGGGAACCACCAAGTCTGGTCAAGTCCATTCACAGAAAAATAGTTCTCTGCATGTTTAGCAGATAGCTCAATCAGTACAATTTTCACAATGTAGCCCATGAAATGTATGCTGAACAAAGTACACATTAGACAGTTCTACACTCATCAATTGGACAATCAAAGTGTCACAATGCAACTAGAAGTACTACAAGTTATGTTGGTGAAAGGATAATTTTTTGAAAGGGATCATTTGTATACATGTAAGCTTTTAAGTTGTGACTTACGCCTGGGTCAGTTACAGGGAAACGTATCCTCACCGGCAGTTTTGCAGTGACAGAGAATTTCCTCCCAAAACATGGCTGTTAAGAGGACATACCTGTAAGATACTTTCCACTTACAGAACTTACAGGAATCAAGGACAGGACTCTAAGCACGAGCCCGAGTCCAGGCAAGTAACATGTCAGGCCTGAACTGCACAAGAATGCATGTTGCTACAGAGGCATGTGTTACGACTGTCAATCGAGTGCAGGACTGTCACTGCCGAATAAGGATCACTGTACTTGCTATGTAATCTCCAATATACTACATTTGATCTTTCCTGGAAGAAAAGGGACTATCTAACATGACTTGTTAAACTTGTATAGCACAATTACTAAAATAGAAGTACGTACAAATAGTGAGAACACAAGTACATTCAAAAAAAAATAAAAATAAAAAAAATCAGTGATGCCTCTAAAGATGCAAAATTCAGGAGATTATGCTTAAAAGAACAAAACTCCATCCTTGAAAGTCACATTCAGGTTTATGATCAAACCATCCTACCCATCTCAAAATCAGCCTTCTGTTACCTGACCACAATCGTCAATCACAACTGTAGATGTTGTTGACCCGCTATCTGAACCCACCTTCTCCATTGCCTTGACGACACTATAACCATCCACAACCTGCCCAAAGACGACATGCTTCCCATCCAGCCAAGCTGTCTTCTCAGTGCATATAAAGAATTGTGATCCATTTGTGTTTGGGCCTGAATTTGCCATTGATAGTATGCCAGGACCCGTGTGCTTCTTCTTGAAATTCTCATCATCGAATTTCATCCCGTATATTGATTCACCTCCAGTTCCATTACCCCTAGTGAAATCCCCACCCTGACACATGAAATTCGGGATTATACGGTGGAAAGCCGAGCCCTTGTAGTGTAGAGGCTTGCCTGACCTTCCAATCCCTTTCTCACCCGTGCAGAGGGCACGGAAGTTCTCAGCTGTTTTTGGGGTAACATCTGCAAATAGTTCCATTATAATTCGGCCAGCTTTCGCCTTTCCAATCAAAATGTCAAAGAAAACCTTCGGATTTGCCATTTTCTTCGTCTTCTGATAGAAAATCAACAGAAAGATTATGATTTGAACAAATTGAATTGAAGAAATAGAAATGTCCAATGAAAGAGAACAATACTAGAATCAAACTTTCTTCAGAAAAGAATTACATGACCCTCCACCTGTGGCTGAATTTGCAGAGTGGGGTGCATGTTTTGGACATTCTGCCTTCAAAAGACAGGATCCACCATGGATGGAATGTGTTAAAAGCTCCTCAAATATCAAAGATCCATAATCCATCTTTGATCTTATTTCCATTGAAGGTGGACCATTGCATACCTTCTCCAGGCATACTTACTGGCCACTGTCGATCAGCAAGATTGGAAACATTGTTCCACCAGGAGGATTAGGGGGAATGCCCCAACGACGGTGGACCCCATTAGATAAACGATTCAATTCACTGAATCATGAGCCCTACAAGTAGAAATGACAAAAGCCATTTTGTTTTGATTTTTTTTCTGGAGGATCACTTCCTTTTAGGACACTTGATGGAAATCCATATACCAGAACCTTACTTCAGAAATGAAATAACAAATAAACAAGGGATCTTCACTAAAATGGCCCCAATGTATGGTCTTTCATATGTTTAGCCCCCCTTTACTAAGCCTTTTTTTTAGCCTTCTTACAGGTTTTTGGAATTTGAAGCGATGAAAATGCTCTTGTTTCGAGCTGTGTGCCTGTATGTAGTTGAGCATGGAAGAAGCTTCCTAGCATCAGTATGATGCATGAGGTGGCATCACATGGTAATTGAGCCCATTGGAAGGCAGACCCAATCTGTTCATTTTGTTCACAGCCCACCATTTCTTTGAGAAGACGCTAAATTTAGGCATATACGAGCTCTTTGTGGTTCACAACAACTAACAACTGATAACGGTGGTCATTCACTGACAATTGCTTTTATGTGGTGTGGTTCACCTGATTTACAGATGTGGATCATTCTTTGGCCCACGACCTTTCATGAAATTTTGACTCTGATGGACAGAGTCGACTTGACATGTACCCCATGGTAGGCCTCACGGAGGGCGTCCAAACATTGTCTATGGGGGACCAACGTGCAGTATGTGCCAAATCCACTCCGTCCATTTTCGTCAAAGTTTCATGGAAAGCTATGCTCTGAAGAATGAGCCACATCCACCGACCAAGTGGACCATGCAAGGAAACCGCTGGCAGTGAACCAGCCACTATTATCAGTTGTTGGGTTTTGTGGGCCACAGAGCTTTATCAACGTGGGGTTGCATCTTTCTACAGAAATGGTGGGCCACGAAGAAAATGAACAGATTAGATCTACCTTTTAATGGGCTCAATCACCTTGTGGTGGCCACAACATGCCTCAAAATTGAAGCTACGAAACTTCTCCCTCACTCAATGTCAGTCCAGGTGGTGGGCTCCTAGCAAGGGCATTTGTAAAAGGAGGCCAAACATGTGTAAACAGCATACCTTGGGGACATTTTGGTAAAAAACCTAATAAAAAACTAAGACACAAGGGTTGAAGACATAGCAGCACCAGTTAGAAGGATCATGCAACTAAGATGTAATCCTTACAACATCTAACCAACTATAGACTCATCCCACACTAAGTGATTGAGCTTTCGTGAAGCTGAATGAACTAAGTATACACCACGTGATTGAGCTTTCGTAAAGGTGAATGAACTATGATGGAAAAAGCATACCAATCTAACCATCCAATCTGTGGACTTTAGCTTGTTGATTAAGAGCAATCCATTTTAAACATGCAGAATTTCTATTTACATGTGATGGGTTGAGCCTGTGACCAGTGTTCAGACCTGTTTGGACCAAACTAACAGAACAAACCAGTCCAAGACAGGGGATAAGCAATGGACCTAAACCACTTTTAAAGGGGTGAGAAAGATCTTTATTTTGGACCCAATGGACCAGTCCAAGACATGTTTGTGATCCAATCCATCCATCCATCAGGTGGGTCAGGTGGGTCCAACCTTATAAATGCTGTTGCCATTGGGTGGACCCAAGATTATAAATGCTCTGTTTTGACCCGTGTATGGCCCTGACTCGAGACCCTAATAGTAGCAGAGAGATAATAACATTGAGTAATACTAAAAAAATATCCGCCTTTCCTTAAAAATCCTCAAAACAAAAAATTTAGAGATGTATATGAGGATAGTAACAGAAGAGACGATTTCAGTTCTTGCACAGCTTTTGAGCTCAACAGGCTTAGAATTATGAAATAAACGCCTGAAAGCCTTCGATATGTGCTTTTCTTTCCATTTCCTAACGGGAATCCCACATTTCAAGATCGGGTTTTGACAAACCCATTTCACCGAATGCAAGTCTTGGGATTCCCACCACCTTCGACAGGGTGATGGGTCAATCAGGACCGTCCATAATGTGGTCCTCATTATGGATGGACTATGTTCCTTAAAAGACACTGATAAGACGATCATAGCAAACAGATAGCTTGGATCACCCAATATATATGTATAGGGCCTGCAAGATGAACGGTCACGATTTAGCAAGTCGCCCTGCCATGTGCACAAGGTCTTACACGGCCCACCTGACCCGGGTCCAAGCCTGATATCAGGGCATGTCCAACCGTACAGATGCCATATCTAACGGTCCAAATTCAACCGTACACTTGTGGCCATCAGCGGCCTGATTCTCCATAAAATACACGGAATCAAAGAACAAAGAAGAAAAAATGAGAACAGAGAAAGGAAACTTCGTACCTGTTGGGAGGTTTGGAGAAGGAGAACGAATAGGGTTTTAGAGAGGAATATTTATAACAGCAGGTGAATCTAGGGTTAGGGTTTTGGGGGACGCGGATTGCCTGTGCCCCGGATACATCAAATTCCTGTGGTCAGAAACTATTTGGGCCCAAAGAGATGTCTGTGGGAAATCCACTCCGTCAATTAGTTTCTCGAACTCACAATAGGATATAATCCTAAAGTTCAAGTAGATTCAAAACTTATGTGGGCCACACAACAGGAAACAGGGAGATTGAACGCCTGCCATTGGAAACTTTTTAGGGTCCGCAGAAGTTTTAAATCGGGATGATACTTATGTTTACAGTTTATCCCACTTTTAATAATATAATGAACGGTTTAGATGGCATATAAGCATCATGGTGGGCTCCAAAAAGTTTTCAACGGTTGACATTTCCATTCTCTTTTCCGTATCGTGTGGCCAATACGAGCTTTTGAATCGGCCTGAATTTTGGAATCCGGCTTTACTGGAGGTTGAGAAACTAATGGACGGGGTTGATTTCTCACGAGCATCTATGCGGCCCCACATAGCTTCCGACTGCGGCGGGAGCGGATTAAGTGAGACCCGGATCCACCGAGGTGGATGGGACACTTGACTGTGGGGCCTACTGTGATAAATCTGGCTACATCCACGCCGTCCGTCCGTATTGAAAGCTCATTTTAGGGCATGATCCGAAAAATGAAGTAGTTCCAAATACCAGACGGGCCGTAGTACAGGGACAGTAGTTCTTGATCATTAAAAATTCCTTGTGCGCCACAAAAGCTTTGTAGCAAGATAATATTTGTGTGGTCTCTTCGTCCAGGCGCTTGTGACTTTATCAACAGGTGGGATGGCAAATAAACATTCTGCAGGAATCCATGAAGTTTTTAATGGTGGGATTCAATGACGATTGTTTCCTGTGGTGTGGTCCACCCAAGATTTGAGTCAGCTTCGTTTTTGGAATCCTCTCCTAAAATAATCCTTCAAAATGATTGGACGGTGTGGATTTAAGGTACATACATCACCGTCGGCCCCACTGTTAAGGGTCCCATCCACCTGGGTGGAACGGGGGAAGACGAGGATCTCCTGGGAAAGAAAGTTCCTGCCCAACTATGCCGGTGGGCCCTGTGATGTTTTGTGAGAAATCCACCGCGTCCATCCGTCTTTAAAGATCATTTTAGGACATCCAACCAAAATCAGATGTATCCAAAATGCAAATGGGTCACACGTGAGTGAAAATTGGGGAAAGAAATTTCTACCGTTGAAACCTTCTTCGGCTCTACCTTTTTATATGCCATCCAAACATTTTACCAGGGCATACCCACTTGGATGAAGTAAAAACACAGGATATTTAGGCTGATACAAAACTTTTATGGTAACAATTTGTCTTTTTAACGGTGGAAACCAATCCCACTGTCCTCTTTCATGTGGCCGACCTGAGTTTTGGATTAGCCTCATTTTTTGTCTCATGTCCTCTCATGGTCAAGCTAAGATGATGGACGGATTGGATTTATAGCATCCTCAACTCTCTATACCTTCTTCTTCGTACACTAATGGGTACGGAACCCCACCACTCTAAACCGTCCCATATCCACGCCTCTTTCATACTGTTTCTCTTTCTTAAAATAAATAAAATTAAAAAAAAAAAGAAAAAAAAGAAAAAAGAACACTAAAACTCTGGAGATCGAGAGAGAGAGAGAGATCATTATTGAATCAGGATTGTTTTTTAAAGATATGTAATCTTATATGGATTTGAAATTTTAGATCTTTATGCTTTTAAATTTAAATTTTCATAAAATTATTATTATAGTTAATTAATTAAAATTTGTATAATAGTTTAGTTAATCATTTGAATTTAAATAAATTATTCTTTTTTATTGAGGTAATTCTAACTTATACTTGAAATTTTCTATATACTTTTATGTATTTAAATTTTTGTAGTGAAAATTTAATAATTAATTTAAACTAGCAAATTCCTTAGAATCGTTGATTTTGAATTATTATTGAAATTTCTTTTATGAATTTATGATTTCAAGTTACTGAGAATTATAGACTCTTTTGAACTGAAATGCCTTACTATCAAACTTTAAATTTTAGATGTGTTAATTAATTGAAATTTATTTATATTTAGCTTCAAATTAATCCATAAATTTCTGGAGAAAAAGAAAAATGGTTAATAAAATTTGTATTAATTGGAACATGATATAGGCTATATCTATACTATTGATGCAAATTTTATTAAGTCGATCAAGCTATATTTTAAATTAAGAATAATAAAATTTAATGATTTAATAAAATAGTAATAAATTTCATGAGTTTTAAATATGATCGTATGTGTAAAATAAATGACTTATAGTAATTATTAATTTTAAATAAAATGTTAGAATTTGTTTAAATTCATTAAGATAAATTTATATTTAGAATTTAGATAAATATATAATAATAATAATAATAATAATAATAATAATAATAATAATAATTCTCCTCACTTTCTGAACTTTCTGATTTTTTTTTTATATATTTTTTAATTAATAACTTTATATTATTCTTGTCAAATTCATTTACACCCTGATATTCATTTTTTCAAATTTTAGCATTAACTGAATTAAATTATCTAGTTAACTTGTACAGTTAGATTATAATATAATCTTTATTTTTAAATTAGATGTGAAATGAATTAAATTAAATTTTCAAAATTTAGACCTTAAATCTGAGTTAGAGTATTTTATTTAAATCAGTTGATTTAGAATAACTTTAATAAATTGTATTCTAATTTAGAAGTTTTAGAATTCTTCTTGTCAAGATTTAATTAAATCATTATAAGTCTAAATTTTAATATTTTGGAATTAATATGACCTGTTTTAAATTATTATTTAAATTATTTAAATCAAAATTTTAACCCTATATTAAATTAAACTTTTAATTTGTACTAATTTAAAACTTTAATAAAAAAATTCTAAACATAAGGTCTAGATAAATCTTTTCTATAAATTATAGAAATTTAAATCTAAAATAAAATAATTAGTTTATATCCGCACATAATTAAATTAAAAAAATAAATCAACCTTTGAGGTATAAACAGTATTTTAACATTGTTAAGGGGAATCTAAATAAAATTCCAACATTGTTATAGAAAATAGTTTGATGTTCATTAAATTTTAAGGACTAAATTTTTATCAACATTGAATTTATGCACTTTGTATAGAACCTTTATTATAATATAGAAATTTAATTTACTAAATTATTTTATTACTGATTTTAAAATTGTTCCTGTTATTCATGCTTATCTATTGATATATATATATATATATATATATATATATATATATATATATATATATATATATAGGTGAGCATCGAGCCGAGTTGAGTCGAGGTGGACCAAGCTTGGCTCGGCATGTCCATGGTGTACTCAAGTTCGAGCTCGAGCTCGAGCTCAGCCTCGAGCTCAACATTGAAGCTTGGCTTGTTTGCCAAAGCTGTCAAGTCAAGCTAGTGGTTTGAGTCGAGTTGAGCTCAAGCTTGTTCATATTATCATATATTAAGTTATTAATATTTTGGCTAAAAAATACAAATTAAATGTCTCATGTGCTAATGCCACATTACTAAGACATAAATGATAAACCTCTATATACTATCAATATCATACCACAAAAATATAATTTTCCCTCAACAATCAACATCAACATCAATTTGAAATATTTAAAATATATTAAAAATTATAAATTCGTTTACGAAAATTTTTAAAGCTTTCATTCTTTCAAGCATTTTGGCCTATGTTTTCAATTTGATTGTTCTCTTCATACTCTTCAACATCGAAAGTATTACCGCCCCAAACTGGATGCAACCAATCTTGTACACATATCAGTGTTTCAATTGTATTCGAGGCGAGTGAGCTTCGATACTTGCTAACTACCTTACTGCCAGTGTTAAAAGTTGATTCTGATATCATGGTCGAAATTGGAATTGATAAAATGTCATGTGCTATCAACGAAAGTCTAGGGTATTCAAGAGCTTAAGACTTCCACTATTGCAAAACATTGAAATCATTATCTTTTATCCTTATGACCAATTCCTTTAGATTCTTGTCCACTTCAAATTCGGTTTTCTGCGTCTTTATTTCTTCTTCGTCTAAAAAAGACATATAGTCATGAAGTCACCCGCCCACAGTAGAAGAATTATCTGCAGTTTGAGAAGTGCCTATTGCACTTGATGTTTCGGCTGAATTATCAACATATGATGCGAACAACTATTCAATTGCAACATTAATAATGGCGATCTCCGCTGAAACTTTTTCGGAACTGGAATAAAGTGATCTGAAAACAAATCTAACCATTGTCATCTTGGACAATTGCAATGGCAATTAACAAGTGGCATTCAGCCCAATACTTATCAAATTTTAACTACATTCCTAAAGCCATCGCTTTCAAAAATTTCAGACCATCAACAACACATTTTTTAAGCGTGTTCATAATGAAAATAATTTCAGGAAGAAAATGATTTGCTGTGGAATACTTATTTTATGAAAAAATCTTCATGCGGTCGTAAAAAACTTTGAGAAACTGATGAATATCTTCAGTTTTCTTCCAATCTTCATCACTTAGTATGTATGCATATATTTTATCGCGCGCAGCAAGTTCAAGGAATGCAACTTTAAATTGTAAAGCCGTATCTAACATTTCATAAGTCGAATTCTAGCGAGTGCTAACATCTAACTTCAACTGTTGTTTAGATTTCAAATCCAAACGTTCGATTATATCATTCCACATACTCAGTCTTGAAGGTAACCCCTTTATATATTTAATGTTATCTCGTATATTTGTAATTGTTGAATCAATTGCTTTCAGCCCTTCTTGCACAATCAAGTTGAGCATATGAGCACAACATTTAATTTGAAATATTTTACTTTTGAAGAATAAATTTCTAACAGCCTTGAACTGAGTACGTAAGAAAGAAATTAACGTATCGTTGGACGAGGCATTATTTAAAGTAATTGAAGAAATTTTCTTTTCAATGCCTCACTCAACAAGACAGTTGTAAATGTAATCAGACAGTACCACACCGGTATGAGGAGGAGGAATATGGTGGAAGTTTAAAATCCTCTTTTATAGTTTCCAATCCGCATCACCGAAGTGTTCGATCAATGAAATATATCCCTTTATCTAATTCGAGGCCGTCCACATATCTGATGTCAAACTTATTTTGAATATAGATTCCAGGAGAGCTTTCAAGTTAGCTTTCTCAACAGCATACATCTCCATGCACTCTCTTTTCATAGTAGATCGAGAAGCCTTTTCACATCTGGGATTTAAAATTTTACAAAATCGCATAAAAACCTTACTTTCTACCATGATGAATGGCTTCTCATTGACTATCACTAACCTCACAAACTACTCATTCAGTTTATCTAGGTCATACTTTATGTTGAGAGTGCAGCTTTAGAGTCGTCATCTTCATAAATACTAAATGAAAGTAGTTGTTGGACTCCACCTTTCAGTGTTCTTGGTCTCTTCATACATTTATCTATATGCCTCTGATAGTGAGTTGAAGAAGAACCAAAATACTTGCTGTAAAGAGTCTTACAAAACTTGCATTTGATCTTGACAAAACCATTTGGTAGCGTGATCTCATCAAAAGATTCTCATGTTGCCGATCTTTTTTTCCCTTTCACAGAACATGAAGCTGTTTCAACTTTATTCTCTAATTTTTCTTCATCCACAGAAAAAGGAGAATTGATTGACGCACCACAGAAAAAAAAATCATATCCAAAGATCAACTGGACCACACCACAAAGAGCTGCAGGAAAATTGATTTTCACTGTTAAAAATTTTGTAGGGCCCACCATAACATTTACTTTACATCCAATCTATTCATGAGGTCACAAAGGCCTGGATGAAGAGGGAAAAAAAGTTTTCATAATAATCCAAAACTTTCATAACCCCTAAAAGGGTTTCAATAGTAGATGTTCAATTCCTGCCTTTTACAGTGTGGTCCACTTGATAGTTAGATCTATCTTATTTTTCGTCCCAAACCTTAATATGAGCTCTCCAAATAGATGGATGGTTTGGATATAACATAGACATCATGATGGGACCCACAAAAGCAACATAGCAAAAAAAAAAAACAAAAAGCCGCGGCACTACCTGTCCGCTACGGTAAGAGCTACGATTATAATCTGTAACTAAAGTGTATCAAAAATTCTAAATTTTTAAGGCAAACTTGCTGGACAGTTTTGAACTTTTTCGATATATCGACGAAAGATCATCGATATATCGATATATCGTCGATATATCGACGCAATTATAGCTACGGTTATAATCCGTAGCTAAAGTGTATCAAAAATTGGTATCTATGACTAACGTCGATATATCAATGATATGTAGATAATATCGACAACTTATGTCGATTATATCCATGATATGTAGATAATATCGACAGCTCATGTCGATAATATCGACGTTTGCATCTTTTGTAAAAAAAAAAAAATTATATATATTTTTTTGTTTTGTTTTCGTTTAGGTTATAGGTTTAGGTTTAGGTTATAGTTTTTTATTTAGATTATAGGTTAACGGTTTAGGTTTAGGTTATAGTTTTTTGGATTTGAGAATGGGTTTGGGTTTAGGTTTAGGTTATAGGTTTTTGGATTTGAAAATGGATTTGGGTTTAAGTTATAGGTTTTGGTTTTGGTTTTGGTTATAGGTTTTGGGATTTGAGAATGGGTTCGGGTCTAGGTTATAGGTTTTGGTTTTGGTTTAGGTTATAGGTTTTGGTTTAAGTTATAGGTTTTGGGATTTGAGAATGGGCTCAGGTTTATGTTATTGGTTTTGGTTTTGGTTTAGGTTATAAGTTTTGGGTTTTGGTTTTGTTTTAGGTTTAGGTTATAGGTTATAGGATTTGAGAATGGGTTCGGGTTTAGGTTATAAGTTTTGGTTTTTGTTTAAGCTATAGGTTTTGATTTAAGTTATAGGTTAACGGTTTAGGTTATAGGTTTTTGGATTTGAAAATGGGTTTAGGTTTAGGTTATAGGTTTTGGTTTTGGTTTAGGTTATAGATTTTGGAATTTGAGAATGGGTTCGGGTTTAGGTTATAGGTTTTGGGATTTGAGAATGGGCTCGGGTTTAGGTTATAGGTTTTGGTTTTGGTTTTGGTTATAGGTTTTGGTTTAGGTTATAGGTTTAGTTTTGGTTTAGGTTTAGGTTATAGGTTATAGGATTTGAGAATGGTTCAAGTTTAGGTTATAGGTTTTGGTTTTGATTTAGGTTATAGGTTATAGGTTTAGGTTAAGGTTTAGGTTTATGTTATAGGTTATGTTTTAGTAATGTTGTCTCTTGGGTTTTCAAGTTTAGGTTTAAGTTAAGGAGTTGATATTAGAATTAGGTGTAGGTTTAGGTTTAGAGATTTGAGAATACATTTAGGTTTTGGGTTTAGGTTATAGGTTTAGGTTTAGGTTATAAGTGTCGGTTATATGTTAAGGTTTAAAGAACTGAGAATAGGTTAAGGTTTAGGTTTAGAAAATCGGGTTCGGGACCAGGTTTAGGTTTGAGTTTTCAAGTTTAAGTTTAGGTTAAAGAGTTGATATTAGGATTAGGTGTAGGTTTAGGTTTAGGGATTTGAGAATACAATTAGGTTATAGGTTTAGGTTTAAGTTATAAGTGTCGGTTATATGTTAAGGTTTAGGGAACTGAGAATAGGTTAAGGATTATGTTTAGGAAATCGGGTTCGGGACCGAGTTTAGGTTTGGGTTTTCAAGTTTAGGTTTAGGTTAAGGAGTTGATATTAGGATTAGGTGTAGGTTTAGGTTTAGGGATTTGAGCGGGGCAAACTGAAAATTGAGTGGGGCAAACTAGAAATTGAGCAGGGCAAACTGAAAATTGAGCGGGGCAAACTAGAAATTAAGCGGGACAAATTGAAAATTGAGCGGGGCAACTAGAAATTGAGCGGGGCAAACTGAAAATTGAGCGGGGCAAACTAGAAATTGAGCGGAGAAAATTGAAAATTGAGCGGGGCAAACTAGAAATTGAGCGAGGCAAACTGAAAATTGAGCGGGGCAAACTGAATTTTTTTTTTTGCTATGTTGCTTTTGTGGGTTGCATTATGATGTATGTGTTATATCCAAACCATCCATATATGAGCGGGGCAAACTGAAAATTGAGCGGGGCAAACTAGAAATTGAGCAGGGCAAACTGAAAATTGAGCGGGGCAAACTAGAAATTGAGCAGGGCAAATTGAAAATTGAGCGGAGCAAACTGAAAATTGAGCGGGAAAAACTAGAAATTGAGCGGGGCAAACTGAAAATTGAGTGGGAAAAACTGAAAATTGATTGAGCGGGGCAAACTGAATTATTTTTTTTTGTTATGTAGCTTTTGTGGGTCCCATTATGATGTATGTGTTATATCCAAACCGTCCATATATGAGCGGGGCAAACTGAAAATTGAGCGGGACAAACTAGAAATTGAGCGGGGCAAACTGAAAATTAAGCGGGGCAAACTAAAAATTGAGCGGGAAAAATTAAAAATTAAGCGGGGCAAACTGAAAATTGAGCACGGCAAACTAGAAATTGAGCGGGGCGAACTGAATTTTTTTTTTTTTGCTATGTTGCTTTTGTGGGTCCCATTATGATGTATGTGTTATATCCAAACCGTCCATATATGAGCAAAGAAAACTGAAAATTGAGCGGGGCAAACTGAAAATTGAGCGGGGCAAACTAGAAATTGAGCGGGGCAAACTGAATTTTTTTTTTTGCTATGTTGCTTTTGTGGGTCCCATTATGATGTATGTGTTATATCCAAACCGTCCATATATGTTTTGGGATTTGGGAATGGGTTCAGGTTTAGGTTATAGGTTTTGGTTTAGGTTTTGGTTAAGGTTATAGGTTATAGGTTTAGATTTAAGTTTAGGTTAGGTTTACGTTATAGATTTTGAGATTTGGAAATAGTTTTAAGTTATAAGTATAGAACTCCCAATTTCCTAACAAATACGACCCTTTTGATCATTTCTTCACATGTACACTTCCAAAAAGGACATTATGTGGACTAGATTAGAAGGATCAGTCATCCTAAATTAGGATGCATTTTTTGTTTCAAATATTCACTTATGTCGTACCATATCTCAACGGATTGACGTAACTTTTTTTACCGTGTGTACATTACCATAGTGATGGTGCTTTTCTAAAATCAAGCTTCATTTTTCAATATCTATTTCATAACCATTTTTGCTAGGGACCACATGTTCTTCACCTACCTCTGCTTCACATTTTGTCACTTGAAGCACGAATGAGAAGAAGTCTACAAGCAGAAGTAGAGAACAGCCACAACTCTACTTTCATTTGATGATGATGGTAAGGATAGAGGGGAGGAGGGATTATGTGCCTCGTTCAATTTTTAGTTTTCCCCGCTTAATTTCTAGTTTGCCCCGCTCAATTTTCAGTTTGCCCCGATCAATTTCTAGTTTGCCCCGCTTAATTTCCAGTTTGCCCCGCTCATATATGGACAGTTTGGATATAACATATACATTATGATGGGACCCACAAAAGAAATATAGCAAAAAAAATAAAATTTCAGTTTGCCCCGCTCAATTTCCAGTTTTCCCCGCTTAATTTCGAGTTTGTTCTGCTCAATTTTCAGTTTGCCCCGCTCAATTTCTAGTTTGCCCCCCTCAATTTTCAGTTTGCCCCGCTCAATTTCTAGTTTGCCCCACTCAATTTTCAGTTTGCCCCGATCAATTTCTAGTTTACCCCACTCAATTTTCAGTTTGCCCCGCTTATATATGGATGGTTTGGATATAATAATACATTATGATGGGACCCACAAAAGCAACATAGTAAAAAAAAAAATTTCAGTTTGCCCTGCTCAATTTTCAGTTTGCCCCGCTCAATTTTCAGTTGGCCCCGCTTAATTTCCAGTTTGCCCCGCTCAATTTTCAGTTTGCCCTGCTCAATTTCTAGTTTGCCCCGTTCAATTTCTAGTTGAGCGGGGCAAACTAAAAATTAAGCAGGGCAAACTAGAAATTGAGCGGGGCAAACTGAAATTATTTTTTTTGCTTTTGTGGGTCCTATCATGATGTATGTGTTATATCCAAACCGTCCATATATTTTACGAGCTCATATTAAGGCTTGAGACGAAAAATAAGATAGATCTAACTATCAAGTGGACCACACTTTAAAAGGCAGTGGGGAATTAAATGTCTACCATTGAAACCCTTTTAGGGGTTACAGAAGTTTTGGATCATTATGAAATTTTTTTTTCTCTTCATCCAGGTCTTTTTGACCCTATGAATGAACTTAGATGGGGAGGATTTCTCACAAACATCACAGTGGGCCCCCTAAAGGTTTTTAATGGTTGACGCTCATTCAACACTGTTTCATGTAATGTGGTACACTTGAGATTTGGATATATCTCATTTTTGGTCTCATACCATAAAATGATCTTGAAAAATATATGGATAGCATGGATGAAAAGCACACATCAAGGTGGGGCCCACGTATGGACGGCTGGTGGCAGGCAGAGTACCCAATCCATTTCCTTGAAAGGAGGGGTATTTTCGTTGAAAGGAGGGGTATTTTCATCCTGAAATTCTCAATCCGCACGTGCGGGTCTAAGTTGCAAAACAAAGTTTGTCTTCTTTCATAAAAAAAGCTGGCTAAAAGGTGGGGTCCACAGTCCTAAATTTCTCTTTTGACTTTTCATCGTAGGGTACAAGCTCAAAATGGAAGCATATACAAATCTCAAGTGCTTGCATATCAAGGGTCATGTCCTGCCAAAGTATTAATTAACTGAGAGTTCCAAAAAGAGATTCTTTAAACAATTCTACTGTACATTGATGAACTGGTTTATTAAAAAATGACTTTTGGAATACTTTTTCAATTTTTTTTGACACTCCACCATGTGCACCGGATGTGGATTTCTTGACTTTTCATCGTAGGGTATGAGCTCAAAACTGAAGCATATCTAAATCTCAAGTGCTTGCATATCAAGGGTCATGTCTTGCCAAAGTATTAAATAACTTAGAGTTCCAAAAAGAGATTCTTTAAACATTTCTATTGTACATTGACGGACTGGTTCGTTAAAAAATCACTTTTGGAATACTTTTTCAATTCTTTTCAATGCTCCATCCATGTGCACCGGACGCGGGTTTCTTAACTTTTCATCGTAGGGTACGAGCTCAAAACTGAAGCATATCCAAATCTCAAGAGCTTGCATATCAAGGGTCATGTCCTGGTAGAGTATTAAATAACTGAGAGTTCCAAAAAGAGATTTTTTAAACAATTGTACTGTACATTGATGGACTGGTTCGTTAAAAAATGACTTTTGGAATACTTTTTCAATCTTTATCGACGCTCCATCCATGTGCACTGGACACGGATTTCTTGACTTTTCATTGTAAGGTACGAGGTCAAAACTAAAGCATATCAAGGGTCATGTCCTGCCAGAGTATTAAATAACTAAGAGTTCCAAAAAGAGATTCTTTAAACAATTCTACTGTACATTAACGGATTGGTTCGTTAAAAAATGACTTTTGGAATACTTTTTCAATCTTTTTCGACACTCCATCCATGTGCACCGAACGCGGATTTTTTGACTTTTCATCATAGGGTACGAGCTCAAAACTGAAGCATATCCAAATCTCAAGTGCTTGGATATCAAGGGTCATGTCCTGCCAGAGTATTAAATAACTGAGAGTTCCAAAAAGAGATTCTTTAAACAATTCTACTGTACATTGACGGACTGGTTCATTAAAAAATAACTTTTGGAATACTTTTTCAATCTTTTTTGACGCTCCATCCATGTGCACCGGACGCGGATTTCTTGACTTTTCATCGTAGGGTATAAGCTCAAAACTGAAGCATATCCAAATCTCAAGTGCTTACATATCAAGGGTCATGTCCTGCCAGAGTATTAAATAACTGAGAGTTCCAAAAAGAGATTCTTTAAACAATTCTAGTCTACATAGATGGACTGGTTCATTAAAAAATGACTTTTGGAATACTTTTTCAATCTTTTTTTACGCTCCATCCATGTGCACCGGACGCGGATTTCTTGACTTTCACCATAGGGTACCAGCTCAAAATTGAAGCATATCCAAATCTCAAGTGCTTGCATATCAAGGGTCATGTCCTGCCAGAGTATTAAATAACTGAGAGTTCCAAATAGAGATTCTTTAAACAATTCTACTATACATTGATAGACTGGTTCATTAAAAAATGACTTTTGGAATACTTTTTCAATCTTTTTGGACACTCCATCCATGTGCACCGGATGCGGATTTCTTGACTTTTCATCGTAGGGTACAAGCTCAAAACTAAAGCATATCCAAATCTCAAGTGCTTGCATATCAAGGGTCGTGTCCTTCCAGAGTATTAAATAACTGAGAGTTCTAAAAAGAGATTCTTTAAACAATTCTACTGTACATTGACGGACTGGTTCGTTAAAAAATGACTTTTGGAATACTTTTTCAATCTTTATCGACGCTCCATCCATGTGCACCGGACACGGATTTCTTGACTTTTCATCGTAGGGTACGAGTTCAAAACTGAAGCAAATCCAAATCTCAAGTGCTTGCATATCAGGGGTCATGTCCTACCAGAGTATTAAATAACTGAGAGTTCCAAAAAGAGATTCTTTAAACAATTCTACTGTAAATTGACGACTGGTTCGTTAAAAAATGACTTTTGGAATACTTTTTCAATCTTTTTCGACGCTCCATTCATGTGCACCGGACGCGGATTTCTTGACTTTTCATCGTAGGGTACGAGCTCAAAATTGAAGCATATCCAAATCTCAAGTGCTTGCATATCAAGGGTCATGTCCTTCCAGAGTATTAAATAACTGAGAGTTCCAAAAAGAGATTCTTTAAACAATTCTACTGTACATTGACAGACTAGTTCATTTAAAAATGACATTTGGAATACTTTTCAATCTTTTTGACGCTCCATCCATGTGCATCGGACGTGGATTTCTTGACTTTTCATCGTAGGATATGTAACAACCCGACTTTTCAGGACCCGAGTGCACAACCCGTTTCCCAAAAAACCCAAGTATTAACCTTAACGGATGGTCAAATTCGAGTGTACATTTTTTTTTCTTTATCAGAGTAAGCAGATGAGCATAGTGTGGACAAATCGACATAAAGGAAAATTTCATTCACATTTACGATATAAAAGAAGCTGCCTATGATGACTTGTACAAACCAATGTCTCTGAATTTAATAAGTACAATATTCATAAAAATTTAATACATGAAGAATAACAGAAAACATATAAATATAGGCTGCAAGATCACGCAGCTCTTCCAGGAAAATACGGTCATGCATCCCTAGCGATCGCACCCTGCTCCTCATCAAGTCTGAACATGCATATCACTTAAGCCACCTGTACTACCTGTACGGTTGTATATTTGATGGATGAGTGGCCAACTCAGTGTGAATTTCCCTCAAGATTACACACCGCCGCATTAGGTAAGAAATAGTTTAAAACATTCAAACAACCAAAACAGAGTAAATGCAGTCTTATTAGGTGCATGGATGTATGAATGCAATCATCGCCCTAGGGATGCTCATCCGTGCGGACAGTGGGCCGTCGCCCATGCAATCATCGAACCTGAGAAACATCATCCAGTTGGAATCATCGAACCTGGGGAAACATCACCCAGTCGGAACAATACGTGCCATGTATGCATGATTAGCTAAGTCGTTATTATTTCATTTACAACCAACCAATTTAGATAAGCTCAAAAGTCACTACGGGGAGCACGTGGCCCAGCGTAGGCCGACAGCTCGGGCATAGTGTCCCATTACCACCATCCCCGGCCCATGAGGCTACCATCTTAGGATGTTTAATGGAAACTTGTCGACTAGTGGCCAATCATATTAAAGTGTATAGGGCTTACCATTGCATAGTTGCACGGTATAAAACATCGAATCCATATACGAAAAATATCAGAACAAAGCCACATAGGGCGATATCAAACAAGCCACATATGTCAATTATCAAAATAGGCCTCATAGGACGAGTATTAAAACCATGCAATAAAAGACCATCTTTGAAAACCATTGGACTCAACAACCTTGGATGGTAGGCCCACATCTATGATCCATCTAGACCACCACTTAATAACCAATAAGTCGAAGGTCCATTTTAATCACAACCAGTCAGGTTACATCCCAAGTATGGATGTACATTTATAGGTGGGGGGTTTCCACTAATGTACCAGTTTAAAGTCCATAAGCAATACACAAATAATTCACAAGCATGAATAATTATACATGATGAACATTAAGCAAGCAATGTAACAATTCAATTTCCACCAGCTAACACATGTGATTATAAGAAATTATCAATTATAAATCTAAATAAAAACTATAACTTAAGCTAATGAGAAAATGGAAAGCTCAAGGGGAAGAATCATCACCTTATACTTTGAATCGCTAACTGATGTTGCTAGGAAGCGCACAAGCCTTAGAATCCATCCTACCATGAATTATAAAATTGTATGGTCAGATACAGGTTCTATACGTTTCCTATGGTTAAGACCATGACCTAGGGTTCAGATCAATTTTAGGGTTTTAGTATAGAATTAGGTTTTAAGTATGGCATTAGAGCCTCATGCTAGGGTTTAGCCATAGGCCTTAAATTATAGGACTTGAGTCCTAAATTATTATTATTTTTGTACGATGGGCCAATTAATATTCATGATAAGAATACGTATTAATCCATATTAGTGATGATGGTTCTTAAGTTCATATTTAAATGTACCAACATTATCAAGTGTTCTTACAATGACTAATAACCCATTAAATGATAGAGGTAATAAAAACAGGATATTCACTAATATTAATATTTCCTAATGATAATAATCATGATTGTAAAGAATGAGTCTAGCCCTGATAATAGATACTATTGTCTATCATTTAATAAAATATCATCATTTAATAATTGAAGTTTTATCTTACAATACTAGGTTATATAGTGGACTTTGATCCCACCATTAATTATGGAATTGTACCATTAGATCCAACCCAACCCACCATTTACATTTTAACTTTCGGCCTAGGGTTTAGGTTACTTAAGTATAGGATTTCACCCTAGAGTTTATGTCTAGGTTTATATTATAGAATTTGAACTCTATTCGTGTGGCCATTTATCAAAGGGAGTAGTGAATGAATAAGAAAAATCAAATAAATTAGTTATTAATTTAGGAATATCATCAATGGCTACTATTATATTAAATTACCTAACAACAACCCTCGATGGATCATATTGCTAATAATTCCAAAAACAATTAGCAATATTCTTAACATTTAGCCAATATGACATTAATAGTCCTTTTGATGAAAATAAATAGCGTGGTTTAGCGTTAATAATAATATTTTAAAAATGAGAAGGTAAAATATTAATATTTTAATAATGAAGATTTTTATATGAAACAACTAATACTCATACGAATAATTTTCTAGTGGTCAATCATATCTGATTTTAATAATCCCAAAAATAAAAATACCAATGATGATTAAAATAAATTAAATCTGGACAGAGAAATGTGGGCTCACATAGTCGACTCAGTTTGAGTCGAGTTGACTCAGCTCAACAACCACCCTTCTCCCTTTTCTTCCTCTTTTCTTCCTTCCTCCTCTCTCTTCCTTCTCCTGCCATAAGACTAGGCCAAGCTTAGACTCAGCTGAACCTGAGCTCAACTCGGACTCACCAGTGAGTGCCACGAACATTCTTCTTCTTCCCTTTCTTCTCTTCTACTCTTTCTTTTTCTTTTCTTTTCTCTCTGCTTTCCATATGCCAGAAAATCCAGCAGCGTCTAGACTGGACCAGACACAAGACTCAGCCCAAGTCGAGCTGGTGCAGCAGCTAGGTGATGGTGCAGCCGCACCACCCCAACTCTCTCTCTCTCTCTCTCTCTCTCTCTCTCTCTCTCTCTCTCTCTCTCCCTCTACTTCTTCCTTCCCATCTGCTGGCACTCCAGCCAGGACTGAACCCAAGCCCAACTCGGACCGAGTCGCAGGTCGAGTTGTTGGTTTAGCAGCGACCCAACAGTTTGGTGCGGTGCAACAGCCGCACCACCACTGTTTTCCTTTTCTTCTCTCATCTTATTTCTCTCCCTTCTTCTGCTATTTCTCTTCTTCTTCTCCTCCAGGGACGTCCAACAAAGAGCTGGATCGCTGCTTCAACTCAGTCGAGCCGGGTCGAGCAGGCAGCGGCGAACTCGCCCTGGATCTCTTCTTCATTTTCTCTCTCTCTCATTTTTGATTCCCTCTTCTTCTTTCTTCTCCTCCTTCATTTTCTCTCTTCTCTTTTCTTCCAACGACAGCATCCAGAAGCGGACGTAAGCTTGAGTCCGGTTGGGCCCAACGACTGGTGCAGCTCGGCGAGGAAGAAGATGCGAGCGTTAATGGCATCTCCCCACCCACGATTTCTTCCTTCATTCTAACAGCTAGGGATAGTTTCTAAGGATACATAGGAGCTTATAGAAACTCATTTTTGAAGCTTGGTGAAGGTTAGGTGGGTGGGTTCGGCTGGAGAAGGAAAACGGTCGGTTTTTCTTGGACGGCTGAAAAATGGAGGGCGAGCTCTTGTTGTTCGATCCAGCTCCTTTTATTCACTAACCCTAATGTCCTAGGACCGTTGGATGAGAGCCAACGATGGGGATTTAGCCTGCTCGAAACCACCTTCAAATACTTTGGTTGGGAAAAAGCCAGCCATGGTTTCTCTCTTCTTCTGGTATTGAGGGAGCCCTAAACCGGGGAATGGACAGCCAAGATCTCACCGTATGGACAACCGAGATTCAAAAACAGGCGTTCACGCGGATCGTCTAGCTGGCAACAGCAGCAGGTTTCTATTTTTGGAAGGTTGTATTTGTACGACTCGTTTACGCTGGAGATTGTGTTCACTTAAGTGCACTCCAACATGGGAAATGAGTTGGGTTTTAGTCGATCACACGACCTGAGTCAGATGGACGGATCAGATCTCCTGTAGGGTCGGTGTAGGTGGGCCAATAATCAAGGGAACGGACGGCTGTCCGTCTGCTGTCAAACCAAGACGAGAGAGAGATGTCTCTCCTTTTAGAGAGTTGCGGGTCAGCGGCTGCCGGCCGCGCTGGCACATCCAGTGCATGGCGGGTACGAGCACACTAGGTGCACTCACACCCAGTGTGGGGCCTATCATGCTGTTTGGGAGAAATCTACACCGATCATCTAGTTTAAGGGCCTAATTAAGGTCATTTGACGGGATACGAGGTGGATCCAAAGCTTAGGTGGGCCATACTAATCATTTATTCCTTTTTAGGTGTCAATTACATCGTTTCGATGGTCGGATCGCTTCAAAATTCAACGTCAACGGTTAAAAGAACCTGATGGGCCATTTATAAGGCCTTTATCATAAATTACTTAGCGAATACTAATATTAATATAGATTTTATTGCGTTTGTATATTACTTGGAATGAAATTAATTAAAATCTCATAAGTATATGTAAATATAACTTTTAATATCAACATTCTACTATATACATGCTATTAATCACCTACTTATTAATATATCATTCATAATATACAATATCTTAATTTACATACATATATGAGTTGAAAATTGTACAATATCATATTTTAAAATCACATTGCTAAACAATATACCATCTTATTAAAATATCTAACAAATTTTTGTACCCATATTTATAGAAGATATTCAGTACTACATCAGTATTTATAATTTAATTTTATATCGTAAAATTATTACTCATTATAACGTTACTTTCATAATATTCTATATATGTAAGTTATATACATATCACGCTACCACAATACATTTTCATATATTATTTATATGATAAATAAATTATCAAATACGTCCATAATTCTTTTGATCCATGCTTGTGTAAAATTTATAATATAATAAATAGGTAAGATAATATACTCAGTATATTTCATTTGACTAATAGGTGATTTGATATGTGGATGGGGATCACCTTCGATGGTCAGATTTAAACTAGGTTACACGCGTAGGTTTACTAAGCTACGTTTGCATTTATCTTAAATTTTGGTTATACGGTAACACCCGAGTACTGAAAAGTACGGGGTATTATAGGGTACGAGCTCAAAACTGAAGCATATCCAAATCTCAAGTGCTTGCATATCAAGGGTCATGTCCTGCCAGAGTATTAAATAATTGAGAGTTTCAAAAAGAGATTCTTTAAACAATTCTATTGTACATTGACGGACTGGTTCATAAAAAAATCGCTTTTGGAATATTTTTTCAATTTTTTTCGATGCTCCATCCATGTGCACCGGATGCAGATTTCTTGACTTTTATCATAGGGTACGAGCTCAAAATTGAAGCATATCCAAATCTCAAGTGCTTGCATATCAAGGGTCATGTCCTGCCAGAGTATTAAATAACTGAAAGTTTCAAAAAGAGATTCTTTAAACAATTTTACTGGTTCATTAAAAAATGACTTTTGGAATACTTTTTCAATCTTTTTCGACGCTCCATCCATGTGCACCGGATGCGGATTTCCTGCATAAGCTTTTTGCAGAAATTTTCTGAGCTGAAAACCTAAGTAAAGCCCACCATGATGTTTGTGATAAATCCACCCCGTCCATCCATTTTTTGAGCTCATTTTAAGCCATGGATGGTATTTAAACATAGGTTTCAACAGTAGGAAATTTCCTATCCACCTTTTCCTTTAGTGTGGTCCAATTGAGTCGTAGATATTGATAGATTTTTGTTTCAAGTCTAAAATGACCTCAAAAAACGGATAGACGGGATAAATTTTTCAAAAAAAAGAATTACAGTAGGCCCCACCTAAGTTTTCAATGCAGAAACTTCCTGCGAAGGCAGGAAATCCGCGTCCTAGACTCCTAGTCGTCCAACTTATTTTTATAAAAGGAAAAGAAGAAGTTTCATAGTAGCCCCACATAGCTTTCGGGCTCGCTGGATATTCTAATTTAAGAGGTGGATTGTATACTGATGTTGTTGGTAACCACTCATTGTTGATCAGACCTGAACATAATACCTGTGATTTATTCACTCTGTTTATCCATTTAGCCCCCTCATTTTAAAGCATGAGCCCAGAACTGAAAGTATATCCAGCTCTATAGTGGGCCACACCACAATGAACAATGGTGATTGAATACTTATCACCAGAAATTTTCACTTGTCCATAGGAGTTTTGGATCAGGCAGATATTTGTGTTTCCTTTCGATTAGGTGCACTGCACCTGACCTTATCAAAAGATCGGATGACAAATAAACATTGCAGTGCGCCTAGAAAGTTTTTAATGGTGGACGTTTCGGTTATCAAAATTTCAAATGGTGTGGTACATATGAGATTTGGATCTGCTTTTATTTTTCAGGATAATGACTTAAAATAATAGACCAAAATGAATGAGCGGCGTGGATAAAACACCAAAAATATGGTGGACCCCATAGAGTACCGTTGAGTAATAACGTGGCGACTGGCAATGCCAGTAGAGAAATACGTATCACGCGGGTTAAGGCAACTGGCTTCTGCAATGGAGTGTCGACATTCCGCACCCGTGATATCAGTGATTAGTAGAGATGTGACATCAACGAAGATATCAAAAATCTAAAATACCCTGTTAGTCGTTAGTCCTCGTGCTCGTGCACATTGTTGTCATACATGTGGCATACATGCAAGCCCATCTAAACCATTGAAATAATGTTAGAAACCATGGATGATCTATAAGGGGTCGTTTGGCGCCGTGGATTGGTGGAGATGGGAGGAGATTTCAAATCCCCGATTGTTTGGCAGCATAAAATAAAATTAAGGGGATTTGCAATCCATGGTGAGAGCTTGACTTACACCTTAAATTATTTCAATAATTACATATGTAACATATGTGTCAGTATATTATTATTTTATTGGGCACATGGCTGACTAATAATGATTAACACCATTCGGACATTATTTAGCACTGTCTAAACATTGCTCAGCATTGTCCAGACATTGTTCGACCAACACTTTCTAAACATTTTCTGATACTGTTCAAACATCGTCCATGTTAATCAACCATTAAAAATTGCTGATTAGTCACTCAAACATAATCCTGTGCTTGTTGCTGACTCAGAATTTCACCGTTTTCAGGTAATGCATACATTTCTATTGGCTTATCACAACCATTATATCAAAAATTATATATATCACTAATTAAATATACTAAAGTTGATTTAGTAATTAAATTTAAACCCTTTAAAGTATACTATGCTAAACACGCTGAAGGCATTGCAAATCCAGGGGTTTCAAATCCTGGGGGCTCCGAATCCAGGGGTTCCAAATCCAAGCTCGCAAACAGGCCCTAGAGCTACTATGCCACTGAATAAATCATTCTGACCCATCACGTCGACGTTCACAACATGGACGGTGAAAATTCAAATTAGTCGAGGATCTCTGTTCAGCTGACAGATGCCCATCAGTTATTAGTGAGATTAGTCCAATGGCTCTGATCTTGGCTATTATTCAAAGTCAAAGAGAGGAGCCGTGCTTGACCAGATTACAATCAACCTTGTATTATAGATTCCCATTGCAATTCCTTAACAGACCATAAGCAACAACAACAGCTATGGCCATACATAAATCTCTCTCCCTTGCTTTTCTGCTCATTTTGCCAGCTTTTCTTTCTTCCCATGCCACAGCAGCAGCATCGACGCTCGGAGAAGCGAAGGCTCTCACGAAATGGAAAGCCAGTCTCTTGCCAGCACCAGCTCTCCATTCATGGTCCCTTCCTGCTACTAATACCAGCACCAACACAATCTCTCCATGCAAATGGATTGGGATCTCATGCAATGGCCTTAGAACCGTAACAAAGATAAGTTTACCTAATGCAGGCTTGCAAGGTAAGCTCCATACCTTAAGCTTCCCATCATTTCCAAACCTCATTCATCTCAATCTCAGTGGCAATACCCTCACTGGAACCATCCCAGCCCATATTGGAACTCTTCACAAACTCAAATCCCTCGATCTGTCCGCAAATGAAATAACTGGATTAATACCTCTTGAAATAGGGAATCTTGTGAATTTGAATAAGCTAGTCATATCCATTAATCAAATCTCTGGCTCCATTCCTCCACAGATCGGGAATCTGCAAGATCTTGTTCAGTTGAAGTTGAACCAAAACAATCTGACTGGTACAATCCCTCCTGCTCTAAGTAATTTGAGTAGCCTTACAATTTTGTATTTGTTTGACAATCAGATTCATGGTTCAATTCCACTAGAAATAGGGAGTTTAATGAATCTCAATGAACTAGCATTGTACCAAAACAATCTGACCGGTCGAATTCCTCCTATTTTGGGTAATTTGAGCAACCTTGAATTTTTGTATGTCTACGACAATCAATTTTCTGGTTCAATTCCACCTGAAATAGGGAATTTGATTAATCTCAAGGGGCTTGATTTGTCCAGTAACTTTCTAACAGGTTCGATCCCTTCTGCTTTTGGGAACTTGACAAAGCTGACTAACCTCCACCTCCCTGACAATCAAATTTCTGGTTCTATTCCTCAAGAATTAGGGAATCTTGTTAATCTCAAGAGTCTTATTCTGTCGCGTAACCTTCTAACAGGTTCAATCCCTTTCAGGTTAGGGAAATTGACCATGCTCACAATTTTGTATATAGAACAAAATCAGATTTCAGGCACAATTCCATCAGAATTAGGGAATCTCAAGAATTTGGTTGAGATATCTTTTTCCCAGAACAATCTAACTGGTCTGATCCCTCCTTCTTTAGGTGATTTGAGCAACCTTTCAATTTTGTATTTATATGAAAACCGAGTTTCTGGTTCAATTCCACCAGAAATAGGGAAACTGATTAATCTAAAAGAAGTTGACTTGTCCAGTAACATTCTAACAGGTTCTATCCCTTCTAGCTTAGGGAACTTGACAAATCTGACAATCCTTCAGCTCTTTGAGAATGAAATCTCTGGCTCAATTCCTCCACAGATAGGGAATCTACAAGATCTGGTTCAGTTGACGTTTTCCCAAAACAATCTGACTGGTCCAATCCCTCCTGCTTTAGGTAGTTTGAGGAACCTTACAGTTTTGACTTTACATGACAACCAAGTTTCTGGTTCAATTCCACCAGAAATAGGGAATTTGGTTAATCTGGAGGAGCTTTCCATGTCCAGTAACCTTCTAACAGGTTCTATCCCTTCCACTTTAGGGAACTTGTCCATGCTCACTGTTTTTCACCTGTTCGGGAATCAATTATCTAATTCAATACCTCCAGAAATAGGGAATCTAAAGAATCTGGTTGAGCTAGAATTGTATGAAAACAATCTGACTGGTCCAATCCCTCCTGTTTTTGGTAATTTGAGCAATCTTGCACTTTTGTATCTTGGCGACAACCAAATTTCTGGTTCAATTCCTCCAGAAATAGGGAACTTGGTTAATCTGGAGGAGCTTTCCATGTCCAGTAACCTTCTAACAGGTTCTATCTCTTCCGCGTTTGGGAACTTGTCCATGCTCACAAAATTGTATTTATACAAAAATCACATTTCAGGCACAATTCCTGCAGAGTTAGGGAATCTTGAGAATTTGGAGGAGATATCGTTGTACAGTAACCTTCTAATAGGTTCTATCCCTTCAAGTTTAGGAAACTTGGCCAAGCTTACTTTTTTGTCCCTTTTTTATTGTCAATTATCTGGTTCCTTGCCCCAAGAAATGGCAAACATGACAAATCTTTCCAGACTCTATTTGGATGGCAACAACATCTCTGGCAATTTACCTCAGTTATGCCATGGTGGATCTCTTGAAGTATTCACTGCGCCAAACAACCATTTCACTGGCGTGATCCCAACAAGCTTCAAAAACTGCACTAGCTTAACAAAAGTGCGACTCAATGGGAACCGACTTACAGCGAATGTATCAGAAGCCTTTGGTGTATACCCGCATCTCACGTTCATGGATATCAGCGACAACTTGTTGTTTGGTGAACTCTCACCGAACTGGGGAGACTGCCGAAACTTAACAAAGCTACAATTCTCCTGGAACATGATCACTGGTGGAATTCCTCCTGAGCTTGGGCAGCTGGTGCAGCTAGGAGTGCTTGGTCTTTCTTCGAACCATCTAGTAGGAGAGATTCCAAAGGAATTTGGGAGGCTGACTTCTTTGTTCCAATTGACTTTAAATGATAACCAGCTTTCTAGTCAGGTACCACAAGAGATTGGAAACCTATCCAATTTGGAGGTTCTTGACTTCTCAATGAATCATCTAAGTGGGCCAATACCACCTCAATTAGGGGATTGCTCCAAACTCCAATCTTTGAAATTGAGCAAAAATGTTTTCAATGGAAGCATTCCTTTTCAGATAGGCAATCTAGTATACCTACAGGTCTTACTAGATCTAAGTCATAACTCTCTGAATGGAGAGATATCCCCACAACTTGGGAAGTTGATTCGGCTCGAAAAGTTAAACCTCTCCCACAACATGCTGTCAGGCTCCATTCCACCCTCTTTTGAAGAGATGTTGAGCTTGCAATCCATTGACTTTTCATACAATACTTTGGAAGGTCCTCTTCCCAGCAACAAAGCCTTTCAGAAAGCTCCAGAAGAGGCATTTATAAAAAATAAAGGCTTATGTGGTGAAGTGAAAGGCTTGCGACCTTGTAATGCCTCCTTAACAAGTGATGGCGATGCGAGGAAAGGCCACAGAGTTGTGATCATCATTATTCTTCCTATCCTGGGGGCTTTGCTTCTTTCATCTTTAATTCTCGGCATTTCTTTCATTTATTATAAAAAAAGAAGAAATATAAAGAAAGAGGTTCTTGAAAGAAGCAGCAGAAATCCATTTTCAATATGGAATTATGATGGAATTGCTGTGTTTGAAGACATTGTAGAAGCGACGGAGGGTTTTGACAATAAGTATTGCATTGGAATTGGAGGGTATGGAAAAGTTTACAAAGCAAATCTACCAACGGGCCAGGTTGTGGCTGTGAAGAAACTTCACCCACTTGAAGGCGGGGATCCATCTGATCAAAGAAGTTTTAGAAATGAGATACAAGCATTAACAGAAATCCGCCATCGTAATATTGTGAAGCTTTATGGCTTTTGTTCCCATGCTCGATGCTCATTTCTAGTCTACGATTATATGGAACGTGGAAGCTTGGCCAGCATCTTAAGCAATGACGAAGGAGCTGCAGAGTTGGATTGGACTCTAAGAGTGAAGGTTATTAAAGGTGTGGCCCATGCTTTATCTTATATGCACCATGATTGTACCTTGCCGATTGTCCATCGAGACCTATCAAGCAACAACGTTTTGTTGAATTCAGAGCTCGAGGCTAGTGTCTCTGACTTTGGCACTGCACGATTGCTGATACCCGATTCATCTAATTGGACCATGCTCGCTGGCACTTACGGTTACATCGCTCCTGGTTAGTTGCTAGTTCATTCTCCATGCTTTAATAGTTCTATTAATGATTGGTTTTTATTTTTTTAAGAGTTATTTATTTATTTTTATTTTTTTAATTGGCAATCAGTTTGTGCATTAGTTACATATTGTCGTTGAATGTGACAATCTAGGGTGACTGGAATATGAGAAAATTAGAATTTGAAAATTTTCCCTTTTCTCTCGGGTCTTGTAAATAAACATATAAATGATTTTATTGCTCCAATCCCCAACTTTATTTGGCTAAAAATTATGAAGCATCCGTGAATATTTAGAGCAAATACAACTGTACAATTAAAGATAACTGGAAGAATGATTTTCCTTTTCCATAGTAGAGGTCCACCATTGTTACATTATGCATGGTGGAGATCATATAGATGCATGGTAAGACTAACTTATGATTCACATTTACCGAACAAACTTTTATCTTTTATCAGTCTATTAAATTTGTGGTGCTGACTTTTTTTTGGATGTCCAATTTTTGGCCACCAATTGGATGGGTAGAATCTTCTAGTAAGTGTAGTTTTTGGGATATTCTCCATCTACAATATGGGTTATGTTTTCAGATGGTCTGGATTAATTTACATGCATACCAAGTGTAGAAGGATGAACTATCGCTATTTAAGAAATGATTGAATGGGCTCATCGCTTCTGGCCTGTACAGGTAAATGTGAAAATGATCATCATGCATAAGGAAATGTGGTGTTATGCAATGCTCTGCCAAGATTCAACATGATCGTTGGGTTTTCTCCTTTGTACAAGGTTTCACACCTCTACAATTCAAACCATCAATTTAATGTCTGACACAGTGAGTGCCCCACACAACAAAAGAAGTTCCAAGATTGGAAAATCCTAACCATTGAATCTATGATTTATTTATTTATTTTTATTTATTTATTTATTATTTATTATTATTTTTGTTGTTGTTGTTGTTGAATATGCACAATTGCTTCTTTTCTTTTCTCTTCTTTTTCCTCGATAGTCTATCAACCATTCACCAAAATGTTTAGGATTTCCAAATGGGAGAATTACTAATGCGTGAGCCATCCAAATTGGGGCTTATCAGTGATTTGGATCTTGGAACTATGGACCCTAGCAGTACAAATTTTATTTTATTTCTTATTTAAAGGTGGGATCATTCCACCTGAAACTGTGTTGATTTGATAAAGCCAATGTAAAGTGTTTCGGGTGGGCACCCCAAAAAATGAGCCTCACCTATCATATAAGCCACACAAACAAGACAAAAAAAGGGAGAAAACCCAGGGCCACAAAGCGAAGAGAAAGCCACCTCCTGCCATCCCACTGGTAGTACAGACTAAAACCTTATCAGAATGTCATAGAAACTCTTCGGTGGAGCATATGTTTGTTGGTTGTTTCCTTTGCTGAGAGAGAGAGATTTGGTTTGTTGGTACAGAATACTGATACAAGCAATTACACCAAGTCCATTTTAATATTAGGAAACAATGCCCATATCACCCAATCCTTGCCGATGAAATGTGCAGCTAAAATTATACCTATATACTTACCATTACTCTAGTTCACACATGCCAACTTATCATGCGTTGAGGACATATGAGGCATCCCTAAATGTAGGCCATTGTTGCATATGACTTGACACAATGATTAAGCTGGCCCCCTTATTGGGCAGGCCACCGCAACGTGAAAACAATACTGTCTTTTTTTTTTATATATTTTAATTTAAAGCCAATAATACGCACTCAGTGTATATGTGGCATGCCTGATGTGTGGACAATCCATACTTTCTACTAAGATCTTTCAATATGTATCAAACACATCTTTTGGCACATGCTAAGTTTGTAGATATGTCTTGCCGTTAGCAAGCAAAAACATATGAAACCTAGGTGAGTTTTGATATCTGGTAAGCATTTAGCTAAGCAAAGAGAAAAGAAGATCATGACTATCTTATTCTTGTAGAGCATGCATATGGAATGAGGGTGATTGAAAAATGCCATGATGTATATTTATAGCAAAGAAAAAGGAACATGACTTACTATCTTCTTTATTGTAGAGCTTGCATATACAATGAGGGTGAATGAAAAATGCGATGTATATAGCTTTGGTGTTGTGGCACTCGAAGTGATGATGGGAAGGCATCCTGGGGAGCTCATCTCCTCTTTGTCATCATCAACTAGACAAGATACACTACTAAAGCATATGTTGGACCAACGTCTCTCAGTTCCGATGTCTGATGTTGCACAGGAAGTTGTATTTGTAGTGTCCATGGCACTATCTTGCATTCGTCCGGATCCAGACTCTCGGCCAACTATGCACCACGTGGCTCAGGAGCTAACTGTTGGTAGGCCATCTTTCTCTCTAGAGCCATTCAATGCACTTACATTATGTCAACTGATGGATCTTAAGTTATAGTTGGGTGGATGAGGTTTTGGGCGTGAAGTGGAAAGAACATTATTACTATGTTTATTGTATGAAATTCATCGAGTATAGAGAATGTGTTTTTCTTGTTCTGATATTGTTCAACGAGTGGAATTGATGTTTATCTAAATGTAGTCTTCTAGTTTTGGTGATCAAAATCCATATGTAATAAAAGTAGGTTGAAAGAACAAAGAAGTTTTTTTTGTGTGATGGTTATCCTCTACATTTACAATATGGGCTATACTTTTAGATGATCTCGTTTAATTTACATGCATACCAAGTGTAGATAGATGGATTTTTCGTTATTTAAGAATGATTGAAAAAGCTCATTGCTTCTAGTCCTTACAAGTAAATGTGAAAATGATGCATAAAGAAATGTGATATCCTGCCATGCTCTGCCAAGAGATCCAAGTGGATGGTTTGGTTTTCTTTGTTGTACATGGGTTCCACCACTCTATGATCCAACCGTTGTTTTTATTTATTTTAAAAAAAAAAATTAAAAAAAAAATCAAGAACTCGAACAAAAAGTAAATCCAAATTCATTGTAGCTTCTAAATTCTCTAAAAAACACTTTACCAATCTACTAACAAAGCATCACAAATAAAGGCTCAAACAACAAATCAAAAATCCTAACATCAGACATCATCTCTTAAACAATGGCATTGGCTGCACTAGCAATTCTTGGCCACAAAATCCATGAATTCCCTTTCCAATTGGCCAGCTGACAGCAAGTGATTGAGCGGGCCCATGATCCCCTTCACGGAGATTATGTAGAGATTCTTAGTGCTGGTGTTGTCATCGCAGTTCAAGGTCACTGCCACTGGAAGACCAAGCCACATCCAGAATTATTTTTTTTCTGGCGGATCTTTTGTGACCTTGCTTTGACATCGTCTGTTTTGAATTTCACTATGTGGCACGACTGAGAGCCTATAATCCAACCGTTGACCACTTGCTCTAAAAGCTCGAACACGAGACCTCTCGCTCTGATATCACTTTGATGCAGAACAATTAATCACTTGATCTAAAAGCTTGAATTGATACCTTCCTAAGAATAATCAATATATGTGTGCAGGAAATGCTTCAATGTCTCACAACACTGGAACTTGTAGTGCTCCTAGTTACAGCGTACACTGTGAAAGTCTGATCGGTTGAACTGCAGTCAATTAGCTCCAATGCTTATTTCATGGGTATCATGAAAACATTATAGTTATCTGACAAATATTTGCTCAGTGGCCCTAGATATGGATAGTCAAGATAATTAAAAAAAGTTTAAGCAACAATTTAATTCATTATTTAATAGGACCATTATGGATTGCTTATGCTTCTAAAGGACTGCCTTTGTTACGCAACCTCAGATATTCTAGCAATGGCTAGGGAACCGGATGGCTATGGAAAATAAAGCAAATCGAAGTAGGAATGGACAATCTTCATGGTACCTTACGGAAATGTGTAGAGCACTGTAACTTATAATGCTCTAAGAGCACTAAAGCTTTATAATTTTTTTAGTAACACCCTTCTGGGTGAGTCCATTCCTAAAGGGACTTAGCTAAGACTAGGAATGGGGAGGGGCGAGATTTGGGCCAGTTTACGCTAGGCCCAGGCCGCCTAAGCCCGAGCCTAGCACAAGCCTAGGCCTGAGTCCTATAAAAATTGATTGGACATGAGCCTCACGAAAATTGATAAAAACTCCTATTTCCCACTTTAGTGTTCCTAATCTATCAACTAATTAGGTGGGACAACACAAGTACGGAGAAATAGGATTTTAAAGGAATGAAACCAACAAAAGAAATTCAATATGGATGAATAGCTTAATCAAGGATTAGAATGAAGTTGTTGGAAATAACACGAACATGTAAATCGGGTCCAACTGGGCTCAGCCAGGCTAAAATGACTTGAGCCTAAGCCCAGTTTGAAATTGATCGGTACATGCATGCAAGTCTCAAGCTCAGCCACCAAGCCAGTAGGTTCAAGCCTGGCTGAAAGTTAGGTCGGGCAGGCTACCTAGCCATTACCTCCCTTAGCTAAGAGGTGGTCCCGTGATTGGATGGTCAAGATCCATTTCCAAAAGTGCACCCATGTTCAATCAAAATTTGAAAGCCCATTCTTGCATTTAAGCTTCAAAATTATGGAGAGATTGTCGGGATGAAAATATTCATCATACCACTATGTTGCAATGATTAAAGGCATAATCAAAGTCAATTACAACACTCCTTTCATGCAAAGTCCTCACAAGGGGCAGATAAACAAATTGCCGAATGGGCTACCAAAAGCATATTCCGAGGAAGTTTATAGAATTATATTTGAAGGGCTTTACTAAGCCCGGCCACACATGTTTAGAAGTGGGCTAATGCACATGCCACCACATATACTCACAAGCGTCGTGTCCAAGCAATCCATCATGCGGACCTCACTATACAAATGTCACTACCAAGGGAAAAAGGTGGTCCACTCTATATGTATGCCATGATATTAGAAATAAGGCGCCAACTATATCTGTTGCAATACATCAGGATATATTCTAGCTTTTAACCTCGTGTCCGTATTACATATAGTTAATATTCATATAAAAATTTCTTAGGGACCATTTGGATGCACCGTCAAAAAGGTTGCAGATTGGCTGGTGTACAACACACCACCAGTGTGGCTGGTGTGTTGATGTCACCAGGTTCTACGAGTCCCATCGTGAGGCATGAGTTATATCCAAACTGTAAAAAGTAGTGGGAGATTGAGCACCTGCCATTGAAACCCTTTTGGGGTCACAGAAATTTTGGATCAATATGATTTTTGTTTTTCCTCTTTATCTAGGTCTGTGCGACATATGAAAAGATTGGATGGAAAGTGAATGTTATAGTGGGCCATACGAATGTTTTAATGGTGAGAATCATTGCCCCCACTGCTATTTATGATGCGGTCCATTTGAGCCTTGGAAGTTACTCATTTTTTTAGATCAAGATCTAAAATGATCTCGCTAAATGGATAAACATAGTAGATATGATAAATACAACATTGTGGGGCTTATGTAACTTTGATCTACTTTGAGCCATTCATACAGCTCGGAGCTCGAGGAGCGTTAGCGCTCGTCTTATTTGCATAACATGTACCCACACCAGTTAGGTTGGTGGTGTGTGATACACCAGTCAATCCACTTCTAGTCAAAAAAAGGTTTTGACGCTTAGATGTTATTTTGGGTCAAATCCTTTTTCTAGATATGTGTTTGAATGAACTTTTGCAACCCCCTTTAATCTTCAATTCAATAAAATAGGCACTAAAAAGCTCACTGGCAAGAACCAATCAAATTAAAATTTGGCAGGTCAACATTATATACCTGCTTCTGTGGATACTCCCTTTCATGAAAGTTGCATCCAGACGTGCACTTACAGTCTATCATCTCGGGAGTTTGGGCTCAAAACTTGTTTATGTAGGTTTTTTTTGGGTGACCTTGACCCAGCCCATTCCTGGCCCATGCTCGAGCCACTACATCAGTAAGACTATCTACACGCCTACTATAGCCTATAAGTACTCTTTTGGGTGCATTGTCATTTACTCTCAGGAAAATTGGATCAGTGGGGTGTGGGTCCAGTCCCATTTGACCATTCACCACATGGGAGAACTGTATAGATTAGTTATGCAAACTGCAAACAATAATAACCATTGAATGGGAGGAAACAATGAATGCTTCGGAAAAGCTGACCAGTGATCCACATTGAATTCTCAAAGTAGCAGTTAGAATTGTTGAAATAGTAGGTTGATCCGTATCTTGAACGAACGATGCCAAAAAATTTCCTTCATTTCCATGACTAGAATATTTAATAGTGGAAATTTTACGAAATAGTATCTTATCAATATGATATTTACATCTTGGTACTTTTTTAATTAAGTTTTGATTAAGTACCTCATTAATCAAGTTGCCAAACGGGTACCTTACGTTAGTTTTTATATATATATATATATATATATATATATATATATATATATATATATATATATATATATATAAAGATTCCCTAAGTTTAAAGTATGATTTATCCTAAATGTTCATCAATTAATGAGGTTGCTTAAGAAGAATTAAATTAGGAGTGTCAATGGGCACACTAAGGTTGGGCAAGCTCTGTCCAAGCCCGACCCATACTTTTAAAGGCATGCCCAAATCCGGCCTGGGGCCAAAGCAGTTAGCTCGAGTCTGGCCCAAAAAATATATATAAGGTGTGTATGTGTGTTTGTATATATAGAGAGGCATGCTCACTTGTGCACCTGCACACTTTTGCACAGGTGTCATAGGCCTAAAATCTAAATGATCCATGTGATGCGGCACCCCATGAAACCCCCGAGGACCAATTTTCACCCTGATCCAAAACTCTGGTGGGTCATAGCAATGAGAGATGCCATTCAAGGGAGGAAACTATATATTTTCTTTTACCATTCCCCAATAAAGTTTTGGATCAGAATAAATGTTGGGCCCTTATTTCTTTTACCGTGTATGTTTATTGTATAAAATCATCGAGCATAGAGAAGGTGTTTTTCCAGTTATAATTTGTACAAGTTCAGTGCAAGGAATCAATGTTTATCTAGAACTTAGATTTCTAAGATTGGTGATCAAAATCCAAAATTAATAATAGTAGATTGAAGGAATAAACATGTTTTCTTGTGTGATGATTATGACACAGGGATAGACGTGATGAGGTCGAGCATCGTCTTCCTCAGGGGATAATTACTCCGAATCCATGGAGCTTCTTTGGACTCCTCATAGAGGTTCCTTGAATCCACGAGGAAATATAGAAAATAAAAATAAATTCTAATAAAATTAAAAATAAATTGATTGATGATAAAAACTAATTTATAATCCTTTAAATAATGATACCAAACCTAAGAAGTTGAAGAATCAAAATCTAACTCAAACTCCATAAAATTCGTGACTTACTATAAATACTAAACTTACTATTTATAGATGGTCATGATTTCCATTAGACTTCATGGTTTTCGGCAAAAAATAGTAAGTGTCCTATTTAGCATAACCACGTTGTTCACCTAAATTTCCTAACCCTTTTTCATGTTGGACACAACTCCTAAAGCTCAAAGGATGAAGAGTTATGATCAAACTAAAACTTACTATAAATAGTCAAAATGAAAATAAAATGAATTTTTGACCGTTGATCTGATGGAATATCACAAATTCGGCATGGGCAAGCTAAAGTAGCTTCTCCTACCCCAAAATCATATATGGTACGTCGAATAACTCATTCCGGTTTCCGAGATATGTAAGTTTTAGTGTTTTAATGGTCCTGATCACTTCCACCTTCGATCGAGCCTTCTTTGGTCCATCTTGGACATGAAAGTGTCTGCGGCCGACTCTACATCAAATTATCATCTAATTGAAGATTTTTAAGCGAAAGAATTTACCTTTTAAGAATTGCAATCCTTTTCTATGATACTAGCTTCATATTAATGCATTATCAAAACAAGAAGAATTGTTTTATTTATCTAAAAGATAAGCTATAAATTACAACTTGTTTACTTGGAAGATAAAAGTGAAGAATTAGAAAAAAAGAAGAAGAACAAATTCACACTACGTGAAACTGTAAAAACAAAGATAAAACTAAAAGTTTCAACGAAGATAAAGCTAAAAGTTTCAAGAGGGTACACAAAAGGTCTATAGAGTTAAAAGTCATATGAAAATATTTATGAGATGTATAGGTAAATAGAAAGTCATCAAGGGCTCGTTTATATTGTAAGTTATTTGATGTAGAGAGGGTTGCGGACAGTTACATGGCCAAGATGGATCAGAAAAGGTCCGATCAACAATAGAAATGATTTGGACCGTCGAACCTTAAATCAGGCGTATCTCGCAATTCGAAATGAGTTATCGGACATAAAATATATTATTTTGAGTTATCAGACGTAAACTGACGTAGAGAAGGATGTGAGGTCAGACACCATCTTCCTCAAGAGGATAACTATTCTGAATCCATGGTACTTCTCTAGACTCCTCACAGAGACTTCTCGAATCCACGAGAAAAGAAAGCAAGAAAATAGAAATAAATTCTAATAAATTTAAAATTGATTGATGAATAAATTCGAAATTGATTGATGAATAAATAAAAATGAGTTCACAACCCTTTAAATAGGGATACCAAGCAATGGGAGAAAAATTAGAATCAAACTATGACTAAAACTCCTAGAATTTGTGACTTACTATAAATAGTAAAATTACTATTTATAGACGGTCATGATGTCTACTAGTGCACAAGGTTTTTGGCCAAAAATAGTAAGTGTCCTATTTGGCTTGACCAAGTTGTTCTCCTAATTTTTCTAAGCTCTTTTCGTGTTGGCCGCAACTCATAAAGCCCAATGGATGAAGACTTATAATTAATCAAACTAAAACTTACTATTTATAGTAAAAATGAAATTAAAATAGGGAAATGACTATCGATCTGGCGGTATTTCACAAATCCGGCTTGTGTAACCTAGCGTAGCAGGGTTGGCTGGCTAAAGTAGCTCGTTCCATCCCAAAATCATATATTTTACGTTCGATAACTCATTCTGGATTGAGAGGTATGTCTGATTTAAGGTCCGACAGTCCAGATCACTTTTGTGGTCAACTGGGCATTTTCTGATCCATCTTGGCCATGTAACTGTCCGCGACCCTCTCTACATCATTATTTTGTGTAAGTTACTTATAATATTGATTTCACTTATTCAGCAAATAAGTATATTTGGTTATAAGTATGTTTAGTAAATAAGACACTTAATTATCAGTCGAAAAGTAGAAAAGTATGTTTGGTTTCCAATATCACATAAGTACTTACCCCTCAAGTTTGTTTGGTCCACCCTTAATATCCACCGTCCATTATGTGGGGTCAACTTTAGATGTAGACCATTCATCATGTTCGGTCTACCTTCACCATGTTTTCAATGTGACTTATCCATCATGTGGGGCCTACCTTGAATGTGGACCATCCACCTTGCAAGGCCCATCTTTGATGTGGGCTATCCATCATAAGGGGCCCACCTTGAATGTGGGTAGTCCATTATGTCGAACATTGGATGTGGGTCGTACATCATGCGAAGCCCACCATTAATGTGGACCATCTATCATGCAAGGCCAACTTCGAGATGGGTTGTCCATTATGTGGTGACTGCTTAGGATGTGGGTCATTTGCATTAAGGGTTGACCATTGATGTGAATTGTCCTCATGTGGGTCCCACCTTGATATAGGTCATCTATTATATGGGGCCCACCATCAATGTTATTGTCTATCATGTGAGACCCACGTTCAATATCCATCACTCATCATATGGAACCCATCTTTGATATGGACCATCCATCATGTGGGCCCCATTAAGGGCTGACCATTGATTTTGCGGCCTTCTAGCTTATCGTCGAGCAGCTCACCCTGCCACAAGTAGCATATGATCAGGTCAATCTAGCTTAGTGATTGATTTATTGGGAGGAGCTCCTTCTGGTTGGGCTGGTTGATGCTGGGGTCGGACAAGAAGTCAATTGGTACGGTTCTGGTGAGGTCGTCATCGATTGCTGCAACTAACTTGGCTAGGGTGTCTGCCTTAAAATTTTCTCACCTAGGAGCTAAGATGACCTCGTACTTGTCGAAATCTTTGAACAAGTCCCATGATTTTTGTAGATAAACGATCATTCTTTCTCCCTTGGCTTGGTATTTTATGGCGACTTGATTAACTATGAGCTGAGAGTCACTGTGGATTTTCAAGGCTCAGACTCCGATCGCCTTGGCCAACCGAAGCCTGGCGAGGAATGCTTTGTATTCCACCTCATTGTTAGTGGTTGGGAACCCAAACCATAAGGCGTACTCTACATTGGTCTGGTCAGATGTGACGAGGATCAATTTGCCCCACTTGCCCTTGAGTTTGATAACCTGTTTATGTAGAGGGTTCATTATTGTGGGCAAACTTCCTGTTCATTCTCTGTTTCTCATGGGGGAATGGGGTAGGTGAATTCAACGATGAAGTCAGCAATAACTTGGCCCTTAATCACGGCTCTGGGTCGGTATATGACGTCGAACTCACCGATCTCGATTGCCCACTTTACCAGTCTCCTCGATGCCTCGGGCTTTTGTGGCACTTGGAAGAGCGGTCAATCAGTTGGAACAATAATGATGTGAGCCTGAAAATATGGTCGGATGCACTGAGATGATATAATTAGGGCTAGCACCAATTTTCTATGTTAGGGTATCACATCTAGGCTAAGATCATAGCTTTGCTAACGTAATAAACCGGGAGCTGTTTACTCCTGATTTCGCATATTAAGGTCGAGCTGATAGCTGTAGTCGACACTGATAGGTACAACAATAGTGGCTCTCCTGTCTTAGGCTTGGATAGTAGTGGGGGCGATCCCAGATACTCCTTGAGTTGCTGGCATGCTTGTTCGCACTTGCTCGTCCAAGTCGGTTTCATGTTCCCTTTCAGTTGCTTGAACAATGGTAGGCATCTGTCCATAGCCCTAGAGATGAACCTGTTTGGGGCTGCTATTCAACCCGTGAGTCATTGGATCTATTTTATGGTTCTTGGGGAGCTCATCTTTAGAAGGGCTTGGATCTTGTCGAGGTTGGCCTCTATCCCTCTTTGATTAAGCAAGAAGCCGGAGAATTTTTCCAAGCTGGCACCAAAGACACACTTGTTCAGGTCTAATTTCATTCGGTACTTTTTTAAGATCGCGAACATTTTCCTCAGGTTGCCATGCAGTCCATCGCTTTAGCGCTCATGACGAACATGTCGTCAATGTAGGCTTCCATCATACTATTTATTTTCTTAACAAACGTCTTGTTAACAAGGTACTAGTAGGTCGATCCAAGCGTTCTTCAGTTCAAAATGCATTACTCTGTAACAATAGAGTCCTTTGTTGGTGACGAAAGCTATTTTTTTACTTGTTGTACTTGTGTATGGTGATTTGATTGTATCCTGAGTAAGCATCTATAAGGCTAAGGAGCTCGTGCATGGCAGTCCTATCGACCAATTGGTCAATCTTCAAGAGGGGAAAATTATCTTTTGGACATGCCTTATTTAGGTTGGTATAATTGACACACACTTGCCATTTCCCGCTAACCTTTTTCACTAATACAATGTTCACCAGCCAGTCGGGATAGTAGATGTCCTTGATAAACCCACCCTCAAGGAGTTAGTCAACTTCTTCACTGATGGCCGCATACCTTTTGGGGTCAAATGCTCGTCACTTTTGCCTCACTAGATTGTGGTCGGGCTCCACATTCAGTCGATGACCATCACTTCCGGGTCTATGCAAGGTATATCCATGTGGGACCAAGCAAAGACATCAGTGTGTTGTCTCAGTAGGTTGACAATTTTCGCCTGGCGTCCTGGTTTGAGCAGAGATCCAACTTGGATAGTGCGGGTCGGGTCGGTCTCGGAGAGAGGTATTGATACGAGGTCTTCCACTGGCAATCCCCTTCCAATAGATTCCTCCTGTGGGGTCCAGGGAGGTAACGTGCATTGCCTGCCGTCGTTGCATTTTCACCTAGAGCACTATCGAGTAGCATTGTCGAATCTCATGTTGATTGCATCTGACCTAGCCAGGCCCGTGCTCGACTGAAAATTTCATGGTGAGGTGGTAAGTGGACACCACAACCCTCATGGTTTAAGGATGGCTGCCCAAAATCATATTGTAAACTGATGGACAGTTTACCACGAGAAAATTGACTATAGTGGTGGTCTGGTTAGAACTTTCGCCTGCAGTTACAGGTAGTAGAATGCTCCTTTCGGAGGTCACCTTTTCCCCTGCGAAGTCAAGTAAGGCTGTTTAGACAAGTCATAGTTTAGACCTTTTGACCCCTATTTTGTTGAATGCGTTGGCGAATATAATGTCAAATGATCTGACGATGTCGACTAGTATCCTGTGCACCCTATGGTTGGCCACAATTAAGGTGACCACTAGGGCATCGTCATGTGGGTGGTGGAGCCCTTAGGCATATTCTTTTGTGAACGTCAGGCTGCATGAATTCAACCTTGGTTCATTCATAGATCTGTTAGTGAGGTATATATAGTGCTCTATCTCACTGTTGGTTACGCTTCGGGCATGTGCCGGCTTGCAAGGTTCAAGTCTCCGCCACTGGTTGTTCTCCTGAATACGGTGCGTATCTCATTTGTCCCTGCACTGTTATTTTGCTCATTGTGTTGCTTTGCTTACCTAGTCGGTCGGTCGTCCCTTTTTTTATCGATGAATTATCGTAGATGCCCCTTTCGAATCAGGGATTCGATCTCTTCTTTCATGTTAAAGAACTCTATCGTGTTATGACCGTGATCTCGGTAGAAATGACAATCCTTTTGTCTCTCTTCTCAGTATCAGCCTTCATCTTGCTCGGCCATTTCAGGATTCTTTTGTCCTGTACTTCCATAAGCACCTACTCGGGTGTGGTGTTTAAAGGAGTGTACGTGTGGAAGTGGCTTTTCGGACATTGACTGGGTCGCTGGCCTCTGCACTGGTTGGCTTCCTTCTTACTCTTAGCATTAGCAGTGGAAGGCTCCCCTTCTTCCTTTCGCTTTTTGTCTCTTACCGAGCTGTTTCCGCCATGGTTAGCCCTCCATGAATTGAAGAACTACTCCGCGTTGAAATATTTTTTTTAGCTCGGTTGAGCATGTTGGGGAGAGTAGTTGGGGGGTTCTTATCAATCGAGAAGAGGAACTTTCCCTATTTAAGGTTGGCCACCATGGCGATAAAAGCTATTTAGTCAGAATAACCGTTGACTTGAACTGCTTCAGCATTGAAGCGGATGATGTAGTCTCTTGGAAGCTCATCCTCTCTATTTTATTATGAGAATATGAGTTATAAGCTTTCTCTTGTCTTTTTCACCAATGAACTGAGTAATAAAGGCCTTACTGAATTAGGTGAACGGTAAAAATCAGATCCACGGAAGTAATGCTAGGTTTCGGCCAAGCGAGGGATACTTTGACATACTTGGGAGCTCCCCTGGTGAGAGGTAGAATTAAAACTTCTGATTTCCAAGCTCTTCAGGATAAGATCAGCAGCAAAATCTCAGGGTGGGCAGCCAGGCACATCTCTCAGGCGGGACGAGTGACTCTCATTCGTCATGTTCTTGGTAGCTATCCGGTCCATACCATGGCAGCTATGCACATTCCCGCACAGGTGATCCAAAAACTAAACACTAAGTTAGCAGATTTTTTTTTTGGGCTGGGCAGAAAGCAGAAAGAAGCTCCACTGGATAGCGTGGGAGCAAGTGACCAAACCTAAGCTGGAGGGAGGGTTGGGAATAAGAAACCTGAGAGAGGTACTGCACGCCCTTCGTTTAAAGCTCGCGTGGAATGTGAAGTACGGCCGAAACAGAGAACCTTGGGTGAATCTTATGCAGTCCAAACACTCCATTGACATTCAAGAGATGATGACTACGTCCATGCAGTCCAATTCATCCCCAATGTGGCGCAGTATCAGGTGTTTTCTTCGTTTAGCCCAGGAAAACACTCATTGGACAGTGGGGCAAGGAGATGCAAACATTTGGAAAGAAAATTGGACTGGTTTGGGACCTCTGCAACAGGCCATATTCCTCCGGAACTTCAGTAGTTGCAGCTGAAAAACCTGCTTGGGAAGGCTAGCCCGCTTCCGCCATCTAGAATTTTTGAATTTCTTCCTCAAGAGATCATCGACGTCATGTTCTCCAGGGGTTTCGTCATCACTGAAGAGCCAGCGGAATGTTTGTGGCTGCATGATCCTTTAGGGAGGTTTACTCTTAAATCAGCCTGGAAGCTTATCAGGGAAGCTTAACCGCCCGTGATGTGGGGTGGTTGGATCTGGTTAGCCAATATTCCCCTCAAAGTATCCACTTTCATCTGGCGGTTACTGCACAATGCCGTCCCTCTGGATACAAGAGTTCAAGCTAAAGGTATAGCCCTGGCCTCTAAATGCCGTTGCTGTCTTCTGGACAATGATTCTGTCCCAGACTCGGAATCTATTAGACACCTCTTTCTTTCTGGGCAATAGGCGGTCCGAATCTGGGCCCATTTTGAAGGTCTTTGTGGCATCTCTTCGCTCCCCCATTCCTCGGTTCTCGATAAAATCAGTTATTGGCGGAATGCGTCAGCACCAGGAGCCGCTTCTCAGATGATCAGATCATCTCTCCCGTTGTTGATCCTCTGGGAGCTGTGGAAAGCGAGAAATGAAGCCTTCTTCGATAATAAGGTCATGGACGCTCGAAGGTCCATTAGTCGGATAGAGTGGTGGGCCTCCCAGACGATCCCACAATTCCCAAAACAGGTCTCATCCGCATACCCTAGTAGAGCCATCCCTTCCTTCCCTGCGTCTAAGAATGACAGGTCTGCATCTGTTCTGGTTAAATGGTATCACCCCACTCCTGGATGGGTGAAACTTAATGTCGATGGGTCCGTAAAGGGAAACCCAGGTTTATCTGGAGGAGGTGGAGTTTGTAGGAACGAAGATGGCTCCTTCATATTCGCTTTCTCCGCTGGTTATGGACATGGAACAAATAATTCTGCAGAACTTCATGCAATCTATGATGGTTTAGAGTTATGTCTGATTAAAGGGATCACCAGGATAATAGTTGAATCAGATTCAAAGCTGGTAATTATCATCCTTGTAGGAGACTCAAGATGCCCTTGGTTCTGTAAACCTTGGGTAGATCGGATCAACAACTTGAGATTATTTGCTTCGTTCTCTTTTCAACACATTCTCCGAGAAGGGAACGGTCCGCCGGACAGTTTGGCCAAGGTGGGCAGTGAGACCCAGGAGAATATCTGCCATGATCACTTCGCCTCCCTGCCCAGACGAACAAAGGGACTTCTCTTTCTTGACAAGGTAGGCCTCGGCTCGATTCGATTCGTCGCTAATCCCTCCAGTTCCTGAGTCCTTGCGTTCCTGGTTCGTGCTTCACTTGTATAGTGGTGGTATATGATAGGTGGTCAGCCCTCTTTTTGCTGCTGCGTCCTCCTGAAGTTATTTCAGGGAAGACTTCTTGCTCCTCCCTTTGGGTGCTTTGGTAGTTCAGTAACTGCTCAGAGGTTACCTTTTCTTTTCCTTCATGCTGTTTAGGAAGAGGTTGGGTGAGGCCTGTTTGGTTGTTTTGGCCTCTTGAATCTTAGGTTGTACATCACTCTATTCATACTATTAATGGATTGGGGTATATCCCCTCTTTTTTTGAAAAAAAAAAAGAAAAAAAAAGAAAAAAAAAAGAATTAGGTGAACGAGCTGATGGACTTGGGCTTCAAGTATCTGTACCATTTTTGTACAGCTCTTAACAAAGTTAAGGGGAATGCTCTGCATATTATAGGTCTTGAACTACTATAAAGATCCATCCACACTCGGAAGGATTCTAGGTGCTCGACTGGATCCCCTAACCCTATGTAGGGAGTTATCTGGAGCATCCCAAACCTATATGGTAGTTGGGATTTCATGATGTCGTCCGTGAACGGAGCTCAACTTCTTCAAGTAGAGCATCGACAAAGGCAGGGGCCTTGGCCCGACACACCTATTGAATATCCCCGAGCTGATATCAGATTACCTTTAGTTCTGCTTCCCACGCGACTTTGTTCTCTATTGTGACTTCATGAGCTTTTCTTCACCTTTTCTTTTCTAGAGTGTGTCGTAGATTAGACTCAGCAAGCTCGGTTGTTCCCATGGTCTGCGTGGGGACACACCTACTTCGTGTTAGCCGATCTTTTGCTATATATGAGTTGGGAGGTACAAGCAGAGGCCGAGATTGCTCTGTTGCCACTCCCAGTTCCACGCCTTGATTGTCGGGAGGGGGATGTTGACTTTTTAATATATTTGCATAATGCAATCAATGTTTCCGGTCAGAACCTTGATTTGGTTTTCCAAAGAAGCGAGCTGACTTCCCCTATTTCAGGATCTTTGCTGGGGAATGGGGGTTAGGCTGAGGGCCTGACTGTGGAGCCTGAGGGTTTTCAGGCTATTTTTCTGGTATTGGCTTGGCGATAGGGGCCAAAGATTATTATTATTATTATTATTTTTTCCTTTAGCCGTCAAAGGGAGAAGTAGAAAGGAGAATAAACTTTGGGGGGGGGGGGGGGGGGGGGGAGAGGGGGGGAGTAATTCTTAATGGCTTTATTGTCGTTCCCACAGATAGCACCAAATTGTTATCGTTTAAACTTTGTCAATCCTATCTCAACACCTATGAGCCGCTGGGTACTTATACTTTAATGGAGAACAAGAAAACACTGAGGCTTCGGTTTTGGCCGGGGACCCTTCGATGCCTAAGTCAGGTTGATGGACTCAAAGTAGGTAGAGTTAGAGTCGTGATTATTGTGTCTCTTTCTTTTAAGATGTGTGATGTATTTATAGATATTGGTAGGCAACTGGTATATTTGAGTAGATTTGTAATTAAATTACAATGGAAGGACCAGTATTGGAGTTGGAATGTCTTTTCGAGTATTTATTCGATTATGCCCTGATTGACGTGATCTTTGACTATGAACTCAATAGATAGTCTTGATATATGACACGAGATTCTCTCCGAATGTTTTTATTACAATCTTGAGGTTGGCATTCGTGTTCGATATGATTGAGGTCGGCATCCATGGTCGAGGTGATTGAAGTTGGTACTCATGGTCGAGGTCTTTTAACGGGCCTTATATCTGGACCAGATTTACTGTTTCAACTTGGTTATTAACTTAGACGACTTCTTCATCTCATCTTCTCTAGTCTTTTGGTTGTTTAGAAAATCTCCACCGCTGATTCTTTGTCGTGTGTCTCGTATGATAACCTATATTTTCTTTGTTACGGGTGACAGTTAATTCGTACCCCTTTCTGGTCAATGTATATATCATAATCACATCACAGTGGCCCCACCAACAGGCCAGCCCCTTTGCTCGCAGTCTACGATCGCAGTAACCAATTCTAACGCAATCTGGCATCCTTCTGCGTGCTGTTCTGTTTTTGGCGTTTTCTTCCAACTTTCTGACACATGGTCCCATCCGGAAACGAATTGATAGGCCCTAGTTCCACTACTTTGACCCATTTATGTACGTACTCTACTCTCCGGCCTTTAGTAATTTTTTAATGAGATTTAGTAATTGAAACCTTCTATGAATATGTTAATATATATATAAGTGCAACCTAGAAACGGTTTGAGACAGGACTTTATCAAGCCTTATTTTCAGGCCTGGCCAGCTGACCTTAGGCTGACCAAAGTTGCAGGCCCATTGCCGGCCCTATTTTAGCACTCCATGTAAGTTAGGCTGTGCTTAAAAAAATACTTTTAAATTTTTGCTTGAGCAGCTAAAACAAATAAAAGTATACTTACTTCGTATAAGCCCACGCAGTGGCATTAAAAAAGTAAAAGAAAAAAAAAGAAAAAGAAAACACCACTTTAAACTTTTTCCTGACATGCTAAAACAAATAAAAAGAAGACTTGACTCTGTGTGTTTGGATACCGTCAGATAAGTTACTTTTTCTACTCACAACGGTAGATAGGTAGCTTATTTGAGATAAGTAAATTTGGTTTATTATAAATTATAAGTAGCTTTTTTATTTGAAGTTATTTAATCACTTCAGTATAATTAGTGGAAATCAAGATAAGATAGTTAAGGTATAAATAACTCATCTTCAGTAACTGACGATCCATACGCCCCTTAAGCTTTTTTAAAAAATAGTGGACGCCTGACTTTACATGTAGAATATGGCAAAAAGACATCCCGACTTGGGGCTTCCTTCGTTGTAATCGGGAGTTACAGGAATCCCTTGTCACCTTAAGCCTCATATTACCAAAGGCCTCATATTCCTAGACAGGTGGGCTTGGGAAACTTGAGGGAGCACTAGTTTCCATTGTTTATTCTTTTCTTTTTCGTCCTTACGATAGGCGGACCTCACCCCTTTTTGGTTGTTAGATCCGCCCGAAGCTCTCGTGTAAAGTTTCTCCTATCAATATGATGATGAACTTATTTAAACAAAAAAAAAGAAGGGCTGGGCCTAGGGTTTGCCTTGGCCAATATTTTGAACTGTTTCGAGCTAGGGCTATTCAAATTTTTAATTTTGGTAGGCACAAACCTAGCCCATTGACAGCCCTAAAAAAAAAAAAAAGAATAAAGAAAGAAAAAAGAAGTAATTAAAAGAAAAGAAAAGGAAAAAAAAAGCTCTGCCAGGTCACTGCGATGCCTGTGTGTTATATCCACTCTATTCATTGTACCAGCCCACATTAAATGGTGGAGATAAAAATACCTTACTTGAAACTTTCCTAAGGCTCACCTGATGTTTATATGCCATTCAACCTATTCATAGAATGATTCCCATATAAACGAAGGGAAATGCTAATCTCAACCTGATCGAAAACTTTTGTGGCCTTAAGAAGGTTTCAATGATGGGTTGTTCAATCACCACTGTTTCTTGTGCCGTGGCCTATTTGAGATTTTAATCTACCCGGTATTGAAATCACATTCTAAAATGAGCAAGTGCGAGAAGTGGATACAATACAAGCATTACAGTGGGCCTCATGGAGCATGAGATAAGAGTGGATTAATGTACAATTCTTATTGGAAACAACTTTCCTTTGCTCCTGCATACAGGGAATTCCCCTAAAGAGAAGCACTGTGGGCCCCACTGCATTTTTCATAAAAAAAAAAATAACTCAGTACATCAATTTTGCCAGATCACTTTAGGATAATAGCCCAACCATAAAGCAGATGCGAAACTCAAGTGAACCACAACATAGAAAGAGTCCTAACATGAACTGGAAAAACTGAAGATGTCAAGTGTACAAAATGGTAGGCCCCAAATGAAAAAAATAAACACGGTAGGCCCGTATAGATACCACCTAATGGAGCATCTCCTAGGCAAGGGGAGAAGGCAATATTTCACATCCGTTGGCGTCCAAAATTCGGAGCAGCGAAGAACGTTAGGGATTGAATACCATCGTTGAAAATCACCAACATGTTAAATAGCATACAAACATAAAGGTGCACTGATGTGGCCCACTATTTCCATCTCCACTATTTCTTATATTGTGGCCCACTTCAACGGTTGGCATTTCTATCTACACTATTTCTTATGATGTGGCCCGCGTGAGCTTTGGGTCTCCTTCATGTTTAGGGTTGTCTTTAAAAACTGAGCTGCCTAAACAGATGGACGGAGTGCATATAATGCAAACATTAAGGCATGAACGTCTAAGTTAGGGTCCACATATTAGAGCAGTTTAAATCATACAAGAAGTCAATACTTTTCATGACTTGAAAGTCAACGATTATTGAGCAATCTTAGCCATCCTTTCACCTGCTTGTAAACGGACACCGAATAACAGAATAATGTCTACCTTCTATCACAATGCACGAAAATAAAAAATTTCTGTCCGGCAAGTAGAGGATTCGGATTTTATTTTACTTTATATAATTTATAACTTAATTAATAGGACGACTCAAGTCCAACCGATCGGACCAAAAGTTACATCCACCAAGCGGATAACTTTCAACCTTTCATGGGTGTGTGAGATCCAACCTGTCTAATTGGTGGGCTGCATCACAAGGATCACCTTTTCTGAATTGATCCCTATTCACTGATCAGGTGGGTCACACTATATAAGAATTTATAACCGTTGAGAAATAAAAATACAAATGTGGTTAACTTAATGAGTGGAGCAGGCTGATTTTTGCACAAGCTATCCGTTATTGTGGCTTCAATCTATTAGACAGGTTGGATGCCACGCACAAACGTGCCATATTGGAAGATATCCAATTAGGTGGAGAGTAATTTATGGTACAGCCGGTTTCTTGACCTGAGTATTATCAACCATCAGCTATAAATACCCATCCACCGTAGGTTCGCAACAGACCATAAGCAACAACAGTCATGGCCATACAAAAATCTCTCTCCCTTGCTTTTCTGCTCATTTTGCTAGCCTTTCTTTCTTCCCATACACCATCATTTACAATGTCAGCAACAGCACCAACACTCTCAGAAGCAGAGGCTCTCATGGAATGGAAAGCAGCCTCTTGTCAGCAAAAGCTCTCGATTCATGGTCGCTTCCTGCTGCTAATTCTACCACCAACACAATCTCTCCATGCAAATGGATTGGTATCTCATGCAATGTTTTTGGAAGCGTAACAGTGATAAGTTTAGGAAGTGCAGGCTTGCAAGGTAAGCTCGATAACTTGAGCTTCCCATCATTTCAAAACCTCGTCTATCTTAATCTCTGTCGTAACACTCTCAGTGGAACCATCCCAGCCCATATTGGCACTCTTTACAAACTCACGTTCCTTGATCTGTCTGAAAATAAATTTAGTGGATCAATACCTCTGTTAATAGGAAATCTTGTGAAGTTAAATCAGCTACTTTTGTCCATTAACCATCTAGATGGTTCGATCCCTTCAACTTTAGGAAACCTGACAAACCTGAAGATCCTCTACCTCTTTGAAAACCAACTTTCAGGTAAAATTCCCGCAGAATTAGGTAATCTAAAGAATCTGGTTGAGCTAGCATTGTACCGTAACAATCTCACTGGGCCCATCCCTCCTGCGTTAGGTAATTTGAACAACCTTACAAAATTATTTCTCTACGAAAACCAACTTTCTAGTTCAATTCCTCCAGAAATAGGGAATCTGGTTAACCTCACGTATCTTGATACGTCCATTAACCTTCTAACCGGTTCCATCCCTTCTACTTTAGGAAACCTGACAAAGCTGACGGTCCTCCAAATCGCTGAAAATCAAATTTCTGGTTCCATCCCTTCCACTTTAGGAAAGTTGACCAAGCTTACTGACTTGAACCTTATTTACTGTCAATTATCTGGTTCCCTGCCTCAAGAAATGACAAACATGACAAATCTTTCTAAACTCTACTTGGATGGCAACAACTTCTCTGGCTATTTACCTCATTTATGCGAAGGTGGATCGCTTGAAGTCTTCAATGCAGTTGATAATCACTTCATTGGTGAAATCCCAAAAAGCTTCAGAAACTGCACCAGCTTAACAAGAATGCGACTTAATGGAAACCGACTCATTGCAAATGTATCAGAAGCCTTTGGTGTATACCCATCTCTCAAATTCATGGATTTCAGCGACAACATGTTGTTTGGTGAACTCTCGCCGAACTGGGGAGAATGCCGAAACCTGACAGAGCTACAACTCTCCGGGAACATGATCACTGGTAGAATTCCTCCTGAGATTGGGCAATTGACGCAGCTAGGAGTACTTGGTCTTTCTTCGAACCATCTAGAAGGAGAGATTCCAAAGGAATTTGGGAGGCTTACTTCTTTGTTCAACTTGACTTTAAATGATAACCAGCTTTTTGGTCAGGTACCCCAAGAGATTGGAAATCTATCCAATTTGGAGGTTCTTGACCTGTTAATGAATCACCTAAGTGGTCCAATACCACCTCAATTAGGAGATTGCTTCAAACTTCGGTATCCGAAATTGAGCGGAAATGTTTTGAATGGAAGCATTCCATTTCAGATCGGTAACCTGGAATACCTACAGGTTTTATTAGATCTAAGTCAGAACTCCCTCAATGGAGAGATATCACAACAACTTGCGAAATTGATCAGGCTGGAAAAGTTAAACCTCTCCCACAACATGTTTTCAGGATCCATTCCATCTTCTTTTGAAGAGATGTTTAGTTTGCAATCTATTGATTTTTCATATAATTCTTTGGAAGGTCCTCTTCCTAACAACAAAGCCTTTCAGAAGGCTCCTGTAGAGGCATTCGTAAAAAATAAAGGCTTATGTGGACAAGTGCAAGGTTTGCAACCTTGCAATGCCTCTTCAATAAGTCATAACGATGCAAGAAAAGGCCACAGTTTTGATCCTTATTATTCTTCCCGTCTTGGTGGCCTTGTGTCTTTTATTCGGAATCATCAGCATTTCTTCCATTTATTACCAAAGAAGAAGGAATATAAAGAAACAGGTTCTTAAAAGGAGCAGTAGAAATCCATTTTCAATATGGAATTATGATGGGATTGCCGTTTTTGAAGATATCGTGGAGGCAACAGAGGGTTCTGATGACAAATTTTGCATCGGAACTGGAGGGTATGCGAAAGTTTACAAAACAAATCTACTAATGGGTCAGGTAATAGCTGTTAAGAAACTTCACTTATTTGAAGGTCCGGATCAATCTCGTCAAAGAAGTTTTAGAAATGAGATACAAGCATTAACTAGAATCCGTCATCGCAACATTGTGAAGCTCTATGGATTTTGTTCCCATGCTCGATGCTCGTTTCTTGTCTACGAGTATATGGAAAGGGGAACCTTGGCAAACATCCTAAGCAACGACAACAGAGCTACGCAGTTGGGTTGGGCTCTAAGGGTGAAGGTTATTAAAAGTATGGCCCATGCTTTATCTTATATGCACCATGATTGCACCCCACCAATTGTCCATCGAGACCTATCAAGCAACAATGTTCTGTTGAATGCGGAACTCGAGGCTTGTGTATCTGATTTTGGCACTGCACGAATGCTGATACCTGATTCGTCTAATTGGACTACACTCGCAGGCACTTATGGATATATTGCTCCAGGTTAGTTGCTAATACATTCCCCACACTTTAATAGTTTTATTAGCAACTGATACTTTATTTATCTTACGCTTTCAAATTTTTTGTTGGAAATTACATATTATAAAGTTCATGCATTAGTTACCATAGTGTTGTCGAATGTGACAATCCAGAATGATTGGAATATGAGAAAATTTGTATTTGAAAATGTTCTCTTTTCCCTCTACAATTCCTTAATCCAATGGCTGTAAGAGGTCTTGCAAAGAAACATGCGAGGGATTGTATTGTTCCCATCTCCAACTTTGTTTGGTTAAAAATTACGAAGCATCGATGAATATTTAGAGAAAATACAACCATGCAATTGAAGATAATCATAAGAATGTTCTTTCCATTGCCGTGCTTGTTGTCCATCGTTGTTACATTGGCTGTATGGTATGACTAACCCATAATTCACACTTGGCCAACAAACTTAACCGTATGTTATCATCTATTAAATTTGTGTTGTTGAGCATTTATTTTTAACTGTCTGCCACCAATTGGATGGATATAATCCTCCATCTACAATATGGGTCATGCTTTCATATGGTTTGGACTAATTTAGATGCATACCAAGTGTAAATGGATAAATTGTTTCTATTTATGAATGATCATAAAGCTCATTGCTTCTAGCCCATACTAATAAATGTTAAAATGAAGCATAAAAAAATGTGGAGTCTTGCAGTGCTTTGCTGAGAGATCCAAGAGTTTGGTTGGGTTTTCTCTGTTGTACAAGGGTTTCACAACTCTGTGATACACAAAAGAAGTTGGAAGATTAATTTGGGACACATTATTTCAATGGTTTGGATCTAGAACCAGTACTACAATCTTAAAACATGAGCAGAATATCATGAAACTCTTGCGTGGAGCTTTTTTTTTTTTTTTTGTTTTTTTGTTTTTTTGTTTCCTTTGCTTCTCATACTTTTTGAGAGAGAGAGAGAGAGAAAGAGAGAGAGAGAGAGTTGATAAATTTCAATTATTAGTCCAGGATATTGATAAATTTCGATTATTAGTCCAGGATATTGATACAAGTAATTACGCTAAATCCATTTTAATATTAGGAAACAATTTCCCATATCACTCAATCCTTGCAGCTACAAGGATACCAATATATGCATCAATACACTCTGAGTAACATAGTCAACTTCTCATGCGTTTGGGACATTTGAGGCATACATAAAGGTAGGCTCCGCTGTGTAGCTGACCAGACAAAATGATTAAGCTGGTCCCCTTATCAATGTGGCTGATGAGTAGACTATCTCGACTTTTTAGCTAGATCATCCGAAAGGTTGGCCCATATTATGCATGTCCCAGATGTACCACACACATCTCAGTCGGCATATGCATAGTTAATAAACACAAAAAAACCCTACAATATATGGAACCTAGCTACGGAAACCCATGTGAGTTTTGATATATGATTAAGAGTTTAGATTATTATTTTTGGATATCTGATTAAGATTTTTAGATATTGATCACTAACAAAGAAAAAAGAAAATGACTCTACTATCTTCCTTCTTGCAGAGCTCGCATATACAATGAGGGTGACTGAAAAATGCGACGGATATAGCTTTGGTGTTGCGGCGCTTGAAGTGATAATGGGAAAGCATCCAGGAGAGTTCATTTCCTCTTTGTCATCATCAACTAACCAAGATACACTGCTAAAGGATATGTTGGACCAACGTCTCTCAAATCCAATGGCTGAGGTTGCACAGGAAGTCTTATTTATTGTGTCCATTGCAGTTGCATGCATTCAGCCGGATCCAGACTCTCGGCCGTCCATGCACAACGTGGCTCAAGAGCTATCTGCTGGTTGGCCTTCTTCGTAGAGCCATTCCATGCACTTACATTACGTCAACTGATGGATCTCAAGCCATGATTGGGGTGCATGAAAATCATCAAGGTTGTTGGCGTGTAGTGGAAAGAACATTGTTTCCATGCATGTGTGTTTATTGTATATGTTTTTTTTTTTTTGGTTATAATATGTACATAGTTCCATATGCAGAATTAGTTTATCTGGAACCTAGATTTCTAGGACTAGTGATCAAATCCAAATGTAATAAAGCAGGTTGAAATAATAAAGATGTTTCTTGAGGTGTTTATCTTGAAAATTAAAGGTTTTTAAGCCAAAGAATTTACTTCATAGGAATTGCAATTCTATACTGTGACACTAGTTTTGTACTAACATATTATTGTAAGTAGAAGAACGGAAGTTTATGCATCTACCATAGAAGTTATAAGTTGTGATCCAGGTCCTGATCTGATGGCTATCCAACGATGTGTACCAATCCAAAGCATTGCCCTTAAGAGATTTCTAAAAGAGCCGTATCAAAGCTCCATCGTTCTCTGCTATCGCATTGAACTCCCGCAAAATACTTTTAGATGTGCTGTGGGGCACCCACTACCGTTATATCTTTTAAATTTGGGCACCTCAAAGTTTGGGGGCACCCGAGCATCTAGAAAGGGACATAGATCCCTAAATCTAGTGGATGAATGATCCACTCCTTGCTACCTTTGTAGCTGATTTTGTACCATTTGCAGCTATTCCTACAGCTTCTCGATTTCTGACTTGCCATGTCATGGATATCTTGCTCCTTGTTGTAAGGCTTGGGCTGATTCTTCCTCGTAAGGGTCAATCTCTTCAACCCTTTGATTTTCAAGAATGGGAGGTTGCTGAAGATAGACTCCCCGTAGCGGGAGGTAACTAGAATTGAACGCCGCTCCCTTTCGGAGGAGGGTGTAATGTTCGAAAATGGCTCCCACCTGGGGTATTTTCCAATTATGGAATGTTACTCCTATTAGAGGGAGTGAGTTGAACTCGAAACTGAACCCCTTCATGGGCATCCGCCAATTCTTGTCTGTGATTCCGATTAGGGGGAACTTGTGTTAAAAGCTGATTGTTGTGACGTAGTAATGATGTGTGGGAGGGTTGCTCTTGTTTGCTGGTTGTTGTTGATCTTGTTCTGACTCCTCTGGGAGAGGAAAAATAGAATTTTCTAGAGGAATGAGAGAGAAGGTGAAAGGAGTTTGAGGGATTGAGTTGTTTTGCACACTAGGCTGGGTCGCTTGCATGTTTGGTGTGGCATTGGGCACTAGGCGAAGCAATATCTCTTGCAATGCTCAGAAACTTTGGGCCATCTCACTCATGGTTACATTGTCTGGTAGGTTTGTTGTGTTGCGCAGTACGCCAACAACGCAGTGGGCCGAGATCCAATCTCGGGCCTTACCCACAAACGATAAACGAAAGAAATATAAACTAAAAACAGATCAAAGCAATCCAAACAAACCACAAGACAAGATATACATGGAAAAATCCTAAATTAGAGTAAAAAACCACGGATGCAAACTTTCACTATGAAGAAACAAAGATTACAAGGCAAAATACTAACATCTCCCTTGGAAGAATATAAAAAACCCTTAGCCCACACCTTTAGAAATATTTTTCAATATTCCTCATCTCATGCATACCCTAGAAAAATTCTAGGAACCCCTATTTATAGTTTAGGCAACTTTCCTTCCGCATCCCGGTTGCAAAAGGACTCAAATCCGCAGTTTCACGGAACAAACTGCGTAACCTACGACTGATCCTGGCTCCGCTATGACCGGTCCTAGGCCCCTACGACCAGTTGTAGCTCTCCTACGACTAGTCGTAGGCCCCTGAAAAAAAACAGCACAACTCGCTGGACTTTGAGTCGTGCCAGGGCTCGAACCCACGACTGGTCGAGCGCCTCCCACGACCGGTTGTGGCTCCTCCACGACCGGTCGAACACGCCCCACGAACGGTCGTAGACGTCCTACGACCGGTCGAAGGCGGCCCAATTGTGGCTCGACATTCTCAACAATCTCCCACTTGGAGACACATTGCCATAAACCTTCGTCTTCTTCATCCGGAGTGCACCACCTCCCCGTCTTCAAACCTGAAGACCAATCAAAGCTGAACAGAGCTTCAGCTTCTCCCTTGTGACCACCTTGGTCAACATATCTGCAGGATTCTCACTTGTATGAATCTTCTCCAGAATAATCGATCCATCTTCCAGTAACGAACGTATGAAGTGATATCTGATGGTAATATGCTTGGTCCTTGAATGAAAGGCTGAATTCTTAGCCAAGTGTATTGCACTCTGACTGTCACTATACAACTTGCAATCTACTTGCTTCTTACTCAACTCTTACATAAAACCTTGCATCCACACCATCTCCTTGCATGCTTCTGTAGCCGCAACATATTCTGCTTCTGTCATACTGATAGATACTATCTTCTGTAACTGAGAGATCCAACTGACTGCAGCACTGCCCAGAGTAAAGACATAACATGTAGTGCTTCTTCTGCTATCGATATCTCCTACTAAATCTGAATCCACGTAGCCTTGCAGCTTGATTTTCGATCTACCATAACACAACCCTACATCCTTAGTACCCACAAGGTATCTGAGGATCCACTTCACAGCTTTTCAATGTTCCTTCCCGGGGTTGTTCATGAACCTACTAACAACTCCCACTGCTTGAGCAATGTCTGGCCTCGTGCTCACCATAGCATACATGAGACTTCCAATCGCTGACGCATATGTGACTTTGGCCATGTAGTCCCGTTCCTCCTGCGTCTTTGCACCTTGCTCCTTAGATAGCATGAAGTGGTTGGCTAATGGAGTGCTAACTGGCTTAGCACCTCCCATATTGAATCGATCAAGTACCTTGGCTATGTACTCTGCCTGTGACAAAACCAGTTTCTTATTTTCTCTGTCACGCTTTATCCTCATGCCTAGGATTTGTTTTGCAGCTCCTAAATCCTTCATGGTAAATTCTCTAGACAGTTGTCTTTTGAGATCTGAGATGTCCTTCATGCTTGAACCGGCCACAAGCATATCATCAACATACAGAAGAAGAATGATGTACGACGTATCAAACTTCTTCAAGTAACAATAGTGGTCTGCATAACATCTCCTAAAACTGTTTCCTGACATGAAACTATCAAACTTCTTGTACCACTGCCTCGGGGCCTGCTTCAGGCCATATAGACTTTTTTTCAGTCTGCACACCTTGTTCTCATTACCTTGTGCCACGTATCCTGTCGGCTGATGCATATATATATATTTCTTCTTCAAGATCCCCATGAAGAAAGGCTGTCTTAACATCTAGCTGCTCTAGATGTAAGTTCTCTGTAGCCACTATACTCAAGACCATGCAAATTGTAGACATTTTCACTACCGGTGAAAATATTTCAGTAAAATCGATACCTGCCTTCTGTTGAAAATCTTTTACAACTAGTCTCGCCTTGTACCGTTTCGAACCATCATGCTCCTCCTTCAGTCTATAAACCCACTTGTTATGAAGAGCTTTCTTACCCTTAGGTAAAGTGACTAGCTCCCATGTACGATTAGACTCAAGAGAGTTCATCTCCTCATCCATGGCTTGTTCTCACTTAACCCGTGTATCTGACTGTAATGCCTCTTCAAAACATTCTAGCTCACCATTATCTGTCAGCAGTAGATAATGTAAGGAGGGTGAGTATCGGACCATGGGTCTCCTCTCCTGAGTAGACCTCCTCACAACCGGTGTCTGTGGCTCTACCTCATGATGCTTCTGTGCATGATCATCCTGTGGCACTGTAACACCCATGTCCGGTAACTCTTCCAACTCTACGAATTCCTTTTTCTCGGCCTTATTTTCCTGCACACTGTCCTTATGCATCACTTTTTCGTTGAAGACTATGTCCTTGCTTCTGATGATTTTTCTGTTTTCTGCATCCCAAAACTTGTAGCCAAAATCATCCTACCCGTAGCCTATAAACGTGCACCTCCTGGACTTCGCATCCAGCTTGTTTCTGTGCTCTGCATTAATGTGAACATATGAAGTGCAACCGAACACTCTAAGATGTGTAAGGTTCACTTCTTTCCCAGTTCACGTTTATTCTAGCAGCCCACCATCCAATAGTGCTGAGGGACTTCTATTGATAAGATATACGGTAATAATTACAGCATCTGCCCAAAAGGTCTTGGGCAACCCTGCATGTAACCTCATGCTCCTGGCGCGCTCAAGGATGGTCCTGTTAATGCGCTCAGCCACACCATTTTGCTGTGGTGTCCCTGGAATCGCTTTCTGATATTTGATTCAACTTGCTGCATAATACTCCTCAAACCTCTTATCACAATATTCTCCCCCATTATTAGATCTGAGACACTTTACTGTTTTACCTGTCTCATTTTCTACCATAACTTTTCACTTCTTAAATGCATCAAATACATCAGATTTATGCTTTAAGAAATAAACCCATAGTTTTCTACTAACATCATCAATAAAGGAAACAAAATAACGTGAGCCACCAAGGGATGATACCTGTGCCAGTCCCCACACGTCAGTGTGTACAAGCTCCAATAGATGCGTCTTTGGAGTGCGTCCTGTCTTCTTGAAGCTTACCCTCTTCTGCTTGCCATATATGCAGTCCTCGCAGAATTTCAAGTCAAGAGACTTCAGCCCTGGTAGCTTCTCTTTTGACAACAACACTTTCATCCCTTTCTCACTCATATGTCCCAACCTCTGATGTCATAACTGCCCATTCACTCCAGTTGATGCGACTGAGAGTGAACCATACGATCCTAAAGTCACGTACAAGGTGCCTTCCTTTTTGCCTCGAGATACCACCAAGGCACCTTTTGTGATCTTCCAGGAATCACTGGTGAATGTCGTCACATAACCGGTATTGGCCAACTGCCCCACTGAGATCAGATTCCTTCTCAAACTCAGTATATGTCTGACATCCTTCAGTTTTAAAACCATTCTGTCTTTTTGATTGACATGAACGTCCCCCTTTCCAACAATACTACATGGCTCATCATCACCCAGGTAGACTCTTCCAAAGTCACCTGACACATAATTACGCAGAACTTCCTTACATGAAGTGACATGAAACGAAGCACCCGAGTCTATAACCCATGACTCATTCCTTGTATCAAGAGACAAGATCAACGCCTCTGTGTCGCTCTCCTCAGACAGATTCACTGAATCCTTTCCGCCTTGAGAGCTTCCTTCTTATTTTTTGAGTGCCCTGCAATCACGTTTCATGTGCCCCTTCTTGCCGCAATGCCAACACCCGTCTTTGTCTTTTGTTCCTTAGACTTCTTCTTTGACTTAGAACGCCCGTGTTTATTGCCTCCTCTGTTCTGCGATCTTCCTCTTCCTTCAACGTTTAGAGCATTTCCTGAATCCCCTGAAACTCCTGATGCCTTCCTTTTAGATTCTTCGCTGAGAATTAGACTATCCACATCATCAAATTTCAGCTTTATCGACCCTAAAGAATTGCTCACAGCAATCACCAAACTATCCCAACTGTCTGGCAAACTGGATAAGATCAATAGCGCCCTAACCTCATTGTAAAAAATGATGCCAACGGATTCCAACTGGCTCGTGACTGTATTGAACTCGTTTAGATGTTCAGCCACTCTCCCACCATCTGACATCTTCATGTTGAATAGCTGTTTCATAAGATGAACCTTGTTGGATGCTGAGGGTTTTTCATACATGGTGGCTAGGGCTTCCATAAATTCTTTTGTCGTTTTCATCTTGGATATGTTGAAGGCGACGCTCTTAGATAAAGAGAGTCAGATCGTTCCTAAATCCTTCCTATCCAGTAAAAACCATTCATCATCTGTCATCTTTTCTGGTTTCTTCTCTTTTCCTTCTAGAGGAATGTAGAGGTCCTTCTGATACAGATAATCTTCCATCTGCATCTTCCAGAAGGTAAAGTTTGAACCATCAAACTTCTCAATTCTAGTTTTTCCATCTTCCGCCATCGCTCCCAATAGAACTAAACCAATAGCTCTGATACCAGTTGTTGCGCAGCATGCCAACAATGTAATGGGCCGAGATCCAATCTCAAGCCTCATCCACAAACGATAAACGAAAGAAATATAAACTAGAAACAGATCAAAGCAATCCAAACAAACCACAAGATAAGATATACGTGGAAAAATCCCAAACTAGGGTAAAAAACCACAGATGCAAATTTTCACTATGAAGAAACAAAGATTACAAGGCAAAATACTAACCTCTCCCTTGAAAGAATATAGAAAACCCTTAGCCCACACCTTTAAAAATATTTTCCAATATTCCTCATCTCATGCATACCCTAAAAAAATCCTAGGAACCCCTATTTATAGTTTAGGCAACTTCCCTTCCACATCCCGGTTGCGAAAGGACTCAAATCCGCAGTTTCGCGGAACAAATTGTGTAACCTACGACCAGTCCTGGCTCTGCTACGACCGGTCCTAGGCCCCTACGACCAGTCCTAGGCCCCGGAAAAAAAAACAGCACAACTCGCTGGACTTTGAGTCGTGCCAGGGCTCGAACCCACGACCGGTCGAGCGCCTCCCACGACCGGTCGAACATGCCCCACGACTGGTTGTAGACGTCTTACGACTGGTCGAAGGTGGCCCAATTATGGCTACACATTCTCAACATGTTGGAGCTGTTGGAGGTGTTGGCATCGGTGCCAGTCCTGATGCTGGTGTTAATGTTTCAGGAGCTGGCTAAGCTATCGGCTCTTCTTCATGGGTAGCCTGAGAAGTCATGGCTCCCCGGGATTGAGTGGTCATGGTTCGGATTAATGCCTAAGCAAGTGTAAACCAAATACTATTTTTTTTTTGTATGAATGTAGTGATGATGTCCCTGGAGATTAAAGTACCACACACTTTTGAGTCGGGTCTCGGCTAGTGAGCTCTAGCAAGTCCCCAACAGATTCATCATTCTATGAACGCTGGGAATCAACGTCCACATTGATTCGCGTGTTTTGGTTTGATTTGTGGGGGGTGATTAGGTTGATTTGTGGATGTTGGAGTCACCACTAGCCAATTAATCTCATAATCACGTGGTTAGCTATAACCCACAGAATACGTAAGGTTGGAGAAATTCGAAGACTCTCTTACCTTATATTGACTCTTGGTCTGCGATCCGGGATTCCAAGTAATGAACCTCGGTTACAAAGAGGGAAGGTATTAGGCACTCTCTCGGCCCGTACGAACGTACGATCTCTACTTTGTGTGGTAAAATAATCTTAAGGGATAGATGATGTGGTTGAGATAGGACTAGGCACACATGTGAATTTCTGATGCAGCAAGATCCAAGGTTTCGACAAGCCATAGAGCATAAGTTCAAAGGCGTGTCTAGAAGGTGGATGTGATGATGCTTATGCAAAGATATAAGAAAAATGGACTAGACTACTAGGAATTTCTGATGTGATAAGGTTTGACGTACAATAAGCCACAAAGCATATGTTCCCTAGAAATCTAGAGGAGCGGTGGGTTGAGAAGGGAATAAATGTCATGATGAGTTCTTGTGTATGAGATGAATAGATCTTTGGTTTAAACTTGAATATGCTAAAACATGGACTAAGCTATGACCAATTTGAGTTAGTATTATGGGTTGGAAAGGTCAAGAGGAAGGGCTAAGGAGTAGCTAAAAAATCAGAGCTTGAAGGCTTGGGAGCTCTTTCCCTCCTTCACTCACTCTCTCTCTCTTGGTTGTTGGTGTCTTGTGTTTTTTTTAATTTATTTTTTATTTTTAAATGAGAAGAGGAGAGGGTTATTTATAGCCTTCTCTAATGATTTTGTGGTAATTTTTGGGATGTGAAGGGTGAAAGCTGATATGTCAGCTTGGGAGTGGTTGAGGAGAAAGAAACGCCATGTGGCGTACTGTCATTGGCTCTTGAGGTTGGTAAAACGGTAAATAGGGTTGGCTGGAGGGGTAATTTCAGAGGAAAGTTGACTTTCAGGCGTAGAGACAGCTATTGCTCGGAGGACACATGCACCCGATGAGTGGAGGTAATCCGAGTACCACAGGTCATAGTCAAACTACCGCCTGGGCTGGGCTCAAGCCGGGCTTTGTCCGATGTTCCGCTTCTCCTAGTAGTCCACTTCTCGGTCTTTTACACTTAAATAGGTATACTTCGGGTTGGGTGATGGCTCAGGTTAGGATTAGGGTTTTTTGGGATAGGGTTTGGTTCTAGGATTAGGGTTTGGGGTCAGGTTTTGATTTTAGGACGTGAGTTAGGGTTTAGATGTGATCATGGTTTGGATCGTCCTTGCCTTTTCAAAATATTAGCCTGGGTGAGGTGTCTACAATAAGTTTTAAGGTAAACCTGAGAAAACCTTGATTATTAGTAAATGCTAATATCACATGGGTTATGATTATTATGAGTGGAGTATGTATGGCTATTTGAGAACAGTTGGTATACACACCGAACCACTATAACTCCTGGTGTTTTGTGGTGAATGATGTATGTGATGTATATATGGTGAATGGTTGTAATGCTTTTATGTACATGTGGTGAATGCTTGCAATAGATAATTTTATTACCTTTTCCACTTGTTTTAGTTTGTGATCTTGATCATTACTAAGTTTATGAAATCAGGTTGTCCTACCTAAAGCGTTGGTTTTTGGTGTAAGATTGTCCTATGAACACAGTGTGTATCAATTTCTCAATACTATTACAATTGAGATCTCTTATTAGTTCTGATTTATTTAATCTTTTAGTTCTTTAATTTTTTTAATTGGCATAGTCCTATATACCTCCCCTTCAGGACTGATAGCTCACCTCTTATAAAGGCCGAAACAGAGAAACGGTAAAAGGATGAGTTAAATGATCCAAGTGAGTCCGAAATTTCTCCATATAGGTTGTACAAGTGCAGGGGGCTCCATGTCCATTTAGAGCCGAATCAGACTTAGTAAACCCTATTGCAGGAGACTTCAGGAAGCATTTGAACATTAAATGTTGAAATGCCGAAATCGAGAAAGGACGCGCCAAATGAGCCCAAAGGAGTCTAAAATTTCTCTGGGTAGGATGTACAGGTGTAGGGGGGCTCCACATCCATTTCGAGCCTAATTAGACTCAGTAAACCATATTGTCGGAGGCTTTAGGGAAACATTGGGACATTAAATGCCAAAACATTAGAATGGGGGAGGATGCTATTTGTAATACCCGTATTTTTTTTATATATATAAAAAGTAAACTTTAAATTTAATTTTGAGTGAAAGAGATATCCACCGATCTCATCTCATCCCTCCTCTTATCTCTCTTTAACCAAAATTTAACTCATATCTCATAGTCTCCCAATGAACTCTCTTTCTTAAAAAGGGAGCATGTGAAAGCGAGAGTCCTGCTAAAACTTAAAGAATAAAAAATAAAAAAGAAATTCGTAAAAAGAAAAAAAAATGAGAACAAAAAGTGGGAGAAGTTTTTTGGAATTCATCTATTCGGGTTAGTATATATGATTCTTCCTTTATTTTCTCTTTGCAATAGTTTAATTTGGCATTGATCTACACATTAGACAGATTGGGTTAGTCAAACATCCAATGTGTATATTTAATTCATCCATGTGGAAAGGTACATTGATGCACATGGCTTTAAGGCTGATGTACAAAATGTGAGATTTTTCATGATGGACAAGAATCGATATGATCTGTACAGTTTACGAGTTTTCTAATCAAACATATTTGACACCTTAATAGATTGTACCGATCATATATTTACCAATGTTCTTCCTTAATCTAAGGAAGTTGAATTAATATCGGAAGAGTAATTCTATGCACAAGCTACAACTTGACACAGAATTATATGACATAATCTGAAACATTTGATTAAATCATCACCGTTCATCAGATTTTAAAGAATAAAATTAATTAAAATCCTAAATTCCATACCGATAAGACCATTGGATGGGCCGCATCAATCTACAGAAATGGAGATAATGAATCATATGTTGATTTGTTATGTGGAACTATTAAATGGTTGAGATCTAACTTGATCTGGACTGACTATCAAAATCTAGATATCAGAGGATGTCGACATCCAGATTCAATGATCGATCCAACCATCTAGTGGGCCGCATTGACCAATCAATGTGATAATTAAGAATTATAATTCATTAAGGTATGGATGGTCGGATCAAGATGATCATTGATTGTCCCTTAAAATTGATCAAGTGACAATCAATTATTGGCCTTGATCCATCTACCAAATGTAATTTGAATATAAATTATCAAAGAAAATAAATAAATTTAATCATATTAATGTTTATAAACATTTAACATTGAAGAATTTTAATATTAAGAGTTTTATGTCATTCAAGCATTTCATTGAACATGTTATCAACCAAATAGCAAACGACACATTTAGTTATTTTAAAATGGCAAGTAAAAGCATGAGGGTAGATCTTCACCTTAGAATTGAAATCCTCGAGTTGGATGCAGCCATAATGTCGGGAATTTGGGGAAAACACTTAAAACTAAATTAAAGTATAAGATTATCATTAATTATATTAATTTAATCTTAATTAAATGTTAAACAATAAATTATGGCTCAACTAACTCGATTAGAAGGATTGTTCAACTCAGTTCGATAAATCAAGACCCAAAATCGATGCACAATCGAAATCCTAATGAATTCAAGCCCGATTACGACTCCCACAAGAGTATGGACCGCTTCAATCGATAATTATGACTTAGAACCCTAACATTAGGTTTACGAGAATTTACGGAAACAAAATGAGGTTTCTAACCCTAATGACTCAAAATGTAGGAAATGAAAGAAAGATGTAGAAAGACAAGTAGGAAACCTCTTACCTATAAAGGGAGTAAAAAATCTAACACTTTTTTCTAAGACACGGGGATTTGATCGTGTGATCCAACACCTCGCTCCACCATTTCTCCCTTCCTCTCCTCTTCTTCTCTTCCTCTCTTTCTCTCTTTCTGTCATTTTCTAGGACATTCTGATTGGGGCAAGGGATGCCCCCAAAATCCCTATTTATAACATCAGATTTAGTGTATATGACCCTAATGGCCCTTTATTCATTATCTTAACCTTTGATGAGGTTATTTTTAACATTTGGGGCACACTGTGGGGTGTAGGTGTTGATATATACCGTATGATAGTTAGCCATAATGATGATCTACGTATGAAAATGATCAGCCCACCATTTGGATGCACCGATCGACGGGTATGATTATAAGTCTGTTCAATGGTCACCGATTGTCGATCGGGGCCACGACTATACAGATATATGTGGGGAAATATCTTTTGTTTAGTACTCCAACTTTGGCCATGAATCATTGGTCTAAAAGCTACAACTTGGGAAAAGATCGAACGTAGATAAGTGACTTAAGTTCTTGGTTAATTTCAGAAATATTCACACAACTCATGCACTGACTTTGCGAGTCTAAGTTGAGTGATTTAGGGCACGATCTCAACTCGATGTCTCGCGATGGACGTTAAGCCCACTAATACGAATGTTTTTCTATAGTCTCAGGTTTAGCGGCCCGCTAACGAGCGATATAGAGCTTGTTTTGATAATTAGAGTATTTCTGAAATGAATTGGGTAGCGAGATTTCTTATGCACATAATGATAAGAGTTTGGATTATCTAATTTCATAGTGTGGCCTATTCACAACCAGCGAAAATTACGATTCAATCATAATCACCACAAATTGTTGATTCTTAGGCAAAAAGGATAATTGGGTCTAGGTAGCCTCCAAATGTATTTGTTATGATGATCATCCTGATTGTAGGCCAACATGTGAGACCCTTGATCACACCTTCTTACATGGTTCCCTTGCAACTCAAGTTAGGGCCCGTTTTGAGGTAACCTTCAGCTGCTACCCTTTGGCCCAACACTCTGTTGAAGCTAGGCTGGCGCAATGGTGGCTCCCCTTAGCTCAGTCGAGGCCCATCTCATGTCTGCAAGGGCTGGCTCCAAGCCTCATTCTTTGGGAGATCTGGGCTTCCCGAAATGTTGCAAGATTCGACGAGAAGTCTCCTTCAGCGGCTGTCGTCATAGCTTGTGTGAAGTGGTGGCTAGCCACGTTGTGTAATGGTTATTCCACTTCCAATACGCCTTGGTAGTCCATTGCTCCTCAGCAAGTCCTGAGGGACTTAGGCATTGGCGTTTTCAGCCCGGTTAGGCATAGTACAGAAGTTGTGAAGTGGTATAGGCCGCAAAAGGGCTGGGTCAAGGTAAATGTCGATATTTTACCTTTTACCGACAACATAATTCGTCGTTATTTTATATTTTTTCCTTGGTAATGATTATTACCAACGAAATCTATCATCCGAAAGATCGTCGCAATAAAACCGTGGCTAAAGGCTTTTCCTGATAAAATATGACTTCGACGACAATGATAAAACAAATACTGACAACTAAAATCGTCAGCAAAACGTGTTACTTTTGGTAGGAAAAAATAATAAATTTCGTCGGTAAACACAGCTTATACTGACGAATATCTTCATCGGTAAAACTGTGGATCAAAGACATTATCGACGAGTATGTTCGTTGGCATAAGCCCTTTATTACCAATGAAATAATTCATCGGTATATCTCATATAGATCGTTGGTATAAATTTTTGTATTAATTTTTACCTACAAAAGATTTCGTTGGTATAAGTTTTGGACCTACCATTACCAACGAAATATTTTGTCAGTAATAGTCTGTTTCTTCCCGGTTTCATTTATTTTCAAAATTCAAGAAAAAATTCTTGATATATACCTGTAAATACACCTGTTACAATACATTTTCATCATATTCACATCCACATCCATACAAACACAAGCTACATCCATCCAAACACAAACCACATCCATCCACACACAAATACATATAAGTTTAACATTAAATCATAAATAAAATAAAAAATATTCTAACCACACTCACATACAACCCACAATATTCATCCATGCACAAATACATATAAGTTTAACATTCGTATATAAAATAAATTATAAAAAAAAATCATGAAGATGAAGGCAGAGGTGGTGGGGCATCGGTGACAAAGCATGCAACGAGAGCCTAAAATATTTTCTGCATCCGTCGCTCATGCTCCACCCACATCTCCTCGATCCTCCTCTCATGATCCTCCCATTGCCTCTCCTCCTCCTCCCTGCGCCTCTGCTCCTCTCTCTGCCTCTCCAGTTGCTCTTTGATCTTATCGACGACGATCCGTATCTACTGAACTTCTCTCTGTCTGCCATATCAGCTCGGCGTATGGCGCTCTCCCCAATGACGGATCGACTGGAGGTAGCTCTAACCGGTGCCATGAGCTTGGCACCATGGCGAAGCCAACACACATATCCAGAACGAGTGTCAAGCACCTCGCATAGGATATCTGGCTCACTCCACTGATTGTTATCAGGAGTGGGCTGATTGTGTATGGTGTCCATTGCTGCCTGTAATAAAAACATATGAATTTTCATAACAAATGACATTATTATAAATCAATGTAATTAAAATTTATAATGTAAGGATTTTTACCCAATTCTTGATAGCTTTAGGATGAACCCAAGATCTCGTCGCCTGCCGATAGTGAATCTCTCTTTAGAGATCTATTGGTCCAAGTTCCTGGCTGGTGATGGAATCTCACTGTGCAATCGAAAGGACAATAGAGTTAATATAAATGGATGAAAAGAATATATCAATGTAATAATCACTATTAATTTCTTACCATTTCGTAATGATGTTGTATAAATGACTTTGAACCAGCTATGTGGTTCACTTATAACTTTTCCCTATTTACAGAATTTATTCTACTCTTCTTCTAAATACATTATTCATAATACATTATTATTAATTACGAATTTAATTGTTACCTTAAGATATCATAAATATGTAAATATTACCTGAAAAGCCTCAGACGAAAATCTTTTTCAGATTATTCACCAGTCATCTATAGTCACGTGCGGCGGTGCGGACAGTACGACCTCATTGTGGGTCCTGCATCGTTTGTACTGCTAGTGTAACTCTTCGCAGTACTCCTTAAACCACTCCCTGACTATGTCGTCGATGACATGAGAAATGTACGGAACATTCAACTCTAAGACAAATTTATCTTGTAGTTTCGTAAATAATAGATTAAGGCTATAAATTTATTAAGAAAATAACTTAACCGTAAATGAACTTTCACAAAAGGAAATTTAATTTACTAAAATTTATTATAAGGCACTGACGGATGAGCTGTCATACATCATCTATCATTTCTGTCCAACGGAGGGTGGTGGCGGGGATCAGAGATCGACACAGGACACCGACCTCTGACGTAAACAACCTGACATTGTCCTCAATAAGTCTAAGGCAGTCCTATGGGAACTCTACATCTACCCAACGGGGGGTGATGGCGGGGTTTAGGTTTAGGTGTAGGGATTTGAGAATAGGCTTAGGTTTAGGTTTAAGTTTAGGGTTTAGGGATTCGGATTCGGATTCGGGATCAGGTTTAGGTTTAGGTTTTCGAGTTTAGGTTTAGGTTTAGGTTTAGGAATTTGGGTTCAGGATCGGGTTTAGGTTTAGGTTTTTGAGTTTAGGTTTAGGTTGAGGTTAGGGTTATAGGTTTAGGTTAAGGTTAAGGTGTAGGTTTAGGTTTAGGTTTAGGTTTAGGGATTTGAGAATATGTTTAGGTTTAGGTTTAGGCTTAGGGTTTAGGAGTTCGGATTCGAGTTCGGGATCAGGTTTAGGTTTAGGTTTTCGAGTTTAAGTTTAGGTTTAGGTTTAGGAATTCGAGTTTGGGTTCGGGTTCAGGATCGGGTTTAGGTTTAGGTTTTTGAGTTTAGGTTTAGGTTTAGGTTAGAGTTATAGGTTTAGGTTTAGGTGTAAGTTTAGGTTTAGGGATTTGAGAATAGGTTTAGGTTTAGGTTTAACCTTAGGGTTTAGGGATTCCGATTCGGGTTCGGGATCGGGTATAGGTTTAGGTTTTCAAGTTTAGGTTTATGTTTAGGTTAGGGTTATAGGTTTAGGTTTAGGTGTAGGTTTAGGTTTAGGGATTTGAGATTAAGTTTAGGTTTAGGTTTAGGAATTCGGGTTCAGGTTCGGGTTCAGGATAGGGTTTAGGTTTAGGTTAGGGTTATAGGTTTAGGTTAAGGTTTAGGTTTAGGTTTAGGGATTTGAGAATAGGGTTAAAGGTTTAGGTTAAGGTGTAGGTTTAGGGTTAGGTTAAAGTGTAGGTTTAGGGTTAGGTTAAGGTGTAGGTTTAGGGTTAGGTTAAGGTGTAGGTCAAGGTCGCAACTGGCTGTATCCGAACGCAGATTAGCTACTAACAAGTTGAGTGGCTATTGGCTATTGATGTGACATCACCAACTTATGCAGGCCCCACCATGATGTATGTGTTGTGTCCACACCATCCATCCATTTGGAGAGATCATTTTAAGGCATGAACTAAAGTATGAGACAAATCTAAAGCTCAAGCAGACTTTACCAAAGAAAACAGTGAGGATTGATCTCCTACCATTAAAAACTTCTTAGGGCCACAAAAGTTTTCGATCAATCAGATATTTGTGTTTTTCCTTCTTAGGTTTAGCATCTGTTTGACCTTATCAACATGTTTGATGCCAAATAAACATTATAGTGGGCCCTACGAAGTTTTTAACGATGGGCATTCAATCACCATTGTTTTCCTGTGGTGTGATCTATTCTTGATCTTTGGATGTGCCTCAATTTGGGACATCCTCTAAAATGAGCTGCTGCAAATGCAGATGAACGACGTAGATGTACAATGCATAGATTGAGTTGGGTCCCATAGTCATGGCCTAACCCACAAAGCTAGTTACGCTTGAAATCGGATTGCGTCCTAAGTTACTCAGTATGCTCAGTTGGGCCCACTATAAATGTATGTAGTTTATCTACATCGTCCATCTGCTTTTCCAGATCATTTAAGGGGTTGAAACCAAAATTGAATCATATCCAAAACTCACATGGACCATACCACAAGAAATAATGGGTATAATGATTTCCATCATTGAAACCTTTCTAGGGCCTATAGTGATGTTTATTTATATCCAACCTATTCACAAGATCACACAGACATTGATGAAGGGAAAAAATAAATATCAGCTTGATTTAAAACTTCTACGGCCCCCATAAGAATTTTAGAACGGAACAAGTTCAATTCACATTCTTTCCTGTACGTGTGGTCCATTTAAGATATATATATATATATATATATATATATATATATATATATATATATATATATATATATATATATATATATATATATATATATATATATATATACACACACTTCATTTATTATCTCAAGAATAAAATTATCTATTAAAATGGACGAACGAAGTGGATGAAATACATAAATCACGATGGACCATTATTTACTGTACTATGGTCCACTTGAGATTTGGCTCCCACCATGATGTATATGTTGTATCCAATCATCCATCTATTTAGAGAGATCATTTTAGGGCATGAGCTGAAGAATGAGGTAGATCCAAAGCTCAAGTGGACCTTAGAACTAATTGGGGCCACAAAAATTTCGATCAAGCGAATATTTGTGTTATCCCTTCTTCCGATTTAGGTTTGTGTGAACTTATCGACAGGTTGGATCTCAAATAACCATCATGGTGGGTCCCAGGAAGGAATCAACGGTTGAGGGCACTGTCCCCACCATGATGTTTAGTTTTAGATTTAGGGTTTAGGGTTTAGGTCTTAGAGACTCAACCAACTCACAGATAGCTCTGACGCACATCTGGGTATCCTCCACACAAACATGGGCCTGTCCAAATGGCCAGGCCACACATATTGCTGTCCATATGAAATGGATAGCTTCATCATGGTTAGGATCGGGTTTAGGTTTAGGTGTAGGTATAGGTTTAGGGATTTGAGAATAGGTTTAGGTTTACATTAATTAGGAAGAAAGTTTTCATTGAATGCACAACTAGTTGGACGAAAATGTAATGTCCAACTAGTTGTGTGTGAGCATTACTCATATGTGTGTGTGTGTGTGTGTGTGATAGGCCCAAAATCTGGTCCATGTGATGTGACACCCATGAAACCCCTGAGACCCAACTTTCAACTTGATTCAAAACTTTAGTAGGCCATTGCAGAAAGAGAGGCAAATTAAGGGAGGAAATTGTTTCCTTTAACCATTCATCCACACACAAATGCATATAGGTTTAGGTTAGGGTTATCGGTTTGGGTTTAGGTATAAGTTTAAGATAAGTGAATTAATTTTAGATTTAGGTTTAGGTTAAGGTTATAGGTTTAGGTTTAGGTGTAAGTTTAAGTTTAGGGATTTGAGAATAGGTTTAGGTTTAGGGTTTAGGGATTCGGATTCCGGTTCGAGTTTCGGCTTAGGTTTTCGAGTTTAGGTTTAGGTTTGGATTAGGGTTATAGGTTTAGGTTTAGGTGTAGGTTTAGGTTTAGGGATTTGAGAATAGGTTTAAGTTTAAGGTTATACTAGGGTCTGCTCCATCAATTTCGAGCTAATACATAAACATGGGCCTGTCCAAATGGCCAAGCCACCCATATTGCTGTCCATAGGAAATGGACAGCTTCATCATGGTCATAACAGCGGTTCTCACCTTCCAGGGACCCTCTCTTAACATCCGATGGCTTCGATACACATCCGGGTCTGCTCCATCAATTATGAGCTAATACATAAACACGGGTCTGTCCAAATGGCCAGGCCACCCATATTACTGTCCATAGGAAATGGACAGCTTCATCATGCTCATAACAAAGGTTTCCACCTTCCAAGGACCCCCGCTCAACATCTGGATAGCTCCGATGCCCATCCGACTATGCTCCATCAGGTGGGTCATGCTCTTTCAAAACTCAGGTTGGCTAAAGCATATAGAACAAATGGATGGATAGAAAGCATCCATTTGATTGTTAGTTCACTTTGTATATTGTGGTCCTCCGAGGAGTAAAACTGCCTGACTTTTGAGAAAAAACTGCCTCACAAGTCACAACTATAAACTAACAAGTCACAATAATAATTTAAGAAAAAATGTAATACATATTAAGCTAACTATAAAAAATGCACAATAATGAGACAAACGAAGAAGTAATGTAATACAATTAATTAATTATACAATTGTTGGGATTTGGATGTCTAATTTACGGGCTTGGGGTTGGCTTCTTCATGGATTTTGAATTGTTTGAGCTGGGCCTAATGGGCTAGTCTTATTCAAAATTTTGATTTTGGCGGGCTTAAACATGGCCCATTGACACTAATTTTATTCCTAAAGCATTTGTCAAACAGATTATTGGGAGATGCTACAGTGCTTTTAGATCACTATAAGCTTCAATGCTCTAAGTTGCAGTGGTACACTTCAAAAGTCTATCTATCTAGATTTTCAAGTAGGTCCAACACACATTTCAGGTATTTAGAATTTGCATTGGCTACATATAAGTAGTTCAAATCAAATAGTCCAGTTTAGATGGATCATTCTATCTACGGAATTGATGTTTAATATTGAGAAATTACTTACAAATTTCTTATATAACATACAAGTAGTTCAAATCAAATAGTTCAGTTTAGATGGATCATTCTATCTAGGGAATTAGTGTTTAATACTAAGAAATTACTATGAAATTGCATATGCAGCATACAAGTAGTTCAAATCAAACAGTGCAGTTTAGACGGATTGTTCTATCTAGGGAATTGATGTTTATGCACACTCTCATTGATTTACATACACCCATTTTAAATTTACAGATTGTTACATTTGACGCAAAATAAAAAATAAAAGATAAAAAATGGGTGCATGCAAATGGATGACATTAATTCCTTGACAGAAGGATCCATTTAAACTAGACTGTTTAATTTAATAGCCTCTTCAATCATGCGGGCAATGGGCATGCTAAATTGAAAGAAGAATTCGGGAAGGCCAAACAAAAGAGACATGATGCAGTAAATGTCAGGGGTTAGGATCTTCCATCCTTGTTGAGCCCCACCAAATTAACAATGTCCAAATCACCGGCTTCACTTTGAATGCATGGTTCAGAAAATGGTGGATCTTCAGCCCAGGAATATGCAAAGTATCCTCTGGTTTTAAGGTTATAGGTTCTGCGATCCAGACTATTGGTTTGATGGAACCAACCAGATGGACCATGCTCCAAAACTCTCACAGATTTGAACATCTTTTGCCATTTTCAGTTGAATGTGGACCATTCCTCTGCTTCTTTCCCAAATCATTTGTTTTCAGATGTAACCAGTGAAAGGGTTAGGATCATCACATCTAGGAGAGTGTAGAGGCATTGCCCATCTATGGTGAGATTCATCTTATCAACAGTCAGGATCAGTAAGCCATGGCTCAATCTATGTAAACTGAAAGTAGTCGTTAGTAAATGCAGTAAAGGAAAGATATGGGCAAGAACTTCAACATCTATTACAGGAAGCAGAACCTACGTGAAAATATCCACTCCATCCATTAGGTTTTTTTAGTTATTTTTAGGATATGAAGCACATTCAAAATCCAAGTGGGCTACACAATAGCAAACAGAGGGGATTGGAACTCCCACCATTGAAACCTTACTAGGGTCCACTGTGATATTTATATGCCCACCTCCATATTTATAGGATCCATTAAAATAATTAAATTAAAAATTTTAAAATAAATAAAAATGGTCCACCTAAATAGACCAGACTGTGGGGAGCTTTAATGGTGGACATTCAATCACCACCGTTTCTTGTGGTGTGACCCACCTGAGATTTGGATATACTTCATGTTTGGGCTTGGGCCCTAAAATGAGCTAGCAAAATTGAATGATGGCATAGATATACCAAAATAAAACACAAATTACGGTGGGCCCCACTGTCACAACCTAATTGAATCCGTCTATTCAAAAAAAAAAAGAAAAGAAAAAAAAATGGCAACCCTAACTGACTGCAAAGAACGAGAGAGGGGAAGAGAGATGGGCGCACAGAAATACTAATTGCAGAGAGGGAGAGAGGGAGGTGCGCAACACCATTGCAGAGAGAGAGAGAGAGAGAGAGAGAGAGAGAGAGAGAGAGAGAGATTAGTGGAGCTTCTTAATTCAATGGCCAAAGCTTTCCGGTAATGGAGGTGCATTTTCCCCCTCTTCCCCTTGTTTAAAAAATCAGATCATTGGCCTATAAGTCACTTACAAGGAAGTGACTTCTCACCTCCACCCCTTGGAAGTTTCCTGGTAGTTTTGCCTCTAACTGACTTACAGGTGAATTTCTTCCCCCAAATAGCACTTGTAAGTGATTTCCTTGTAGGTCACTTCCCACTAACCCAACTTACAGGCATCCAAACAGGCCCTAACTGGTTACATTCCATGATGGATGTGTAATGGTCTATGCAACAAGCAAGGCCTTGCTGAGCCAAAAGCACAGTGCCTAATGAGTTTTAATATGACACATTTCCTTGATAAAAAAAAAGGAGACAAGTGAAGTCAACAAACACAAGGAAGAAAAACACTTTTTTTTTTTTTCATTCCAGAAGACCCAAATCGAGGGATAAAAACTACATATAAATAAAATCTATTAATTTAAACATGCCCAGGAGTCATAGGATCCTCTTATATAAAAGCAACAAAGTCATATAAGAACTAGAAATGACACCCAGATCTATAGCTCAACTGGCAGACTGAGTGGAGATACCTCGTTTCAACACTTGAGGTCATGGTATCGATCCCTAGCGGGGGTGGCTAACACGGAGTGTGTGTGACATGGGTGTGTATTAACAAGCTAATACAAAAAAATAAATAAATAAATAAAATAAAATATAAAAATATAAGAACTAGAAATGATGTCCATGTTATGAATAGGATGATAAATACCAGCTAGAGGCTTTGACCACCAAATGCACGCTGATATATTTTCCCTTCTTCAGTTCAGGAAAATGGTAACCCATAATTTTCAAGCGCTATGACAGCTTTTGGTGCCTCTCTACACTTATACTGGACAACATCTTGATCGCCTACATAACACAACAACATTCCACTTTAAGAATACCCATAAAACAGTTGTAAGAGGAATTGCATACAAAGTATGGACCAGCCAGATCAAAGTGTAGCCACCTTGCATTGCCATTCTCAGGTTGAACAGGGCTATGACCTGCATCAAATTCTTACCTAGAACTCATTGCAGGAAAGTCAACATTCAAGGGCAATGCATATCAACAGTATTTAAGAGTTCTGAAATGAAGCCAAAAAAAAAACCCACAATGCACAAAGGAAACGAAAATGGGTACCTCGGGCAGGGAATATCATATGCGATTCAGTGACATGGGAAGTGACAACAAAAGATTTTGAATCATGTGCTTGATGGGAGTAGTGGCAAGCTAACCATGGGCAGGCTAACTTGTTTAAGGTAGCAGTCGTTTCTATTCCAAGGAGGCAGCATCCCTAGGGCTGCGTCTGCTACTCTAATCTGCCTTATGCCAAAAACGGTTGCTCATAAGAAATTTGCTGATTTCCATCCTATTAGCCTCTGCAATTGCTTATATAAAATCTTCACTAAAATAATTGCGGTTAGGCTAAGTGAAGTGCTCCCGTCACTCATTTCTCCAGAACAAGGGGCGTTCATCCGAGGCCACTCCATGGCAGAAAGCATTGCCCTAGCTCAGGAATTGGTTAGGGAGATGAATAGAAAAGTCCATGGGGGTAATATTGTTGTGAAACTAGACATGAAAAAAGCTTATGACAGGCTCGATTGGTCATTTTTGGAGCAGGTCTTACTAAAATTTGGGTTCAACCCCCCTTGAGTGGAGATGGTTGAGAGGTGTTGGGGTAATGCCTGGTTCTCAGTGCTAATTAATGGAGAGGCTGCAGGTTTCTTCAAATCATCTAGGGGGATTAGGCAGGGTGACCCCTCTCTCTCTTCTAGTCTCTTCATTTTGGCCGCTGAAGTTCTTAGCAGAGGACTTCAAAACTTGGTTCATCAGGGTCTTTGTCAGCCACTAAAATGCAGGAGGGGCTGCCCGCCTGTCTCCCATTTGCTATATGCGGATGACACCCTGCTTTTCCTTAATGGGGCCTAGCTTCGCTTTGTTCGGTGAAAAATTTCCTAGCCGCTTTCTAAGCAGCTTCGGGTCAGAAAATCAACCTTCTAAAAAACACTTTCTTTTGCTCGGATAAACTTCAACCATCTAGGATCAGGGCTATCGAGAATCTCCTTGGTATTACCAAAGCTACGTCGTCGCTAACATACCTGGGTGTTCCTATGGCATTTGGAAAAATTCATAGGGGTGCTTTCTTGCCCCTGCTGGCTAAGGTGGAGGGCCGTATCAAGGGGTGGCAGTCTCGTTTTCTCTCTCAGGCAGGCAAGTCAATTTTGGTGTGGCATGTCCTCAGCAGCATTTTGATACACTCGATGGCGGCTACTCACATCCCGAATCACACTATCTCAGCCTTGGAAAGTAGTTTTGCCAATTTCCTTTAGGGATGGGCCGATGGTAGGAGGAAACTTCATTGGAGGAAGTAGAAAACGATCACTCAACCATTGGATGAGGGTGGGCTAGGCATCAGAAATCTCGCTGAAGTCATGACAACTCTCAGGCTCAAGATGGGCTAGGCAATCAAATATCAGGCTAAGGACAGTTTGTGGAGTGGTTTTATGAATGCTAAGTATGGCCAGGACCTCGCATCTACTCGTGCTAGAAGGCCAACGGTTTTTACCTTGCCTAGATGGAAGAAGATACGTATGGTGTTGCTTATTGTGGAAGAAAAGGCCCAATGGTTGGTGGGCAAAGGTGATTGTAATTTCTGGGTCGACAATTGGACGAGATTGGGTCCGCTGTTGCATCTTACTGAAGTATTAGTTCCCCCTACCCTGCAGTCCCTCAAAGTGAATCAGGTCCTGGGATTGTGCGGTTTGCTTCCCCCTAGCTCAGCCTTTACATTCCTCCCTCAGAGGATGCTGGATTTCATTTTTCAAGCTGGTTTTTGCCTCTCAGATGAGCCAGCCCTCGGGCAATTTCTCAGTTAGCTCCGCTTGGAAAGTTAGTAGGACAACCCGTCTTCGCAAAGATTGGGCCAGATGGGTGTGGCATCCCAAGCTCCCCCTAAAGATTTCCTTGTTCGCTTGATGATGTTTGTGGAATTCAGCTCCGGTGGATGATGCAGTTCAAGGTCGTGGGGTTCATCTGGCTTCCAAATGTGTCTATTGCTCAGGAACCTCGACAGCAGGCATCTACAACAAATCCCTCCTTCACCTCTTTATCGATAGCAAGCTAGCTACGTCCACCTAGGAGCATTATGCTCGATCCTATAATGTTTCCATTAGAAGGGCCATTTCTATTGTGGCCAGGTTGTACCAATGGTGGTTAGCTGTCTCATCACAGGGGAAAGTTATTTCTTTAGTCATATTGGTGCCTTGCCTTATTCTATGGGAAATTTGGAAGTCCTGAATAGGGCCAGATTTGACGGCAGCCACGCCTCAGTTCTTCATATCATTGCAAACATTAACAGCTGGCACTCTCGTTTGGCAGACAACTCACCGGACCAGGGGTCTATTCGCTCTGTTCTATACCCACCCGTGTCTAGGATCGTGAAATGGGTCAGGCCTCCCCCAGGCTGGTACAAAGTAAATGTAAACGGCTCAGCTAGGGGCAACCCAGGTCTTTCAGGCGGTGGGGGTGTTTGTAGGAGTGATAAGGGGGAATTTATTTTGCATTCTCTATAGGTTATGGAGCTGGCTCCAACGTCAGAGCTGAACTCAAGGCGGTGCATGATGGCCTATCCTTTTGTTTCTCCTTGGGCCTATCCAACGTGGTGGTGGAATCTGACTCCCTGCTAGTGCTAAATTTCTTAAACGGTAAAGCCGCCCCGAGCTGGAAATGGGGATATTGGATATCCAGAATCCATAGAATGGAACTGAGAGGCCAAGTTCATTTCATGTACATTCCAAGGGAAGGCAATGGTCCAGCTGATAAGATGGCTCGCCGGGGTAGCGAATCCCAAACTTCCTCTTTCTCCTGGAATTTTAGAGAGCTCCCAACTCTGGTGAGGGTTTTCCTTCTCCTGGACTTGGTAGGGCTTGGGGCTGTCAGAACTCTCAGTGGCAATAGAAACTAGTTGTAGTCTGAGGTGTAGTGAACTTGCAGGTGACATAAGACCACCTGGCACGAGCTAGTTTCACTACTGGTTTAGTACTGTTCTGTCTGCTGGAGATATCGGAGTAGGTTAGATGCAGTCCCCTGTACTCGGTCCAGTTTTTCTTCATGGTATTGGCTGGCCTCTTCTGCTTTCTACAGATCCCGGCAGTTGGCATTTCTTATTGCCAATTTTCTTTATCCCCAGGTGTTTTCTGGCCCATGTTTGGAAGCTCATCCCAATTGCGGTGGCCCTGTGTTATTTTCCACAAGCTTGCTTGCTGGAGCCACCTCGGTGTGCTGCTCGTGTCGTTGGTCCTGTCAGCAGCTGAAACACATATGCTTCAGTCCCTGCATGTCCCTTTCATGCAGCTGGATGTTTTGTACATCTTCTCCAGAGGGGGTAAATGATAGGTGAGGCATCGTCATTTTTGTGATGCCCGCCTGAAATACATGTAAATCTCTGTTCGTTTAAATGAAAGCTCTATGTGTATAATTTATTTATTATTATTTTTTTAAAAGGTTAGGTAATCTCCTTTGAAAAATTAAGAATCCATCTTCTAATAAAATAAAAACCTTGATTCACTGAAAGCTCTCAATTGTGTCCTTAGAAAACTTTACAAATAGTATCTCTTGATTCTTAACCCAAGTCTGGACCGTTCATCTCATTGCTTAAAACTTGAAAACCTAACTCAGTCAAAGTAACTATGTACTACAAATTATTTTTTTTAAAGGTTTGTGACTGAAATGTGATTTTCTCCGAGTCTAGATATAACCTGACCGAGTCAACTCCTCTGAGTCAGGTCAAGCTTTCGAACTATGATTCATCGAGTGGGTTCTGACTTCCAACAAATAGATTCGAATACAACGCATCATTGTAAAAATGAAAAATCCATATCCACAGCCTGCAAATGCTAGTAACTAATGATGCAACAACCTCAATTTAAGTGGAACAGATTATAAAGATTAGTAGGAAAGGGAGCCAACAAGTTCCATTGTAAAACATCAACTCAAATGATGAAAAAAGCCCTTCCTTGCACCTGATTTCTCCATTGGAGCTAGGTAAATAGTCTCTGCATAAATCAAGTATTAATACCATTACAAACAGAACAAAGAGTAGCTTGAAGGCTGTCAACAAGACAGAAGTAACAATGAATGCAGGAAAAAAAGCACCTTTGCCTTCACCAGCATATCAGGCTTGACATCTGCATGGGTGAAAACAGGCCCTTTGAATGCACTAGCTTGCATATGAAAAAGATGTGCCTTAGGAATTTTGTTTCCAATTGGACCCTGGCACAAAATGTTTGTAAAAGTGGATTGTGTGTTAGGTAAACTACAACTAGTTGTAAGTCACCAGTTCCCTTTTCAACGACCAACTAAATAAAAGCAATCAATCATCGTAAAAAAACAGAAAGAAAACCTAAATGGAATGATTGCATTGGATTATGCAATTGGAATTAAAAACCCAAAAATCCAAAACAAACCCAAATCAATTTCCTAGTGATTTTGGTAGATTCTGCTTGGATAAAGCTTTTGTAGTGGCAATAATTCATTTGCAACCTGAAAATCAAAAGATGAGTATGGACTCAAATCTATATTACGAATTGATTCATCCTATAATGAATATCATCATACAGAAAATTTATGCCCCCAAAACTGAAGAACTAAAAATATAGAAAAGGATAAGGATGAGATGTCATAAAAATAAAAAAAAATAAAATAAAGGGAGACAATACTTCAAGAGCACACGCTCATCTACTTCCTTGTAAGTGAATTTCTTCCCCCAAACAGCACCTGCAAGTGACGTCCTTGTAAGTCACTTCCTACTAACCCAACTTACAAGGCATCTAAATATGTAATGCCCTGAACTTTTCAATACCCGAGTATTGAAAGTTCTCGAGCATTACCTAAAAATTATCTTATATGTACATGTGTATGATACCGATCCAACTATCCTAGCCGTACATCTTCGCCTTGACACAAATCTAACCATTAGAAATTACATCCATTCAATAAATCCAACCATCTATTATATGATTTGACATAAGTACTTTTCCATAAATGACACGACAAATAACTCCTTATCCGTAATGATTTAGATATACATTCTTTAGTAAGAATTTCTTAGAAACGTGCCTAGAACCATGTGGAGCCATTGGATTTCCCAGAACTCACAAATTAGCAATAATTACGAAAATGTCATTGACTTAGACTCTTGAATTCTAGATCACATGGTTCTCACTGTCTGTTTAATACAAAATTTTATACCATGCCTACGTATCTTAAATTAACTATACACATTAAAGTTCAGCCCTTAGATCATTGTAAAAGTGACTCAATCAATAAATCAGCTCTTTAACCATTGATTTAGGTGTCCATGGAATGAAGAAACCTCATGGGTAGTCGTAGTTTGATATTTCCCTTCATATGAACGACTTGGATTTCTTATCATATGGACCAAGTGTGAGATATAAAGACTCCACTTGGTTGGGTCTTTCCTTACACGCGAAGTTATCTTTCAAGGCTTGTTAACTCGTTATAAATTTAGATCTTCAGATCTAGCTAATTTTTGCCATCCGTTAAAACTAAAACTTAGACCATACCTTGGCCTCACATGACTACGACATCACACAAAATTTGGACCCTGATCTATGCTCCTCACCGTTGAACGTTAAAGTCAATTCCTTCCTTTTGACGTAAATTCTAATATTTCAGATCTAGCTTTTTCCACCCTCCTTCAACCACCAAACTTTGTCCAATTGTCTGCCTATTTTGACCACACATTATTCTCAAAATTGGTCCCTGGTCATTAAGCATTGACCATTAACTGAGATTAAGTACGTTTCAATGCTCGTTAGGAGAACTTCCAAGATAAAGCCTCCAATCAACTACATACTTGGGTCACGGGCCAACAATTACACGTAGAAGTCAATGGAGAGTGTGGATCTTCTTAATTATCATCACAGTGGACCCCACACTATATGTAGAAATTAACAACCCGTGCATGCATCTAAACTACCTCACTGTCAAGGACTGGTTGAAGGTAATTTCCTTCTCAAATCTCTAATTCCATAATACCTCTATGATAAAGATTAGTACTACTCACTTAAAGCTCGGATCAACCCCATATTTTAACACATGGGCCTACTGGGTCCGACCAAGAGGATGAGTGGAATGGACTGATCTAACAAACATCATTGTTAGGCCTAGAAAGGGTTCAACGGTAAAAATCACAACAACCACTATTTCATGTAGTATGACCCACATGATCATTGAATGTGCTTCAACTTTGGACTCGACCTCTTAAATTAAATGGGAAAACAAATGAACAGTGTAGATTTCCTAGGGACAGCACAAGTATACCCCAATTGCAGTGCCTATGAACAAGCTGCGCACTACCGTAGTGCACCAAACTGGGAATCCCAGTCAAGTCGGGTTTAACCCATTTTAAACGAGAGGAGTTTCCATCTTCTCTGTTATTTCCCGTCTACGCAGCCGTCCGTTTGGACGAGCAATGGGGTACCATGGGCACCCAATAAGTTGATCTGAACCGTCCAACCTAATTGGACGAGGGCTTCAACTAAAACTTAGCTGTCGAATTTCATCCATGCATCCTCTCAAGGAGATCACAACGCCACATTGATTTGTGGTGTGGGCCCACCCAAAACTCAGACCCACTTCAAAACTATGGAAAATGGCCTAAATCGACCCCAGAAATCAAATGAGTGACTCTCAAAAAAATCATCATAAGGGTGCCCCATCAACTCCAGCAAAGGGTCGGAAACCAAGACCGTTCGCAGCGAAATAGATGGTGTCTTTTTGAAGGTGTAGTGGACCACTGTGACTGACCGACATAGAAATCCAAGCCGTTCATGAGGAAGGCCATCCAAAACTGATCTAGCTAGGGACAGTTAATGCACGTATGTGCGCGGGCGAGTGAATTGATGTCCCCGTCTTTTTCCCGGTTGCGGAACTAGCTGCGTAAAGGGGAAATTCCTTCATTTTGCAGCAGAGCTGCGTAAGGAGTTCCGTGGAACCATCTGGAGAGCCCTGATGCACTATAAAACCCCACCCCACCGCTGTGGAATGTACAACAAAAAGGAAAAAAGAGAAACAGAGAGAGAAAGCAACACGAGAGAGGGAGAGAAATCCGATAGCCGTCGTCCAGACCTCTGTCCAATCAGCAAGGAAAGAAAGAAAGGAAGAAAGAAAAGAGAAGAAGAAAGAAAGAAAGAAAGAAAAGAAAAGAGAAGAAGAAAGAAGAGAAAGGATAGGAAAGAAAAAGAAAGAAAATAAAAGAAAATAAGAGAGAGAAGAAAGGCTGAGCATTGGGTGCGGTGCAGTAACTCGTTGAGTCACGGGTCCGAGTCCAAGTTCAAATTAATTTTCTAAAGGTAAGAAGGTTACACAAAGAAATCTCTCCTTATAACCCTTATAATTCAAGCTTAGAAATCAATTTATAGTTCTACCGAGTCGAACCGAGTTTACTCAGAAAGAGAGTTCACAAAACTAATAGTTGGTCGGGCTAAGAACAGTCTCTAAATAAAGAATTCAACCATTAAAGCGTTCACAAAATCTTAACGACACAAGGGAGTGATCCAACGTTAAGGTGAGAGTTTTATCCTTTAAGCTTACACTAATTTAAGTTACTATATTTATTTTTTCTTTTCATGCCTTTTATGATATGAATTATCTTGCCTTATCGTGCCTTTTCATACCTTTAATGATATGATTCATCCTGCCTTTCATGTTTATATTTTTCTGGGAAGTATTCTATCAATTGATTTCATTATTATCATTACAATTATTGGCCCTTCGGGTTTACAACATGATGTCAATTATAAGGGATTTCTCCGAATTTGTACGAGGCCATGGATGCAAGCCTTGCCCCTGCCTCATCACCTTTTTGAGTTGGCCCTGCCACTCGTCTCTTTATTTGAGTTCGTCATTGCCACTCTTCATATTATAGAGTTGACCATTGTCATTCTTTTCTTATTATGTTGGACATTGCCACTTTTGTTGAGTTAACTAATGTCACTCTTCTTTTTATTATGTTGGCTTCGTACTATCCATCTTTATGACTTGGGCATGTATCTTGCCATTTCAAAACCTCCATAATTCAGTTGATATTCTTTATTATTCGGATTCAATTATATTTGTTATGATTCAGTTATATTCTCTATAAGTGTAAGTGATGTGTAAGATGTATCACAACTAGTGATTCAAATATTCTATCATGGACGTAATGAGCTCTGAGTAGAGACCCTCTTGGGACATGTAGGTCCTTAAGCCTTCGAGTAGTGGTGCACATTTTGATGTGGTAATTCTCTAATGTAGTTCCACATCACCCCAGGATTGAATGTTAACAAATAGTCGCTCCATAAACAATTGTGTCACGTAATTCACCTAGCTCATGTGTTGTGTACTCTGAGGGCTCCTCGTAAATCTACGGTAGCGTTGGCTATGCCGGTGAATATCCGTAGTTATGGGATGCAGGTCGAGCCAGTTATCTATAAATCGTATTCCATATTGTGATGATCACTACATATGATGAGCCCCACATACTTTACTAGGCATGCACCTCATGTAGGTTGTTTGCGCATGCTGATACTCTCGTGCTAGTGAAGCACGGGATGTATCAGACTCTTACCTATTATGTATCCCTTGAATTATTGTTAATCTTAAAAGATAACCTTCATTATGAGTAGGGCATTAATCCTCTCCCAACCGTACAGTTGATGCAGGTGGCGTACAGATTGACGACCTAGATGACTACTTCCCTATAGAAGATTATCTTGAAAGACTAAGAAGACAATTTTACTATTTAGTTTTTATACTTCTGTTGTGAACTCTGATGTTGTAATAAACCTTCCATTATGAGGCCTTGATTATTCCTTTTAGTCTAATGATATATAATCAATAAATTTAATTTTATTCTTATGAATATTACCTTCATAAATGTACCTGAATGTAAAGAAATGAAAAAAATAAGGTGCGATTTTAGAGCATCCAGTTGTACATTATTAACATCTAATTTCCTCAGGCACGAGTACATACTCTGGCCATGAAAATTCGGGCTGTTACAAAATAGGCCCTATACCATTTACAAGCATCCAAACGAAAATTGATTTACCCCCATTTCAAAAGACTATAATCATAAAAACAAAATAAAATACCTTTCGACCAAGGTAAGAGAGATTTGAGATAAGAGAGACGGAGAGGGAGACAATCGGGCGTCGGGTAGGCAGTTGCGATTTAGGGTTTAGGGTGACCGGAATAGGGGCGTCGGGTAGGCAATAGCACTCGTTTAGGCGGGAGAGGGGGGTAGGGTAAGAAGAGGGAGAGAGAGAGAGAGAGAGAGAGAGAGAGAGATGAGCGCTGGAGTTGAGAGAGAGAGTGAGTGACAATGAGAGATAAGCGCTGGAGTTGGTTTAAAATATATCATTATTACCGACGAAACTTTTCGTCGGTAATACTTTTCACAATTCATCGATAAAAGGCTTCAAAAATATTTGGGCCCACCCATGCTCTATCAGCCCCATCCACTCCATACATATGTTTTTAAACATACTTATTAGCTACACCATAAACAAAAATTACAAATCAACATCCATAATCAACCACAGAAAGTGAAATAATATGTCCACCATTCATTTTGTCCGACTATGTGTGTATTTCGTTGGTAAAAAGTTCCTTTATCGATGATTTTTTTTCGTCAGTAAAAATTTCCTTTACCGACGATATTTTATAACGTTGGTAAAAATAACATCCCCACCATCGGAAAGGACACTAAGAGATCTTTTTCCGAGGAACTATTTAGTTCACCGGATAAAATTACATTTACCGATGAAATAATCGTCGGGAAAATAGTTTTCACCGATGATACATAATGTTGTCAGGAAAAATTTCTAGGCCATCGTTGTAGGTGGCGGGAACGTATTTGTTCGTGGCAGGAATCTTTTGCCAACGAAATATGATTTCGTCGGGGAAAGTCATGTTTCTTGTAGTGGGGCAACCCAGGCCCATCGGGAGGTGGGGGTATTTGTAGAGGGGATCGCGGTAAGCTTCACTTAGCTTTCTCGTTGGGTTTGAATTTATTAGAATTTATTTCTATTTTCGGCTTTCCTTTCTCGTGGATTCGAAAAGTCTCTGTGAGGAGTCCAGAGAAGTTCCATGGATTCAGAATAGTTATCCTCTTGAGGAAGATGGTGCTCCACCTCACGTCCTTCCCTCCGTCAATTTAGTATCAAAGCGGGGTTTTTTCTCGGATAGATGGCTTTTAAGAACGGGTCAGGCAACAATCCCATGGGCGGTGCTCCAGAAAATTTACCTTTAATGGCGGCAGCTTTCGAAGCAGCGCAGCAGGAGAATTGGCAAACCATGCAAGGGCTGTAAGCTTCCATGGACCGCATAGTGGATCTCTTGGCGGAAACTCTAGGGTAACTCCATGTTCCTAGTGGTAATCCTTCACCGCCAATTGCTGAAACTCGTAATCGTCTTGATCGCAGGATAGTACTAGCAGTACATCCAAGGGTCATTCCTGAGGAAGGGGGCTCTAGTGAGGAGGATATCGATAACATAATCTTCCAACACCCTAGACAAGGAGGCAATCGAGTAGATAAAACAGATCGAGAATTCAAAATGCGGGTTGATATTCATAACTTCAATGACCAACTATACATTGAGAATTTTCTCGATCGGATTTCTGAAGTTGAGCGATTTTTCGACATATGGACATCCCTAAAGCAAAGAAGGCCAAGCTTGTGGCCTACAAGTTGAAAGGAAGAGCTTCAGCTTGGTGGGAACAACTACAACTTGCATGAACTAGACAGATGAAAGAACCAATCTGCACATGGCAGCGAATGAAGCAGCTACTATGTGCCCGATTCCTCCCTATCGATTACGATAAGGTATTACTCCAATAATACTAAAATTGTTGACAGGGTAGTTGGTTGCTAAGAGGATACGCAAAAGAATTTTACCGCTTGGCCACACATAACGATTTAGTCGAGACCGAATCATAGCAAGTCGCCCGATTCGACGGTGGATCGCGTATGGCGATTCAGGATCAGGTCCAGATGCAGTCCGTTTGGACGATGAATGATGTGATCAAGTTGGCTACTTGGGTAGAAGCGCAACTTAAACATCCTAACACACGGACCTATCCTACTGCAAGGATCACTACGGCGGGTCCACCCCAGGGAGCTCCACAGTCTAAGGGGAAGGAGCCCATAGGAACACGCACTCAACCTCTACGTTTGAAAGCCAAGATTAGGGAAGCGGGCAAACTAGACCCCAAAGGGGTGTATCGACTACTGCTGGTCTACGTAGAATCCTGAACCCCTATGCTCGACCAAGACCCGACAATTGCTATTTTTGTGGCCAACTGGACCACCTATCAAATACTTGTCCCCAACAAAAAGTGATGAACCTCGCCATCAATGATGGTAGTGCCGATAACGCCCATGAAGATTCAGATGTTGAAAAACAGGAGCATACCACCGAGGACGAGGCAGATGATTCAAGTTAGGTTCAGCAAGATCACGGCGAGTCACTCATCGTGAGTCGACTATTATATGTGTTAAGAAAAGAAGTGCATCCACAACGGCATAACATCTTCCGCACTAGGTGTACGTTGAATTGAAAGGTTTGTGATGTGATTATTGACAGTAGAAGCAGCGAGAACATCGTATCCAAGGTCATGGTGAAAAATTGTAATTGAGGACGGAGCGTCATCCCTCCCCATATACAATCGGTTGGATCAAGACGGTCAGTGAAACAAATGTAACTGAACAGTGTAACATATCCTTTTCAATTGAAAAATATTATAAGGATGAAGTAGTATGCGATGTGATTGACATGAAAGCATGTCACATATTACTCGGTCAACCCTACCTGGTAATCTAACCGTGATGCCACTCATAAAGGGCGAAATAACATATATATCTTCGTCAAGGATGGCCGGAAGACCATATTGACCCCTATGGATCCAGAGGGACCGCTTGAAACTTCTAAAGTGGAGGGCCATTTTCTCTTAACCATACGAGACTTCGTAGAAGAATCCAAAAAAATAGGACAGGCTTATGCATTAATTATAAAAGGGGAAGAACTCGAGCCTACTATCATCCTTGAAAGACTAAGACCCTTATTACATGAATTCAAAGAAATCTGGTCCGATGACCTTCCTGATGGGTTACCCCCTATGCGGGATATCCAACACCATATTGACTTTATCTACGGGTCCAATTTACCCAATCGTCCTCATTATCGAATGAGTCCAAATGAGTGCGAGATTCTGCAAGGGCAAGTGGAGGAGTTGATCTGTAAGAGTCTTATTCGAGAAAGCATGAGTCTATATCCCCTACCAGCTCTATTAACTCTAAAAAAAGATGAGAGTTGACGCGTGTATGTTGACAGCCGAGCCATCAACAAAATTACCATAAAATACAGGTTTCTTATACCACGGTTGGACGATATACTTGACATGCTAGAGGGTACAAAAATATTCTCTAAATTAAACTTAATGAGCCGCTACCATCAGATTCGAATATGGCCGGGTGATGAGTAGAAAATGACCTTTAAGACCAAGGAGGGATTGTACGAATGGATGGTCATGCCCTTCGGTCTTTCGAATGCACCTAGCACATTCATGAGATTGATGAACCAAGTTCTAAAACCTTTCATTAGGTAGTTCGTTGTGATTTATTTTGATGATATTTTGATATACAGTGAAGACGAAACCACCCATATGGAACACCTCAAGAAGGTCCTTTAAGTGCTCTCTAAAAATAAACTTTATCTCAATTTAAAAAAGTGTAGCTTCATGACTGATAGCCTATTATTTCTGGGTTTTATCATAACCTCCATGGGTATTCGTGTGGATGAGGAAGGTGAAAGCAATCAAAGAATGGCCAGTTCCCACAAATATTCACGAAGTACGCAGTTTTTATAGACTGACGACATTCTATCGTCAGTTCGTGAAAAATTTCAGTACCATTGTGTCGTCAATCACAGATTGCATGAAAAAAGGATAGTTTCAGTGGACTGACAAAGCCGACAGAAGTTTTGCTAAAATCAAGTGCAGATTATCTACGACCCCAGTTCTTATACTTCCCAACTTCGATAAACTTTTTGAAGTTGAATGTGATGCCTCATATGTCGGGGTTGGAGAGTTTTGTCTAAAGAAAGTACCAGTAGCCTTCTACAGTCACTACAAGAAAAGACACTTTTACCTACGAAAAGTTTTGTAGGTAAAAGCCTTGTTTTGTAGGTAAAAGCTTTTACCGACGAAAATTTTCGTCGGCAATTTCGTTGCCAAAAGACCGAGGGGAAAAACTTTTACCAACGAAAAAAAATTTTCATTGGCAAAGATAAGACTTTTGCCAATGAATGTTTTTCATAGGTAAATGCTTTTACTAACGTTTCTTTTCGTAGGAAAAAATATTGACAAATCTTTTTACCTACGATTATTTTTGGAGCTAAAAAGATTTACAAAACTTTTACCTACAAATATTTTCATTGGTAAAAATTATGACAAAACTTTTACTTACGAATTTTTTTGTAGCTAAAAATATTTACAAAACTTTTACCTACGAAGTTTTTCGTACGTAAAAAATGTTACAAAACTTTTACCTACATATACTTTCGTAGCTGAAAATATATTTTCATAGCTGCAATCTTTTACGAAACTTTTACTTACAAATTTTTTTCATAGGTAAAAACATTTTACAAAACCTCACCCGTTACAAAACTTTTACCTACGAATATGTTCGTAGCTATAAAAATGTGAATGAGACTTTTACCTACGAAAAGTTTCGTAGGTAAAGTTTTTGTATATTTTGAAAGATCCCACCAGGCCAATAAATTTTTTTTAATTATATATAATTCAATTGAAACCTACATTTTTTTAATATTTGAAACATAAAAAATGATGCAATACAATTAAAACTGAATATTAAACAAAATTTATATTACTTCACAATAAAAATATATATAATATTTATTACAACAAATTAAAAATGGTCTTAAATAAATAAATAAAAACATATCCTCCATATGGTCTAATCTAGCACAAGTGACATCAAAAGGCTGAAGTGCTTGTAGGCGTAAATTCAGACACAATTGATTAAAATCCTGCACACAAGAAAAAAAAAAAAAAAAGAGTCAAAAAGTAGCATTCAACTAATTGATGCATGGAAAATAATCAATCCTTTGAACCTATCCTTAAAAAGTCAAAAACTATTAAGCCAACAAATGTTGGCAAGCAGAAAAATTACAAGGGCTACAGCCCAACCCAAAGAACTACATTGGCAAGTGCCGAAGAGAAAACAGTTTTGGAGGAACCACAAAGGAAAAATGCTGTAATATCAGCATCTCATATGCATATATCATGTATAATGAGAGAGATGTGGATCTACAGTTTTGTATGGTTTACAGTTATGTCTGGATTGTCACTTTACCTTCACATAAATCGCAGATAGTATAGCCCATGCCTTCAGAGTAAGGACAGTTTGCTACTTCATCAACCCATTCCAAAAACTGCAAGATGAAGTTCAGGAATAAAAACAAATGGGAAAGAGCACAACGAGTGATTAATACAAGCATAATTTGAAGCAGTAAAACCCAATCTAACCTATGGTTCCACGTTGGGTTCCACATTTTGGATCTCCTGGGAGACTGCTGCTGTTCCTGTATCAAATCAATGCATCCAAATCACACAAACTAGACATTGATAATGTGCACTATTGATCACTACAATCAACTATAGCTCAAAAAAACCCACCCTTTGTCGTGACAGTGAGTAATTTTTTTTCCGGCATTACTTTGCCAACAATGTCTGTGGCTCAATAAATTTGAATTCACAAATGAATAGGCCCACAGGATCTGAAAGTTATATATATATATATATATATATATATATATGAAATGCAGATCATGGATGAAGGCATTAAACAAGTCTAACATCCTTGAATGTCAAGACAATACTCATTACTATCAAAGGGCATCACTTATCAATTGCATTCAGAAAAGCTCATTACAGAATGTCAGAATAGCACACAAGATTTGCATTCAACTGCAGCAGGCAAGCATTAGATTAGGGACCCAATTGATGAAAAGAAAGTAAGATGACAGGAGAAGAAACATACTTGTTGTGTCTGAAGAAGAAAGAATAAAGTCCCCAAGAGGACTAAATGTAGTTCAATAAACAGGCCTAGCATGACCCTGAAACAATTTATAAAATCTTTTCCCATCCTCTGAACCTAGCAATTGCTCGCTAGGAAGAGATTCATTTTCTCCCTGCACATTAACTGAACCAACACCATTTAACACACATTACACAACCTCCTTAGCAGAACCATCTTGGCAAGATTAATGCATACATACAGACAGATAGACAGACATAAATGTAAAGAGGCTTGCTAGCCCCATAAACGCAGAAAACATGCCAACCCGGCAGGTGTGGGACATCAGAGCATGCACAATGTGGGATGCACAGTGATGACCTTGTACAAAAAATCAGGCCACTCCACTAATAAGGCAGGCCACATGTACTTTCAAAGTGGAGTGGTTCCAAGTATTTCAAAAACCATCAATATAATGACACTGATTAATATGTATATATGGAAGGCTCAAAGGTGAGAACCTACTAGTGTCAGCTTGTCGACCAATCTTTGACATGTCCCAAACCTGTGGAAAAGAAAGCAAGAAAATTAAAGAATAAATCTGTAAGAAAGGGAGACGATAATCATGATTAACAACAGGGAAAAAAAAAAACTCCAATGAAAATGTTCAAAAAAAAAAAAACCCTTCAGTGAAGAGTCAGAGAATCCTTTAATTTGAAATGTTATGTTATTCATCACAAAACTCCTTGAGATGGCAATCCCACCTTCAGTTGTTCATTTTCAAAAGTCAGTTTATCCAACAGCACACTATCAATGACTGGGACCTCCTGTATGACAGGAATTAGGTTTGCTGCTTCTTTCACAGCCTAACCATTCCATTGGAGGAATTTTCAGAAAAGAAAAATGGATGATTACCATAAAGTAAACCAAAATTTCCATTGAGTGCATTTTTTTTCCCTAAAATCATGCTTGATTTTCTTTTGGTTGGTTCTATCGATTTTTTCCAACTTTTCAACAATTTTTATTGCACTTTATTATGGCCATTTCTTTTAATATCACTGAAAAAAAAAAATTCCAGTGAAATTCGAAAACATCAGTTTGAAAACTCGGTCCATATCTTAGTTGAAATTGCCTATTGAACACCAATCTACCCCTGGCCTCTAGATTTTGAGTCTCAGTTTTCTGTCGTGGTGATTAGGCAATATGTTGACTTGTTGAAAGAAATGAAATCTATGTCTAATTGTCTATCTTGTGGTAGGTCCCTTTGATTGCCCTAGTATAAATTTGGGGCTCATTTGGCAGCTTGGATTTTGCGGCATTTGGAATTGAGATCCAGATGCAGGCCAAGATATTGTGTTTGCCCACTTCTCAAATCTTCTCTAAAAGCTTAGCTTGCGAGGATTTGAAATCTTCTTTAATACAACTGTAATTTTCAAAATGGTTACTCATGGAGAGCAGTGCATGCCTTATCCACACCTCCAAATCCAGTTTGCCAAGATATATAGTTTCTAGATTTCAGAGATTGAAAATACTGGTTACTAAACATTAGTGGCAGAATGAAAAGCTTTGGAGTTGTTTGGATGTTTCTTGAATCCCACGTATAAACTATTTGAGTTTCTAAGGTGAACTGCTTCATTCTATTAGTAAACGGTTTTCTGTGTTTGGGTATGTAAGACCCGTATCTTAGTCCGTACCATTCCATAGACTTCCGCGGTCTTATCGGTCGAATTCTGACAACCTTCGACCCTTAACCGATATTGACACGCGACCCTGATTCATATGCCGTCAACACGAGTCGACTCAATCCAAGACCATTATTATAGCGACCGCGCCATCGCTGCGGTTCCGATGCCGCGACTTGCGTGCCGAGGCGATACCCTGGTCAAGAGATGTGGGCCAACGTTTGGTGCGAAGAAAACACCGCGCGTTGCGAAACCCAAGAGAATCTCTACGATGTGTCACATCAATCCCATCAATCAATCAATCCATCAATCCATCATATGTCAAGTACACATCACTTTTTCACCCTTCCCAAGCAAGCCTCAAAAGTCAAAAAGTCTCTTACAAACCCATGCCTTTCTTACACAAAAGGCCTCAAAAGTCAAAAAGTTCTTACACACATTTATCACTCCATCCATCCATCACTCTCTCTCTCTCTCTCTCTCTCTCTCTCTCTCTCTCTCTCTCTTTCTCATTTCAAATCTCCTAGCAAAAAAAAAAATCCCACGTATGTGAGCTCTCCAAGTCTCTCCCTCTCTTCCAAAACACCAAGTGTGGCCCACCTTTCCTACCACTTTCTACCCCATGATCTCCCCATCCTAGCCATCCATTCCCCATCTCCTCCAATGAAATCCAAGCTAAGGTGCTAAGGACCCCATAAGAGTAAGAAGATCGGACAGTGTGTGCTCCTCTAGATGTAAAAAATCTGATTTTTTATAGCCTAGATTTTTTTTTTTCTTCTTTCATGAGGGAAGTGTAGAACCCGCCAATCAATGATAGAGATCCCACACAATCCCATGGTTGTAGCTTAATCGCCTGCCTTATGCATGCATGATCCATGCATGGGGCCTTTCTCTATGGGCCCCATCATAAAGTTTTATTTCATATCATATTATGTTTGGGTCATCTAGACCTTAGAACCATGGTGCATTTTAATTATACGTCATGCATGTGCAAGATCCATGTTGTAAATGTAAATCTAGGTATGATGTGCGGGTGTGATTGATCTTGGGAAGGCTCAATAGTGGCGAAGCCCCTTTCCCTATGGTCGGATTGTCCTTCTATCTCTAGGAACCGGGCTTAATGAATGCACTTTTGAGGCCCAGCACAGTTGAATTTAATTTAATCTGGCCGAATTGTCCTTCTATCTCTAGTGTTTGGTTATGCTTATTATGAATCAAACTGACGTTGAAAATCCTCCTCGTAGCATCCCAGGATCAGAACCTGGCGAATGGGCGCTAGAAGCCGAGAATGGGGTTCTACGAGGCTGTCGGCGCCAGATTCAGCGATCGAAAATTTTGTGAACCCAGTTTCCGAGTTTGAGGCGTGACAGAAGTTGATTTCAGAGCATAACTTGGAAATAACCGAGAACACCATTTCATGTCTGCTATGAGTGTAGAATGGCTAAGTCCCGAAGTTTGGATAGCTTCGCGACCTTCCGTTACAGATCCTTAACGTGCGTGCCTTCGAGAGTTTTGAAGTTGATAGGCGCCTTCACTCTTTCTTGTAGGACATGGCACGTGGGAGACTGACCCGTTCGACTCCCGCACCACCACCTGAGGATCCCGCTCCACCACCTGCGGCTCCTGCATTACCACCTGCGATGCCCGTTCCACCACCAGAGATTCCTACTGCCCATCCTGAGTATGCTGCTCCTCCACCAGAGATCGGTGAGGACCCGACCATATCTGTGAGTGCCTCACAGTTGCAGCAGATGTTACAGGTTGTGATGGCTGCACTTCAGGGGCAAGGCAGGCAGCCAGTTGTTTCACCAGCACAGGCAGAGCAAGATCGTGCGAGTGCTCTCCTTCGTGAGTTTCGACGGCTCGATCCGCCGCGTTTCCGGGGTGAGCCAGACCCGACGGCAGCTGAGAGATGGCACGCCGATGTGGAGAAGATATTTGAGACTATGGGATGTACGACTAAGCGGCGAGTCAGATTAGCCGTATTTCTTCTTCACGGTGAAGCTGAGCATTGGTGGACATCAGTCTCTCGAGCAGCAGGCGCCGACTTTGTATGGACATGAGAGGATTTTGTGGATCGGTTTGACCGATAGTACTTCCCTGATCACATCCGACGACAGCGAGCGTTGGAGTTCGAGGCCCTGGTACAGGGTGATATGACAGTAGCTCAGTATGCAGCTCGTTTTGTAGCACTGTCTAGATTTGCACCTTACCTAATAGATGATGAGGAGCGGAGAGCCCGCCGCTTCGAGGACGGCTTACGTTACGGTCTTCGCAGCAGTGTGATTGGCCATGAGCTTTCGACTTTTGAGGAAGTGGTGCGGAAGGCTCAGATTTTTGAGACAGAGTGAGTCGATTCTCAGTCTGATCGCGGTCAGAGGAGAGACCGAAAGAGGCAGGCTCCTTCCAGTGATTCCCAGCAGCGTCGACCACAGCAGCAGAGGCGCACAGGTCGCCCAGCCTTCCGAGCACCAGCAGCACCTCCACCACCACCTCCGAGATAGTTCACAAGCACTTGTTTTAGGTACGGTGCGACGGGACACCGTTTGTGGGAGTGTCCCAGCCCCCAGCAGCAGCAGAGAGGCCCACAGCAGCAGAGGGCTCCACAGCAGCCTCCACCACAGCCACAACAGAGACCCCCACAGCAGCAGCGACAGCAGCCCCCACCACCGAGGCCACCTCAGCAGCAGCATCAGCACAAGCCTCCGAGGCCGCAGCAGAAGAGGCAGCAGTTTCGACCACCTCAGCGACCCCAGCAGCAACAGTAGCACGTTCAGAGGGGACAGACACCTCCCCAGCTGGCTCAGACTAGGTTCTATGCGGCTCAGCAGGACCCGCAGTCTTCTGAAGGAGTCGTTGAGGGTATACTTCCAGTCTCTGCATGCATTACACGTGTGTTATTCGATTCTGGTGCATCACATTCTTTTGTGGCCGAGAGCTTCTGCCGATCGACTGGCTTACCGTTGGAGTCTTCTTGTGAGAGCCTATCAGTATCGACTCCCTTGGGGAGGACTGCAGTGTTGGGCCGATCTTGCTCGTCTTGCCCCGTTCTAGTTGGGGATATCTTTTTGCCTGTCGATCTGTTTGCATTGCCGATGTCTGAGTTCGATGTCATCCTGGGCATGGATTGGCTCGCCGATTACTATGCCATATTGGACTGCGCCGCGAGGACAGTCACGTTCTGTATACCCGGTGTGCCACAGTTTCAGTTCGTTGCAGAGGCCAGAGGAGAGCGGTTGTCTTGTTTGATGTCCTGCGCCATAGAGGAGCCTGTTGCCGCTTGCATCGACCAGTTGCCCGTGGTTTGTGATTTTCCCGATGTGTTTCAAGATATTCCGGAATTACCGCCTCGTTGACTCACTGAGTTTCAGATTGATCTCGTGCCCGGTACCGCGCCTATTTCGAAGGCCCCGTATCGCATGGCACCGTTGGAGTTACGGGAACTGCAGAAGCAGTTGGACGAGTTGCGCGAGTTGGGCTTTATCCGTCCGAGCAGTTCACCATGGGGGGCGCCGGTACTCTTCGTGAAGAGGAATGATGGTTCGTTAAGGCTCTGTGTTGACTATCGCGAGCTCAACAAAGTCATGATCAAGAACAAGTACCCGCTCCCTATGATTGATGATTTGTTCGATCAGCTATAGGGTGCACAGTTCTTTTCGAAGATTGACCTGCGTTCCGGTTATCATCAGATTCGGGTCCGAGATGTGGACATTCCGAAGACAGCATTCAGGACGCGTTACGGTCATTTTGAGTTTCAGGTCATGTCCTTCGGACTGACCAATGCACATGTGGTCTTCATACAGCTAATGAACGAGGTCTTCCGCCCTTATCTCGATCCTTTTATTGTAGTCTTCATCGACGACATTCTAATCTATTCGAGGACCCGTGAGGAGCATGAGCAGCATTTGGAGATCACATTGCAGACCCTCCGCGCACACCAGCTGTATGCGAAGCTGGAGAAGTGCGAGTTCTGGCAGGAGGAGGTGAAGTTCCTAGGTCACGTGGTGACGAGGGAGGGCGTCGCAGTGGACCCCTCGAAGGTCGAGGCAGTGCGTCAGTGGGGCCAGCCCACGACTGCGACAGAGATCCGTAGTTTTCTTGGTTTAGCGGGTTATTACCGGCATTTCATTGAGGGCTTCTCTCGTATTGCAGCCCCGCTGACCGGGTTAACTCGGAAGGGCGCAGAGTTTATTTGGAGTGACGCCTGCGAGCGAGCATTTATGGAGTTGAAGGACCGTCTGACGTCCGCTCCTGTCCTCACTCTTCCCTCTGGGAGTGAGGTTTTATTGTATTCACTGATGCCTCGCATATTGGTTTGGGTGTTGTCCTGATGCATCACGGGAGACAAGTGGCCTTTGCGTCTCGTCAGCTCAAGGTCCATGAGCTGAACTATCCTACACATGACTTGAGCTGGCATCAGTTATCTTCGCACTGAAGGTATAGAGGCACTATCTTTATGGGGTCAGGTTTGAGCTCTTCTTCGATCACAAGAGCTTGAAATACCTCTTCTCGCAGTCTGAGTTGAATATGAGACAGAGGCGCTGGATGAAGCTCCTAAAAGACTATGATTTCTATCTCCAGTACCACCCGAGCAAGGCAAACGTGGTGACAGATGCCCTCAGCCGTCAGCCATGAGGCCTAGTGGCGCATATGATGATTCAGGAGTGGCGGATACTTGAGGATATCGCAGCGTATGATTTTGAGTTCGGTCTGCAGTCTTCTATCGTGCAGTTATCGAGCCTGTCGATTCAACCCTCTCTTGTCGCTAGGGTGATCGAGGCTCAGCAGGCTGATGAGTCATTGTAGAGTTATATGGCTGAGGCTACATCTGAGAGTCAGACAGATTGGCAGATTGGTACAGACGGTGGACTTCGCTTCAGAGGCCGATTATGTGTCTCGGATATTCCAGAGTTGCGCAGAGATCTTATGACCAAGGCACATCGATCGCGATTTTCTATCCACCCTGGCTCGACGAAGATGTACCATGACATGAGGAGACAGTATTTTTGGGCGGGGATGAAGCTCCAGATCGCTAGTTTTGTGGCCGAGACACGTGTCAGCGTGTCAAGGCCGATCATCAGAGACCCCCTGGTCTATTGCAGCCGTTGAGCGTCCCGATGTGGAAGTGGGAGCACGTGTCGACAGATTTCATTATGGGCTTGTCAAGGACTCAGCGCGATCACGACGCCATTTGGGTTGTTGTGGATCGTCTGACGAAGTCGGCACATTTCCTTGCGATACGTGCGACTTGGTCTATAGACCGGCTTGCGAGATTATTCATCGAGAAGATCGTGAGACTGCATGGAGTTCGAATCTCGATCGTTTTTGACCGAGACTCGAGGTTCACGTCTCAGTTTTAGGGGAGCTTCCAGCAAGCGATGGGGATTGATTTGCAGCTCAACATCGCGTACCATCCGCAGACCGATGGCCAGACAGAGAAGGTCAACTAGATCCTTGAGGATATGCTTCGGGCTTGTGCGATTGATTTCGGGGGTAGCTGGGATGAGCATCTGCGATTGGCTGAGTTCGCGTACAATAACAGCTATCAGGCGACCATGGCATGGCTCCTTTCGAGGCACTATATGGCAGACCAAGCAGATCACCAAGTTGCTGGACCGAGGTTGGAGAGCGTCTTCTCCTAGGTCCCGAGCTTGTGCAGGAGACGTCAGGGGCTATTGATATCATCAGGCAGAGGATGCGCACAGCTCAAAGCCGACAGAAGAGTTTTGCTGATCGTCGGCGTCGTCCCTTGGAGTTTGAGGTAGAGGACCATGTGTATCTCAAGGTCTCGCCCATGAAGGGCGTAGTTCGGTTCGGAGTGAAGGGCAAGCTTGCCCCGAGATTCATAGGACCTGTTGAGATCACTGGGCGCATGGCGCCGTGGCCTATCGACTTGCCTTGCTATCTCAGTTGTCTGACGTCTACAACGTTTTCCACGTCTCCATGTTGAGGAAGTGTGGGTCAGACATAGTTCCCGTTATTGATTGGCAGCCGCTGGAGGTTCGTGAGGATGCTTCTTACATTGAGCAGTCAGTCCGTATCCTTGATCGGAAGGAGCAGGTCCTCAGAACCAAGGTCATTCCGTTGGTGAAGGTTCAGTGGGGTCACTATTCTACAGAGGAGGCTTCTTAGAAGCGCGAGGCCGAGATTCGAGAGAATTATCCTCATCTCTTTGATGGTTGATAATATGATGTATTTTGTATGTTGTCTCTGATTCTATATAGTGATGTTATGTCTCTTCTTCTTCATGAGTTATGCGTAGTTGCGATGATTGTGTAATTTTGAGGATGAAATTTTTATTAGGAGGGGAGAGCTGTAAGACCCGTATCTTAGTCCGTACCATTCCATAGACTTTTAGGTATGATGTGCGGGTGTGATTGATCTTGGGAGGGCTCAATAGTGGCAGAGCCCCTTTCCCTATGGCCGGACTATCCTTCTATCTCTCTTTTCCCTCATTTTATTTCCTGATGTGTGTGGCCCATTAATGTATTTCCCTTTAACTTATTTAATAAATTTTATCTAAGTACATGTTGCTGTCCAAAATTTTCTGGACAGTTTCTGGTTGTTTTTGGACCAGATTTTGGGACTGTTTGGGAGACTATTCATACTTATTAAATATAATTTTCTGAAAGGTGGGGATCTCATCTTAATGTCCCCCAAATTTCAGCTCCAACTAACCTTCATTGGGGTTCCAAAGATGTGGTCCAAGTGAGGTGGACAATCTGGATTTTCTGCACTGTTCCAGCAACATTCCACCATGGACAGTTGGATTTTTAAAATTTATTAAAATACCTATGGGTGTTTTAAAATTATAACAATTTTCAGGGGGGTAGCCTACTTATGGTAGGACCCACCTACAAAATTTTGGGGCCAATGGACGCCTGTACACACCATGGTGATGGCGGGACCGGCCCATTATAATATGGTGTCCAGATCAGTCCGATTTTCAAGACATTGATTTATGTAAATGAATTAAAATATTTACAGATGTCCAAAAATTTTGAAATTTTTTAAGATTATGGTCCACTTATATTAGAACCCACCTACCAAATTTCAGGACCAATGGACCCTTGTACACACCGTGGTGAGGGCCGGACTGGCCCACCACGTTGAGACGTCCAGGTCTGTCCGATTTTTCTGGACAGTCTGTTTTGTTTAAATTAATTAAAATACTTAGAGATATCAAAAAATTATGAAATTTTTTGAGGGTGTGGCCCACCTATGGAAGTATCACTCTTTGAAAGTTCAGCCTCAAGTGACCCCGTTTGGGTATTCAAAAGAATGGGCAAAGATGGTTGGACTCCCAGATTTTTTCTGCTGTGCAGTCCAGCAATATGCCTTGATTAAAAAAAAACCATAATTCAAAAATATTTCTTCTGATGGTGGGCCACATTTTTGAGTTTCCTCTCATTGTATACATGATGAGGGACCTTGGCCCTCAATTTTCAGAGTTTTAGAGGCCTTGGATCCACTCCAATGGAGTGCCCAAATTTAGGACAACAACATGTTATAATTATGCTGGCCTTGGGCTGAAATTTTGAGGAGGCCCACCATATTATAAAGATCTTAGAGGAAATGATTTATACATTTAGTTCCTTAAATGTTGGGCTTAATAAATGCACTTTTGAGGCCCACCACAGTTGAATTTAATTGGGTCCATGAATGTAGCCAGTTGTTGAACTATTTAAGGCCCATAGAGTGGACCCATTTGATGTATTCCAAGGTCCATGGGATTGGACCCATTTGATGTATTTTAAAGCCCATGGGAGTAGGCCCATTTGATATGTATAAGGCTCATGGGTCGAGAACCATTTGATGTAGTCTAAGGCCAACGGGTTATGACCCATTGCAATGCACATAAGGCCCATTGGTGTGGTCCATTTATGTGGCTCATTTGATGAGTAAAAGGCCCATATGATATGGCCCATTTTATGTATTTAAGGCCCAATGGGTCCATTTTATGTATTTAAGGCCCAATGGGATGTACCTAAGGTCCATTGCAATGTGTGAGCCCAACACGGCTTATATAACAATGTTTGCGACGATCATACCTTGGGAGCAATGTTGGTTTGACGTCCACATTGCAAGTGTAATGTTAGTTGGATGTCCACATTACAACTCTCCCTAGGTCCCCTTTGATAGGCAGTACTTGTTGTAGGCCGTCCAGGCCCATCTGCATTATAAGGATAGTTCATTTCATTATAACATGTTTAGTATAGTTCCATGACTCATGATCATACGCATCATATGTATGCCTGATATGAGAATTGACTGATCATAGCATATGCCTTCGGACAGATTGTTTATGGGCTCCCGGTTAGGCGGTTTTGCCCTACACGAGCGCACGATATGCGCAAGATTTGTTACATGACTGGATAGCGTGATTCATGCATTTCGCATTTGTATGACATGGTTATTGTACGCCCTAGCGACATCGGGGCCGTAGCCTCCACGGGCGTATCGTGGTTGACAGGATTGGATACCGAAAATCTTGTTCTACATGGGGTGCTATAAATATCCCTGGGTGAAAGTCCCTAAACCCTTATGGTACCAAGAGGTTGCTCCAACGTCTAGACCGAGTGGGTAGATGAGCATTGAGTGCCGATTACCAGACGGTTGCGCTCTCCACTGTGTCGTGGTCGGTTAGAAGGGGGTGCGGCCTTACTCCCCCAAGTGTAGGGGGGCAATGCTAGGCTGAGTTTGACCAGCTCAAGGAATGGGTCCGCTATCGACGAGTCGTGCCCGATATGGCAGACGGATAATGAGGTCTCTTCCACTTACCTTATTGCGCGCGATGAGGCGGCAATCTGGTTTAGAGTGTACTAGACCCCGGTGATATCCCAGAGTTGAGCTGTATTGACATGTGGACTTAGATGAGGATTGTATGCTTGACTTGCATCTTGCATCGCATAGCCTTGGTACGACTCATGATATTTATGGATCCATCTGCATATTCCGCATTACTCTGATACTGCATGATCATATTACTACCTTGCGCACACACTTTCACCACCCTCTAAGCTTTCTATAAGCTTATGCACGACCGTTGCGTACAGGTGACGTTGGATCGCAGCAGCGCTGAGGCAGGAGCACCTTGCAGATCGTTTTGGAGTTTTTGTTCTTTACCATTGTATTTCCCCTCCATGATCATTGTACTTGTAAAATTTTTTATCATAGTGAAAATGTAATGGAATTCTTGGTTGTTGTTTGTGGGTTATGCCTTTGGTTATGCTTATTACGAATCAAACTGACGTTGAAAATCCTCTTCGTAGCATCCCAGGATCAGAACCTGGCGAATGGGCGCTATGAGCCGAGAATGGGATTCTATGGACGCTGTCGGCGCCAGATTCGGCGATTGGGAATTTTGTGAGCCCGGTTTCCGAGTTTGGGGCGTGACAGGGTACTGGTAACATACCTTGCATTACTCTTTCTAAGCTTTCGAAATGCCATACTTATCCAACGGTGGTGACCCTAAAATGTTCAGGAATATAGTTTAAGCATGCTTCCAAATGCACCATTAAATATTTATTTACATGAACAAAACAAGAAAATACCAGACATTTTCAAAATCTTTTCTGGCAGATGCTTCCTTCTCAAGTTTCTCTTTGTAATCATTGTTGACTTGACTCAAATGTGTCTGGATGTGCAATACAAAATCAAAAGACTTCAAATAAGCTTCTGGATAATATGTAGAGAATTAGAATGCACAAGACTTGCAGAAACATCCTAAACCATCTAAGATTTATACAATTAATTGGGGGTCAGATACATGAATCTTGTTCTGCCATTCCACTCATGCTGTTTGGATTCTTGATAAAGCAAATATTCAAATCCTTCCATTTCATAAGATTATTTTATAGATGCTGTCACTCTTTTCAGCTCTCTATTTGAACTGGAATGAAGAAAAAAGAAATCTGAATATGCAATTGTATTTTAACTTCTACATTGGTCAGAAAAAACAACTCAAGAGTTTCAAAGTAACATACCTTGCATTGCCCATTCAGCTGTTTCTGTGCTTATTCCTGCACCAGATTGGCCATTTGACGTCGCAAGTGGCACTGAAAGAAAACTAGATAGCAAAGTAAATATGTGTAATGGCTGTTATAACTTATAACAGTAACAAAGTAAATATGTGTAATGGCTGTTATAACAGTAACTTATAACTTATAACAGTAAATATGTGTAAATATGTGTAATTTCGGCTCTGTATTTCCCTGCTTCTTCAATGAAAATTAAGAAAGGTTCTAAAAATTTAATTAAAAAAAAAAAAAAAAAAACATCCACAGTGTTAAACTTTGAGCAGTACTTATAATGGTACATAAGTAACTTTGATTTATTTATTTTTTCTTTAAATGGCTCTCAGTTAAAAATACAACAGGATTTTTCTTTTTCCATTTTTTGGTTTTCCAAAATACCCATTACAATGGCCATGGGCATTTTGAAAAACCAGAAACACCCATATAGATAGATAGATAGAAAACACTCGAAAAAGAGGCAATGCCCATTTCAATAGATGGATAAACACCTGAAAGAGAGACAATGGCAATTTAAATCCTGAAGAATGTGCAATCTACGAATTCGAATTCGGAAGAAAAGCAAATGGCTAAACTACAGTTTGTGTCTGCCACAATTTACCTGGTTGTTGCAACTCATCCAAGAACATATGGCACACATTTACATCAATCTAGACCATACATAACATGGGCCCACTGTGGATGGAGTGCATCCTGATAATCACACTGATCATGCAACCGTAACTACCAAAAAAATCATCAAATAATTACAAAATAGATTTGTATCCATAAATTCAAATAACTGGAACAAAAAATGAATTCTACTTATCTAAAAATAAATACTTCACATGGAACTTACAGTTGATTTTTCAGCAGAGTAGCGCTCTTCATTAGCAGCAGCAACATCTTTTGTGGAGCATAACTCCTTCATTAGGGAAATTATGGATCCATGGAGCATGTTAATAGGACAAGAAATGGAATAGCATGCAAATTTAATGAGTCCAAATAGAAACAAGTCAAACCTCCTGCAAAGATGTCAATTTCCTTTCAAGTTCCCTAACTCTTTCTTTATGCAACTTTAGACTGAACAATCTTTAAATTTTTTCTCAACCTGAAAGACCAAACATGAAAAAAGTGATTGAACTGCCACTATCCTTGGTATTTTGAAAGAATTAGTAGAATAAACTTACATTAGCAAGCTTAGCAGACATATCTGCCTCGAATTCAGTGTGTTCGGCGAAGTATATACCATATACACAAACAGCATCGTCAATGATACACATGTTCACATCACTGTAAATGTATAATACATGCCCGTCAATCTAGACCATCCAATATGGGCTCCATGGTGGATGGACTTGGCCCAAAAATCAAAGTTATCCGATGATCCTAATTGTTTGATTTTTCCTGGTGAACCAGGACTGTTGAACATTTCTCATTTCAGATTGTCCATTTGATGGCCACTGAACTAAAATTAGCATCTGATGATCCTAACCATTTCATTTTTCCCAGAAAAGAACAACCATATCTGTTTCCTCCTTTCCTTTCATAACAATCCAAAACCAAATTCAAACAAAGAAAAAACCTCGTAATCAATGGTATAGATCACCTAATCATGGGTCCAAACAAATGAATTAAAAGCAAGAAGATAATCTACAAACCCTTGGCTGGAATGTTCATCTACAAGAAGTGAATAAGTTTTATAGCCATGTGAATAAGTTTTAGATACATATGAATAGGTTTCTCTTGAAAATTACATTATATTGTTTTTTTTTTTTTTTGTTCATTAATTGATCACTTCCAAAATATCTTTTCAATTGGCCAACTCTAGCCTTCCCCTTGTTGGCTTGCAAATACATGGTTAAAAGAAAAGAAAAAAAAATAAAGCGAGAACAAACCATATTCAACGGAGGAAAGAACAAAGATTCGATGGCTAGCATCTTCCAATTTGGGAGATTTTGGAGAAATGGTTCATCCATGATGGGGCCATTAGATCAATGGCTTGGATAGACCAACCATAGGCCTCACATCAACAAACAAGTTACAAACAGGGAACTTGAACTTAATAAACTTGCAGTTTATAGTTTCTTTTTTTCTATTTTCTTTTGGTAAACAAGGGTCAAGCCACTGATAAAATGGGCCCCACTTGTATGAATGGCCCATGAACAAAATACCTCCTAGATGTAAAAATGCTAACCCTACAATATGTGTCCCAATAAATAGTTGATATTTAAAAAATGAAAATGCAACAACGACTCACACTCAACTGAATAGAATCTTCCAATTTGGAGATTTTGGTGCATGGGCCATCAACACCTACGCCCATTGCATCAAAGATTTAGATAATCAAACTATGAGTAGTAGACCATCTTAGACCAATTTTAAAAAACAGAACCAAAAATTCTATGCATGGACCAGTTTTGGACCCATATAGATAATCAGATGGTCTAAAATGGTGTGTATATTTCAGTGGCTCCACATGTGGTCCCATATGTGTGGCAACAAGAAAAGTTCTAACCATATGCCTCTGGAAGTCATGCAGCGAGTGTTAGAATTTTATGTTGCCTTGACCTTTTATTAGATAGTTTTCTTTTGTTTCTATGAGTTCTAGGTGGACAAGATTTCTTTATTTGGTTGCATAGACAGGTATATAAACTCATGTGTATGAGACAAAAGATCAACAATTATGCCTTTATTTGATTGAATCAAGTTTATTCTCTTTTTTATTTTGTGACCGGAAAAGATTCCTTTGTGACTTCCTGCAACTGGAAATCTGCATTGAAGTGACATACACTTTTTCTGATTTCAGCAATTAGTTACTGTATAATCCTGCTATATCCAAACAACCCCCGCATCACTATCCAAAGCCATTTATATTCACTCAGCCCCTATTTCAGCAGAACATCAGCATCAAAATCGTCCCCCGACTCAACTCTATATCACAGATATTTAACTCCAACTTTTTCCAAATCAATGGTTACTTTTCTTTCTTGCACTCATTTGTAAACTGCTTCATGCACTCATGTGAACTGGATTGCATCATGTGATTGCAGCAGATCCTAATCTAATTTGTCAATTGATTCATAGACTCAAAACTCAAATATTTCAAGAAGAGAGACGGATTCATAACTCTAATGACTATAATAACTCTAAAGAATGTGCAGTTTATTCATGAGAAAAGCATCCTTTTTCATGTTATCCTCATGGGCATTGACTTGTTAGATGCTTCACAAGCCACTTTTTTTTTTTTTAGTAACAGGTTTCCTTCCTTTCCACAAAGCAAAAGAAAACATGAAGCTATGCATGCCATAAATAGTAATGAGAATGGATTAGACCGTCATTTCAGAAAGCCATGTAATTCTCGTGATACTGATTAAATCGAAGGTGTAGCTATGATTTTCTCAACAAACCCATGAATTCTAGTTGCTATTTCTAGCAATAAAAAAATCATAACACCCCAATTCCGCAGATTGATTTTACAAACACCCTTTCCTCCAAACATTCAACATGCCATTTTTTCTCACCCAACAATGCATTTCTCACCAAGATTAAAAGAGACCGTTCATGAGCAAGACCTGGTCCATTCATCAAGGTGGGGTCCTCCAAGAACAAAATCAGGCTGACCCCACCCATCAAGTCTACCCCAGGCCTTCACAAAATATGAAAGGTAAGGATGAAACACATAGCCAAGGGTCTATACTCTAAATAACGAGTGGCCCACCCTGACCTTTGGACCAGGCCATGTTCACAGTGGGGCCCACCAGATGAACGGCTCGGATCTCGTGCATGGTCGCTTAGGTAGCATTTCCAATGATTCAATTCAATAACAGTTTGGTAAAAATCACAACACCAAATCATCACCTGGAGAGAAGGGCTCCCATTGCCAAGATAATCCAACCCATCATCGTCGAAGAACGAGCATCCAACCATCGATAAAGCCTCCAGCTTTGGCAGAGAAGCGATCGAACGGAGAGAATTGTTTGTCACCTGTCCAAAATATTTCAAGAAGAGAAACGGATTCAAGAAGAAAATATCCAGAAAACTCAAACTTGAAACAGAGATCTCAACATCCAACGGAGAAAATAGAAACTATCAAAGATCGTATACTTACCGTTAGAAATCAAAGAGAAAATCGACCTCAAAGAAGAGAAATCTGATGGCGCAGCAGATCTGAGAGAAAGAGAGAGAGGTCAGACGTCGAAAGGAGGGCGACGCACGGCCTCCAGGCTAGGGGTGTCTAGGACCGGGACGGTGAGAGAGAGAGAGGGGGGGGGGCAAGAGAGGGTAGAGGGATTGGGCGCGGCGAGAGAGTAGAGATCAGGGGTGTGAGAGAGAGAGAGATGGTAGGGGCGGCTTTATTAGGGTGCTCCGTGGGCCCTACCATGATGTATGTGTTTCATCCATTCCGTTCGTCCTTTTTTACAGATCATTTTAGAGCTTTAAGTCAAAAATTAGAGGGATATAAATCTCAGGTGGTCCACACCACATGAGAACAATAGTGATTGTATATCCACCATTAAAATCCTCCGAAGGCCCACTGTACTGTTTATTTAACATCCAATCTGTTGATTTGGTCATACAGGACCAGATGTGTATGACCAGATGAAGGGAAAGAACAAAAAATCAGCTTGATCCAAAACTTTTATGGCTACCAAAATGTTTTTAATGGTCGACGCTCATTCAACACTTTTCCTATAATGTGGTCCACTTGAGATTTGGATATATCTCATTTTTGGTCTCATTTTGTAAAATTATTTATAAAAATATATGGATGACATGGATGAAACACATACATCATGGTGGGGTCCACAAAGCACCAACCACCAACCATTGGCTAGTGTCCAGGAGTAGCCAATCCGTTCCCAAGAGTACTGAGTAAATCTTGTGGGGCCCACCATGATTTATTCATTTTATCCATTCCATCTATCCATTTAACATATAATTTTATTACGTAAGCTCAAAAATGAAGCATATAAAAATTTGAATTGGACCACATCATAAGAAATAGTATAAACTGAACACTACCATTGAAAAATTTTGAGAGGCCACTGAAGTTTTGGATCAAGTTAATATTTTAGTTTTCCCTTCATCCATGTATTTGTGATCTATTAAAAAGGTTGGATGACAAATAAAAATCACTATAGGCCATAGGAAGATTTCAACGGTGGAAATTATTATTCTCACTGTTTATGTAGCATTATTCCATTTTTGGAGTTCTTGTTTGAAAAAGATATGAAAGAAGAGAAAATGCAAACATCAGCTTGATGCAAAACTTCCATGGCCTCTAAGAATTTTTCAATGGTAGAGGTTCAATCACACTATTTCCTGTGGTGTGGTCCACTTGAGCTTTGGATATACTTCCTTTTTATTCGTTAGACCTCAAATTATCTCATAACATGGATAAACGGAGTGGATAAAATAAATAAATAACGGTAGACCCTACAGAGTTTACTTAGTATGCTAAGGGTAATGAGTAACTCACTTAAATGTAGTGGAGAAGGGTTTCCTCAAAACATTTATAATCATATATTGGGTCTACCTAAATGTGATTCACATATCCAACACACTCATTACGTGTGTCCCACTTAGATGAGGGGTCAGACCAAGTTTCAACTACATCCAAAACTCATGTGGGCCCCACCAAGTGCTTTTATATCTTTTAGGATGTCTTCACTTAGTTTTAGATGGTATTGCCCACTTAAGTTTCGTTTACCGATTATTTTTGAGATATCTCATAACTTAAAGGAGACACATCAAATCCATGGTGTTGATGTTCGACACACATCATGATGGGGCCCATAAAACTTACTAACATCAATTCTTAGTTTCTCACAAGGTCAATAAGTTGGGTCACAATTTTGACCTGAATATTTGACCCATTTTACATGTCTGGTCCATTCACTCTATTTTACTAATCAGACAAAATGTTTCTCACTTGCACATCAGACTTTTCACACTAATCTGGCCATCCTTGGTAGTAACTATAGTTGGTTGGGATGCTCGAATGGCCATGATTGCACCCTGCAGAACAGTTCATTGCAAATTTGGCAGTCAGACTCTCAATTGAAGAGGGGATAGTGTATTTGATTAAAAAAAACTAAAACATAGAATCCCCTTGTTTTTTTTTTTTTTTTTTTTCTTTTCTCAAAGTGGGATTGTATATTTGATTTAAGTGGTACAACATCCAGGGAACTTCCCGAAGATACGGGAGTCAGGAAATTCAATTTTCACCCATGATATAGAATTGCAAGCATTCCCCGCACTTATTAAAATTAAATGACCCTAGCAGTGCCACCAGTCCTTGGGCCAAGACATGACCTTGACTACTTATTGAGTGGACTGCTACTGAATTAGTTTAGTGGGTGTTTACACAAAATTATGCTGATTAATGAAGAAATTTCATGATGCAACCAAATGCACCATTACCCAAAAACAAACACCAATTGGATGATCCTAATTATCCATATTATGGGCTGAAAATGGATATTTAAAAACAAAAATCACCAATACATATATAAAAAATAAGAAGGAAATCAACTCTTATATGGTCAGGATTGTTTGATTAGAGTAGCTTCTGTAGCTATTCCACAATGAGACCCACCAAAATAAATGGTTGGAATTATAGGGTAAAATCATTTCCCATGCACAATATAAGGACAAAAGAAAACATGAACTCCGTTGTAAGCAACTAACTAGTGCATATACCAAGTCATATTCATCCAAGTGACTAACTAGTGCATTTCTGATCACCCTTTGTGAGAAACTACAATCATGCAGATTTTCTGTACTCTGAAAAACTACAATGATGTGGATTTTCTATATTTGTTAAGAGGAGTTTCTTCAAGGCATATACCAAGTACTCAAGGCATCGGTCGGCCTAGTTTCTCATCTTTGTTATGCTCTCTCTGTGAGGTTTTCTTGCATTATTTTCAACTAATCCGATCATGCACTTGACATGGACTCCATTTCTTTTGTAGCTTCTTCATTCAGCAGTAGCGATTCTACATCCCAAAGGAAAAAAGAAAAAAGAAAAAAATATATATAATCATAAGACATCTACAAAAGTGCACTTCTTGCACGAATTACCTCAAAGTTACAATACCTATATATTACCAAATAATTATGAATGTTTTAATGGAGGGTAACCCCTCTCAACTTCTGTATGTGGTGTGGCCCACACAAGTCACAGATTGACTTGATTTTTAATCCCTGGCCCACCATGGAATGGTGCATCTGACTGATGGGGTAGATGTTTGACAAGCATCACAGATTGACTTGATTTTTAATCCCTGGGCCCACACTACTCTCCCCGTCGTGGAGATTTCAAATAAACATTACGATGAGCATTAAGATAGTTTCAGCGGTGGGAATCACTCTCCCCACTTTTTTTTTGTGGTAGGGTCCACTACATCTTTTTATCTACCTCATTATTTGGCTCATGCCTTAAAATAATATCTCAAACTGGATGGACGGTGTGGATACAACACATACATCATAGTGGGGCCCACATAACTTTGTTTTTAAAAAAAATTCAAAACACCCTTTACCTACGAAAATTTTCGTATGTAAATATGGCTTTTAGTAAAAGTAACCATTTCGATTTTTTGTATTTTGAAAAATTAAAAACACCCTTTACCTACTAAATTTGATTTCGTCTGTAAAAGAAAACTTTTTGAAAATACAAAAGACCTTTTACCTACGAACATTTTCGTAGGTAAATATGAAAGTAAACTTTTCGAATTTTTGTAATTCGAAATATTGAAAGCACCCTTTACCTACGAAAATGTTCGTAGGTAAAAATGACTTTCGCCTACAAAATTTAATTTCGTCGGTAAAAGTATTCAAAACACCCTTTACTTACTAAAATTGTCGTAGGTAAATATGGCTTTTACCTATGAAATTATATTTCATTGGTA